>NW_026847549.1:98251105-98304121 GCF_025583915.1 Anolis sagrei ordinatus
CCCTGGGTGATACTCACATTGAGGAAAAACAAACTGCAAAGGCTCTGGCATAAACCAGTACAGGTGGTACCAATGGTCATTGGCACACTGGGTGCTGTGCCAAAAGATCTCAGCCGGGATTTGGAAACAATAAACATTGACAAAATCACAATCTGTCAACTGCAAAAGGCCACCTTACTTGGAACTGTGTGCATCACTCGAAAATACATTATACAGTGCTAGATGTTTGAGAAGTGTTCGACTTGTGATTTTGTAATACGAAATCCAGCATATATATCTTGTTTGCTGTGACATAATGTGTTTTGCGTCAATAATAATAATAATAATAATAATAATAATAATAATAATAATAATAATATAGAAAGGTTTGGGGGTGCTTTGAATGTGCTTTTCCTGCATGGCAGAAGGGGGTTTGGACTGGATGGTCCCTGGGGTCTTCCACTGAAATATTGTTACATTTATGTTGGTCAAAATGCTAGCACATACATACACAAAAACAAATCTTTATTACGGTCATAGACCAGCATAAGGAGAGACTGTTACAGTCTCTTATAGGAGTTGTACATTGAAATCTAAAAGGCTAGAAAACAGGGGTATGTTGAAGGCTAAGGCACAAAACTATACATTATAGATAATATAATATATAAACAGTTATTGGGACTCCACAAGAAACTTTTGATTCAAAAAGAGCTCAATGGCTGAAAAGGTTTGAGAACCTGTGGTTCAGATCAAGGATAGACAAGACTGTGGTTTCTATTTCATTTTTCACTAGCCAGAGTTAGGTACAAGTAAGTCTCTCTTGTGAGGAGAAAGACCTGAGTTTTAAAAAAATATATTCCCCTTCATAAGCTTTCTTCCTTGGACTCCCTTTTTTTCCAGCAAGAGCACAGACTACTCTGGCAGAAGAACATGAAAGGGGAGTTGTCAAACATTCTGCTCTATAGGTTCTTGTGGGTTTTTTCGGGCTATAAAGCCATGTTCTAGAGGCATTTCTCCTGACGTTTCGCCTGCATCTATGGCAAGCATCCTCAGAGGTGTGAGGTCTGTTGGAATTAGGAAAAATGGGTTTATATATCTGTGGAATGGCTGGGGTGGGGCAAGGAGCTCTTCCCTGCTGCAGTTAGGTGTGAATGTTTAGCTCAACAGATCAGCAATTGGGTCACACCGTCTACAAACCATTGTCCTAATTCCAACAGACCTCACTCTGAGGATGCTTGCCATAGATGCAGGCGAAACGTCAGGAGAAATGCCTCTAGAACATGGCTTTATAGCCCGAAAAAACCCACAAGAACCTAGTGATTCCAGCCATGAAAGCCTTCGACAATACATTCTGCTCTATGTTACTGCCTTCAAGACCCTCACTACTCACAGACAGACCTATAGCAACACTTTGATATTATAAATAAAAAGTCAAGTCCTTTCTCTTAAAAAAAATTCTGATTTCAGGCACTTCACATCCAATCTCCACGGTAGCAACTGGGAAAGTGCTATAAAAGCCACAGGAGGACGTAATGATATCACATCTTCCCAGAGGCTTTCCAGGAAACATGAGCAGCTGAGGAGACTGCAGGACAACGGAGAGCAGCTTGTGGATAAACGCAATAAAGAAAATGTACACACTTCCATGTGTCTTGGCTTCTTCATCATGATAAAGAAAATCCTAAAACCCTCCAAAGAGATGGGCAGGTCTGAAAGAAAGGAGCCAGGGACCCAGAAAACCACAGAGAAGAAACAGGTGGGACAGAAGAGAGAGGGGAAATGAGAAATTGGATAAATCTTTGAGAAAGATGTAGGCACAGCTCAGAACGGAACTTTTGGAGCCATACAACATGGCATAGTAATCACATTAGTTTTTTCTTCTGTTGACAGGACTGATTAATGTGTGTGTCTTACAATTGATGGCATCTTTGAATTGAAGAAATGCAGTAGCTTTCGTTTTTTGAAAATTATTAAGTACGTAGTAGATTTTTACAAAATAATGAACATTTTGAAGTATATCTAATTGAAGTTTCATGAATGCAGCCTTGCTTGATTACAGCTAAATTAATGTGGCTTTCCAACATGAAAAGGTTCCCTACCCCTGAGTTAGAGTGACCAACAAGTTAGAAGCTGATACCATACTTGGTGTTGAGTTACCATCTAGATTGCTGTTGTAGTACTACTCACTGGCAAGTTGACTCTGGGACACATGGAAGAATGAAATTGTTTCATTCAAAAATAAGGGAACTACATGATCCTGCATGCAAGGAGTTTGCGGGTCAAGATGGGATGGAGGTAATAGGGGGCCACCTGCATTGGGGTAGCATGGTAGTGTATGGTGGTATAGGTCACCTTGGCATGGCATTGTTGTCTCCCTCCCAATGGCTTGTCTGCTCTGGTGTGTTACAGTAAGTCGTAACAGGATCAAGTGTGTGATGTGTGTGTGTTAAAGAAAACCTTATGCTGTTAATTATTATGTGCAGCTGCTAATGTAGGTCAACTAGTAAGTTTGGACCACACCCGGTGGGTTATAACTGTATGGTTTTTAGAATACAATTCAGCTTTTGCTCTGAGGAGCCTTTGCTCAGGCATTTTGCTCAACCATTTCTACTGCTCTCTCATGTGGATGAAGATGCCTTATTCTGTATTGCTTACAAAGACTGTAAGTTTGTTGCACTGTTTGTAACACTGCAAGTTTATGTTTTAACTCTGCTGATAAAAGTTTTTCTGTTCTTTTTCCTCTTGCCTGGGTGCAATATTATTGTGTCTTCTGCATTGGAGGAATGAAATTGTTTACAAAAATAAGGGAACTACATGATCCTCCATGCAAGGAGTTTGCGGGTCAAGTTGGGGTGGAGGTAATAGGGGGCTACTTGCATTGGGGTAGCATGGTGGTGCATGGTGGTATATCACCTTGGCATGGCATTGTTGTCTCCCTCCCAATGGCTTGTCTGCTCTGGTGTGACCCTGGGAAAAGTTAGAACAATGTGTTTGAACTTGTTTTGAGCTCATTGGGTGGTGGACCTGATTAGACCATAACAGATGTAGGCTTTTCTTGAGTCGAATGGCATGGAATTTAGGCCCATTTGTGTGCTCACAGGGCAGATACATTCTGAGTATCATCCCATTCTTGCATACTTTATCACAATTATTTTCATTTTGTAAACTGGAAATTTGCCATTATGTTTGCTTTGCTATTGTCGTAACTTTTTGGTATATGAATGGCATGGGTCCTGTATTTGAGAGAGTGGTTACCAGTGCCTTTTGGCAGTGGTGACATATGAGGATTCCCTCATTGGACTCAAAGTGTACATGGTGTAAGTGGATCTTGCCCAGCTTGGGAGGCAGATAGTTTCTGGCACTCCCTGATGTTAGAGAAGGATTATGTCATTGCCTAGGGCAGTAGTTCTCAACCTTCCAAATGTCACGACCCCTTAATACACTTCCTCGTGTTATGGTGACCCCCCCCCCACCATAAAATTATTTTTGTTGCTACTTCACAACTGTAATTTTGCTGCTGTTGTGAATCCTAATGTAAATATCTGGGATGCAGGATGTACATTCATTCATTGGACCAAATTTGGCACAAATACTCAATACGTCCAAATTTGAATACTAGTTGGGTTGGGGGGGGGGGTTGATTTTACCCTGTGGGAGTTGTAGTTGCTGGGATTTATAGTTCACCTACAATCAAAGAGCATTCTGAACTCCACGAATGATGGAATTGAACCAAACTTGGCACAAAGAACTCCCATGACCAACAGAAAATACTGGAAGAGTTTGGTGGGCATTGACCTTGAGTTTTGGAGTTGTAGTTCACCTACATCCAGAGAGCAGGGTGGACTCAAACAATTATGGATCTGGACCAAACTTGGCACAAATACTCAATATGCCCAAATGTGAACACTGGTGGAGTTTGGGGGAAAACAGACCTTGACATTTGGGAGTTGTAGTTGCTGGGATTTATAGTTCACCTACAATCAAAGAGCATTCTGAACCCTACCAATGATAGAATTGGGCCAAACTTCCCACACAGAACCCCCATGACCAACAGAAAATACTGTTTTCTGATGGTCTTTGGTGACCCCTCTGACACCCCTTTGCAACCCCTCCAGGGGTCCTGACCCCCAGGTTGAGAAACACTGGCCTATGGAATTTGCCTCATGGGCTCATCAATCAAGAAGTAAGTTGTCAATCCCTGGACCCATGTGCTTTGGCCAACCCTATACAAAGCTGTAACCTATGAAGTTGTGATCTTCTTCACCCATGCAAAAGTTTGTGCAGGTTTTTAAATAAAAAGAAGCCTTCCCCCTGTCCCCATACCATGCAAATATGAATAGCTGTTCTGTCCCCAGAGCTAACTCAAAGGTGCCCTACTCTCTCCAAGAACAGAGTTGGAAACTCACAACAAAAGGTGTAATAATAAACAAAAAGGAATTTAATTGTATTGAAGATAAGTACCCTAACTCCTCTCAGGGTCTGATTAACAAACAAATACTTGAAGAAATAAATGAAACCACAGAACTTAACTGGGTTCCTCTTGATTACTTCCAAAGAGATCTTCCTAGCCTCTTTTCTGTGTCCTTTGTCTGGCTTTGTCTTCTGTTAACACCTACCGTTAAGTCTCCTTTCTTCTTTAAACTGCATCCTTGGTTCCTTAATACTTCAAGCTTGTTTCTTCAAGCCCTGAACTTAGTTTCTTCAACCTTTGGCTTCTTAAACTTTCTTTTTAAACTCAGTTTCCTGAACCTTACATTGAGTTTCCTAAACCATAGACATGGAAGATATTGCAGCCACTAAGGTCCTAGACACCCAAAGACTAACCAATTGCAAAGGAGCTTCTTAAAGGGACAGAGTCTAATTAAAGTTCCCTCCCACAGAAAACTATACAAAAAGGAACTGAACCCATTCTAACTAAGGGGACAACTGAGCTCAACAAAGAAAACAGCAAAAGTCTCAATGAGGCCATGACAATAGCTGTTGTTCCTGCCACGTTTGTGAGTGATGTGGACAGCCATCCAAGTTACTGTATATACTCAAATATAAGCCTAGTTTTTCAGCCCCCTTTTTAGGCTGAAAAAAATCCCCTCGGCTTAACCTACTGATGATTACCAGTAGCAGCTACATTTCTCACCTTCGGCTTATACTCAAGTCAATACATTTTTCCAGTTTTTTGTGGTAAAATTAGGTCCCTCGGCTTATATTCGGGTCGGCTTATACTCGAGTATATATGGTATTTCATTCTTCAGTTGCATGAGAAAGGACACAGGTAAGGTTTGTGTGTGTTTCACCACGTATTGACCTAACTTTTTGTTGGGCCATAACTGGATGTGATTCTTGAGGTAGTCTGGTCTTTTCCATACAACTCTTTAAAAGTACAGGTACAATTTTTGGATCATATTAAAATTTTCAGTTTTGAACTGCATTATCTGCCAGTGCAGATGGGGCCTGTTGCTAATGCCAGCATCAAACCTTTTGAATACTGTTGTCATCTGTGCTCCCCTGCCATAGCCCAAACCCTCCGTACATGACAAAAACCATGTCAGACTTGCCCTACAAAAAAAAAAAAAAAGAACAGGATGGAAAAAATAAATAGGTTAATTTAAACATTAGCAGAGGCAACTGATCAAAATACATGCTTTTACTGAACGGCTTGCAATGAACCATTTGAAATTCTTCTTTACAAAAACGGAACATAACCGAGAATGAAAAATCATCATGCTACATAATTTTTAATAATGGGATATTGTTGAAATAATGGAGGTAATTATTTTTGAAAGGTCTTTCTATTACAGTGGATTATTTACTATATCAATATTGGCCAATATGACAGCTATTTCATTTGCCCTCCTTCTGCCAGCTCACAGGAAAGAGCATTTCCATCTTCATTGTTAGGTGGTAGTTAAGTATGTGTTTCTCCTCTGGGTGGTGCAGGAACACCCTGCTGAATGGAAAAGGTAATGAACAGTGAAGCAGCTGCTAAATATGGCACGAGAAATGCTCCGAGCAGCGAAAGCGCTCATCAATTTGATGGAAATCACTTCCTGACAAGCAAGGGGTTCCTATGACAATAATTAAGAATCAGATTTCTACCAAAGGGCTTGCTAACCAAAAGGGGCTGTAAATCAATAGACAGGAGTTTTATCACAGAATTTGAATTAATTATTCTGTGTCCTACATGCTTTCTGATACTAAATGCTTCCATTACCCTTGGTTCCTATGAAGGCCATTAACATAAAGTTCACAGCAGCAGCACGATTCAGATCATCTTTGATTCCAATCTTTGTGACGTCACCAGAAAGCTTTAGGCAAGATATTTGCTTTGGCCTCCAATTGACCCCATCTGCAATATGGGGAGATAATAACACTAAATTAATTGACAGGATTGTTGTGAGGATTACATGTAATTAAATGTTGTACATGAGAGCCAGAATAATGTGCAATGCTTCTTTATTCTAGGCACTCATTGAAGAAGTGAAACCCCCCTTTAGTGAGGTGCCCTGTCATACCATGCAGTAGACATGTGTGCGGTATTGTTTCCCTAATTGTGGTAATATGAAAATAACTAAATTAACTCAATGTATATATTACAAATACACATATCAAAAAACTGCCACATTCACATTAAGTAGAAACAACTGGTTCTTCTCTTGAAGTATAAAACAAAGTCTTCGTTTGAGAAAATGTCCTGTTCTTTATTATTTATGAGTAGACTCTAGTAGTCACATGAATTGACTCCAACCTGCAACCGGTTTCGACTCACAAGAGCCTTCGTCAGGTGGTTGGATCTACAACAACACATATCATAAATGCACATATACAATTGAACAATTTGTTATAGCAAGTTTGTAAGAATATACGCAGACACTCTACTTACCCAAATTATCAAAAAAAGCTCAACTTTTGAGTTGAGAAATTCACCAAAGTCTTCTGGAGGGGTGGATCCTAAGGGGACATCGATAGTGGCTAAAGGTACATTGTGAGATGAATTATAAACCATACATAGAGAAATAATATCTATGAAACAAAAATAATATAATACTCACAGCTATTCTTTGTTGAGCAATATACCCTGCAAGGAGTTTTATTTTGTGGCGAGTATAGGATCAAAATAACTCAACCCATTACTAATATAGCAAGTCCATTGGTCAGGTCTCCACATTTTCAGGGGAACCCATTTTTCTTTTTGGTATTGTTTCCCTTCAGTATCTTCAGGAGCACGTAACAGTAAGCCCTCCGCCCCCAGCATGAACACACACACACCCCAGCATGAAAGCAAGCGGGGTTCAATCTCAGGTCCTCCTCTGCTTTTCGTGAACAGCCTCCTTGCCTTGGAAAGAGTGTGTGAGTCGTGTGCAGGCCCAGAAAGTGTGCCTGCCTGCCTGCAGCTGAGCGCCTCCTCTAGAGTAAGAAACAAAACTTGCCTCCTTGCCTTGAAAAGAGCTTGTGTGTGGTGTGCAGGCCCAGGAGGGAAAGTGTGCATGCCTGACTGCACCCAAGCACCTCTTATCTAGAGTTGAGAAACAGGTAAGAAGCCTTCTTGAAGCATGTACCTTTCTGCAGCTGAGCACCTCTCCTCTACAGCAGAAACAGCTTAAATGCCTAAAATTATGAGAAAGGGCGCCTAGGACCCCCCCCCCCCCATAATGGGCTGATAGAAAACTGATCTTTCAGCACTTCAGAGTGAAAACAGATCTCTGCCCTACCAATTTCAGGAAACTCCCAAAAATGGATCAGGGCCCCACCGAAAGCCAGGACACGAAACGGGTCAAGGTTTACCCAGATTGCACAAGCCTGCTGTGCAGTTTTAGTGCTATGAAGGTAGAATGAAAAGTAATCTCTCCACCTTCATTACTTGGGTTTAGATGGGAATGCTTTAATAAATCAAATGCAGAAATCACCCTTAGAATTTGCTCTTAAACTACCACCATTCGCTTTTCCACATAATCACCACACAATTGGATACATTTCTACCAACGATGAACAAGTTTTCTGAAGCCGTCATGGAAGAAGTTGACACTCTATTTCTGCAACCACAGTCTCACAGTTCTCTCAACGTCTTCATCAGAAGTATAATGATGTCCCCACAGATTAGTCCGTAGCCAGGATTCGTTTTGGGGGGGGGGGGCTGATTTTTTCAGGGGGGGTTGGGGGGACTGAGTTTTGGGGGGGGCTGAGTCTGAGTGAAAGAGGGTCTAGCCTAGCAAACCTTTTGTATCATTACCCCAATACCCCCATGCATATGGGATATATTGAGTATGGTGATCAGATCATGATATGAATAAACATAACAGTTTAAATAATGCACCAGTAAGGCCTTTTCACGAACCACCATGAAAATTTCGGGGGGGGGGGGGGTGAAGCCCCTCAAGCCCCCCCCCCCCCCCCGGCTACATGCCTGCCGCACATTTCATTATCGGGAACAGATGGAAGTCAGACGGTGCTAAATCTGGACTGTATGAACGATGTCGTACGGTGGTGAGATCCAGTCTCTGAAGTTTCAAGTCTGTGCGCTTTCATTTCAGGCAGCAGCATCCTGAGTACCCATTATACACAGATCTTCTGATAGCCAAGCAAAGCAATAATGTGACCCACACATTCTTGTGAAATGCCGATTATGCTTGAAATTTCTCTCTGAGTGATACGACAATAGTCGCGTCAACCTTTTGTTTGTTAAATTCGGTGGTTGCTGTCACAGGACGTCCAACTCTTTGTTTGTCACACAAGTCATATGTTCCCACCTCAATATCTTTAAACTTTCTCACCCAACAATGTACAGTACTCACATCAACACAATCACCATAAACAGCTTGCATTCTCTGATGAATCTCCTTTGGGGTGACACCTCCTGCTGTCAAGAATTCAATGACTGCATGTTGCATTGACCAACGGTCTGTGCCGGGTTCCATACTTTGCACTTCAACAACACAATCATTCAATGGTAAGGCTTCCCACCAAAATGGAACTGTAGAGTCTACTGAACAAGCCAGTACCTGCTGCATATCAGTACTACCTTCTGTTGAGGAGTTACAAAGGTGGAGGCATTACTTTTCATTCAACCCTCGTATGATTTCATTTAGATGCCATTGTTGTATCCTATGGAATCCTGGAACTTTGGTGCAGCACTGGATCCCTCTGCCTAAGAAGTCTACATAGCCTTCCCTAACTTCCACTCCCAGGATTGTGTGGTGTGGAAAGTCTCTTTAGCCTAATAGGATGCATCTGGACTATAGGATTAATGTAGTTTGACACCACTTGCAATTGCCATGCCTCAATGCTATGGAATCTTGGAAGTTGTAATTTCTAAGCTTTTTAGCCTTTCTAGCCAGAGAGGGCTGGTGCCTCACCAAACTACAATTCCTATGATTCCATAGCATTGGGCATTGGCAGTTCACATAGTGTCAGACTGCATTAATACAATGTATAGGCAAACCAACCGTAAATATAAATCCTACTATCATCTGAGGAAACAGAGCTACACAAAAGCTGATAGAAAACCTAAGTGGAAAGAATCCAAGATATTAATGAAATAAAATATGAAGGGAATCATGTGCAAAACAAAAAGGTATCTATGTATTGTCAAAGGCTTTCATGGCCAGAATCACTGGGTTGTTGTAGGTTTTCTGGGCTATATGGCCATGTTCTAGAGGCATTCTCTCCTGACGTTTCGCCTGCATCTATGAGAACCATTATTTCATTGGGTGCTTGCCATAGATGCAGGCGAAACGTCAGGAGAAAATGCCTCTAGAACATGGCCATATAGCCCGGAAAACCTACAACAACCCAAAAAGGTATCTGTAGGTGCGTGTAAAGAGGGATGATGATAGGACCTTATTGGAGATAAGCTTCATTCTCTGCAGTTCTACTCAATGTGAACATTTATTGTAAAGAGAGAAAGCCTATGTTTTCCTTTTCATGCATATTGGTCCCAAGAGATGCATAGACAAATGGTAAGTATGAACCTTATACACCCAAGGTCAAAGTTGAATAGGTCTTTTCAATTTGCCTCCAAGATACCCATTATGGGATTTAAACCGATGAACTCATTTTGACTATATTACGGACTGGGTTTATAGGTGGTCATTAAATCATTCTGTAAGTGTATAAAATATTGTTATGGATTTTGTATCAGATTTCTGCGAGCAGGGTTTTTAGTGAGACTAGACCTGGACGTGATAAAGAAACTGATAGCTGGTGACCTGTGTCCAGGTCAGCCCACGATAGATAAGAAGGCAAGGGGATGAAAAGAGTAGATGGCTCATCCAGGATCACCCCTTCTGACCAGCACAGAGACAATATCAATGACCATTGTGCAAGAGATAAAAGTCCAAATCAAAAAGTAGATCATTTTTTCCTGCTTGGATACAAGAGTTTAAAGAGAAGTGCTTCAGTTTCATTCATTTCCATGAATCTGGTGTTCTTATCCAATCTGTTATTTATAAACTTTAAAATGAGATGTATTTCTGAAGACTTGATTATTGCCTCAAGGACATTTATTGCAACTAACTTCCTAGAAACTGGGTTTCATGTCTGCCTTTACTGTGTCTACTTTTACAGCGGGAACCTAATTGTTGTTTAAGTCAACTTTCAGAAAGGAAATAATGGTTATTTAAAAGTATTTCTTGGAAGAAGCATGTGTGGGGAGGGGGGGGGGTTAGCACTTTAAATATAGAATAGAAGCCACATGTTGGAAATTGACTCAACAGATTCTTTAAAATCAATAACACACAATGGGAAAATAGAAATGTGATCCTCATCGACAACGAATTCAAATGCCAAACCAAAGGGTGAAAGATCATACCAATATGACCAGAGAGGGTCAAGCCATTTCACAAGATGCAGAATGTTAATGGAAATAGGATGATTAACTATGCAAAAATGCAGTTAATGCTAATCCTTTATGGTCTAGAATAAATTGTTATTGTTATCCCTGGTCTGATCAAAGCATGTTTTCAATACTGAACTTTGGAATAAACATCTTTGCAGTGTCATCTTTCTTCCAGTTTTCAGTCAGTGCTGCTTCACAATGATGTAAAATCTGAAAGTACTATTGAAGAAGCCATCCAGACTAAAATAAAACTGCTGAATGAATTGATTGCCTGGAAGTTTACCATCATTTATAATAATTTAGTTATTGATGTCTGCTTAGGTCTTTCTACAGCAGTACCACTAACTCTTCCTTATTTGGGTTTTCAGGGATGTGGAAACATAGAAGAAAATTAATGGTATACGAAAAACCCCAAATTTACTCAAAATACCGGTATGATATTTCTCTCTTACAATATCATCACACTCACCTGAATCAGCATCCTAGGATGCTTCCACTCTGTCTTGGGGATGGAGCCCCACACCAACCATCACATTATTTTATTTATTTATTATTTATCATGTCAGTGCAACCAGTCGATTATATTACATTTCTAACAGAACAAAGCAAAAAAACAGACAAAATACAAAATTTGTGAGTTTGGTAGTTGATTAAGTGTCCTTTGACCAGTATCTGTCCACTTGGAGTGATTCTGGTGTTGCTGCAAGAAGGTCCTCCATTGTGCATGTGGCAGGGCTCAGGTTGCATTGCAGCAGGTGGTCAGTGGTTTGCTCTTCTCCACACTCGCATGTCGTGGATTCCACTTTGTAGCCCCATTTCTGAAGGTTGGCTCTGCATCTCGTGGTGCCAGAGCACAGTCTGTTCAGCGCCTTCCAAGTCGTCCAGTCCTCTGTGTGCCCAGGGGGGAGTCTCTCATTTGGTATCAGCCATTGGTTGAGGTTCTGGGTTTGAGCCTGCCACTTTTGGACTCTCGCTTGCTGAGGTGTTCCAGCGAGTGTCTCTGTAGATCTAAGAAAACTATTTCTTGATTTAAGTCGTTGACGTGCTGGCTGATACCCAAACAAGGGATGAGCTGGGGATGTCACTGCCTTGGTTCTTTCACTATTGGCTTCTACTTCCCGGCGGATGTCAGGTGGTGCAAAACCGGCTAAGCAGTGTAATTTCTCCAGTGGTGTAGGGCGCAGGCACCCCGTGATAATGCGGCATGTCTCATTAAGAGCCACATCCACTGTTTTAGTGTGGTGAGATGTGTTCCACACTGGGCATGCATACTCAGCAGCAGAGTAGCACAGCGCAAGGGCAGATGTCTTCACTGTATCTGGTTGTGATCCCCAGGTTGTGCCAGTCAGCTTTCGTATGATATTGTTTCTAGCACCCACTTTTTGCTTGATGTTCAGGCAGTGCTTCTTGTAGGTCAGAGCACGGTCCAGAGTGACTCCTCCCAGGTATTTGGGTGCGATACAATGCTCCAGTGGGATTCCTTCCCAGGTGATCTTCAGAGCTCGGGATGCTTGTCTGTTCTTGAGATGAAAGGCACATGTCTGTGTTTTAGATGGGTTGGGGATCAGCTGGTTTTCCCTGTAATAGGCAGTGAGAGCACCTAGAGCTTCAGAGAGCTTCTGTTCTACCATCTCAAAGCTCCCTGCTTGAAGTTCTACCATCTGTTGGAAACCATTCTCTGAAGTTTGTTGGAAACCATCACATAACATCATGTGACTTCCGGCAGAGGCCCCACTCCCAACCAGAGTGGAAACGTCATTGGATGCTTCTTGCACAACACAGAAGGCTTCCCATATCATGCTAGTTTCAATGGAGCCAGCATGAATACTCTGCAGAAGGATGACACTCCTTATGTGTGAGGGGGAAAGCGTTGCTAAGAGGGAGCTGCATGCAGGACGACAGATTCACCCTGTTGTCCCTCTTTTTTTCCTGTGAATCCAGGTGAACTAGGACGCTTTGCCTGGCCTTTGTGACAAGGCCCCTAGAGTGAGTCTACATGGACAAAAAAAACTGTACTTGACCTGAATTCACTTCTGGATATCCCCACAATTTTCGACTACTTCCAATGAGTATCACAGGTTTACTAGGTTGAAGCAGCTTTGCCCTCCTTCTGGCAAAGTTAGGGCATTCTCTGGAGTTTGTTGGAAACTATGTATTCCATGGTTTTGAGGCATTATGGACAGCTTGAACAGATTCAGTTCAGACAGATCTGTTGTCCAAATGCAATCACTCATTCATTCAGGGAAAAGGGATGGATTGGGTGCATGACACTGCTGCTTCTACTCTCAACCAGATACAGATCTCCTTATGGACTCCTTATTTACCAGGAAGATGGCAGGAAAGTTGGTGATTATGACTCAGACGTGATAATCCCATGGAGCCCATGCAGCCTCAGTACAGCTGGACCATGTGGATGCCAACATGGTGCCAAGTGGGTTTGGCTGGCTGTGTATGGCTGCCTCTGGGACTAGTCTGAATCATTTCTGCTCTAAACTGGATGGGGATTTACCACCCTTAGAGAACAAGCCTTAGACAACTGAAAGTCAAAGAAGGACATAAAATGGCACTAGAAGTGCCCCTTCTTGGGGGCAAAGTATGGAAGTAACAGAGCACATGTAATGTAATTACCTGTAACATGATATATCTTGAGATAACAATGGCAACATATCCTCATTGCCATTAACAAGTTAACTATACTGCAATTAATACTATATTATCTTTAAAAAATAATTGTAAATGGCATGTGAAGACATTTTAGAGCTTTTTTTGGAGTTCTGTTCCCAGGCCTAACTTTTTATAAGTATCAAAAAGCAGCCATGTCAAAAATTAATAAGCAACGCTATGAGTAATCCAATGAGTTGCCTTTGAAATGTTTTAATGAGTAATAGTGAATGCAATTCAAGCACTATAATGACTAAACAGAATTAATTATTTTAATCTTCTGAAATAATAATAATAATAATAATTATTATTATTATTATTATTATAATTATAATTATTTATTATTCTCCTATTTCCCCTGGGGGACTCAGGGCAGAAGACGCCTACATGCAGTCTTCCCATAATGCTTGAAGGGGTCGCAATGGCTAGTTTCCATTGCCAGTAAATCTGCTGGTAACAATATATGCACCATATATTATACAGTACACAAGGTTTTTATAGGGGTTTATAAATATTTTCTGCTGCGTACACATGCAGAACTCCCATGACTGGGAATTATCCTTTATGTAAGTTGCATGTAAATACTTGCAGGGAAGTTATGTGTCCTCACATACTTAAGTGAAACTTATGTATACTTACCAGATAGAAGATCAGAATGCATGTACTGGACATATATAGCCTTGTGTGAATGCAGATGCTGTGCGAGTACAAAATTGATCTTCACAAAGTAGGAAATTGTGCAGAAATTAATGCAATAAAATTCAATAGAAGTAAATGCATAGTTTTCAGTTAGGGCACAAAAAACAAACAGGCAAGTCTAGGAATGTGGGTTGTATGGCTCAGCAGTACTACATGGCAAAAGAACCTTGGAATTATTGTTGATCATGAACTGAACATGAGCCAGCCATAGGATACTGCAATTAATGATTCAAATGTTACCTTACCTCGCATTAAGAAAAGCATAGTTCAAGAAATAGTCCCATTATTTCCTGCAGTCTTCATCTCAGGTACTGCACTCAGTTCTGAATGCCTCCTGTTAAAAAGATATAGCCAAGTTGGAATGGGTTCAGAGAAGGGCAGGAAGGATGGTAAGAGATATGGAGAACAAAACATGTGAGAAGAGGTAGAAGGAACTGAGTATGTTCAGATTGGTGAAGAGAAGGTTGATAATGTGATAATCCTTTTCAAATACCTCAAAGGTTGCCCTGGTGGGGAAGACCAGGTTGAATGGTTTGATGTTAACAAGAGAATGGATTTGAATTGAACACTAAAAAGAATGTCTTGACAGAGTGGTTTGACAGTGGGACCTTCTGCCTAGAGGGGTAGTGAGGTCTATTTCTCTGGGCAGTTTCAAAAAGAAGCTGGACAGCTACTTGTTGATGGAAATCCTGCTGTGCAGATACAGCTGTACCAGGAGCTCCAATTTTGTTTGCTTTGCATTGAATGTTTGTTGTAGTCCTAAGTTTCAGGGACTCTGCAGATAGGTGGCTTCTTTTGGCTGCAATCATAGGGCAAGCCACCTGTCAATTATAGTTAGGTTCCCTGGTCCCGCCCCCTTTTTGGGTTTTGGAGGGAATAGGAGCCAGTTTGGGTTCAGTCCACACAGAGAAGCCTTTCGTGCAGGACATTATACCAAGAGCTCCTGTAGAAAGCTTCGTCTTCTACGGCTTGGCCGGGGAGATATACAGCCCACAGCTTGACCGGGTTATACAGCCTTACAGCTCCTTCGCTGAGGGACTTCAGTCAGCCATCACTAAAACCTGGACTCCTTTTTCCCTGGAAGTCTACAAAACTCTGCTTGGTAAGGGTCGCTCGCGGAAGCCAGACGCAGTTGGTACCGGGTGCAGGGGCTCCATGCCAACAGAGGCAAAGACAGACTGCCCAGATTAGAAGTTAAGGATTTTCCCATTAGTTACAGTTATGAAGATAGTGCCTGTTCCCTGTGGACAAGATTGAGAGAGAGCCAATAGACTGTTAAGAAAGCCTTAAAGTACCTGTTTGTTTTCATTAATAAAGAACTTTATTGAACCTTTAAGCAATCTAAAGACTCTGTTTTAAGGAAATCCAAGGGCCTTTAATCTGAGGCAGCCCCAGCGTCCCGTTGGGCACACAGAATTTATGTCCAATCTACAGTCTTATGCACAGGCCCAGCATGCGACAGCACACCTGCAGTGCACAAAGGATTTGGCTCAATGGTCCATGAGACTCCTTCCAACTCTATGATTGTATGACCTTTATAACACAATGTAACAAAAATTAAAACATGTTCTGTTTCTGGTTTGAAAGTGTTATTTCCTGTTCAATTTTGTGGTTCTTACTTTGAAAGTAGTTGTTATATTCCAGGAATTTTGTTTTTGTGGCTGCTACAAGCTGTGTTGAATTGGTTGAGACTCTAGGAGACATTCACTGAAAAACTATAGCAAAATGGTGCTGCAGGATGTCCCATAAAAACAAAGTTTTTGCAGTTCAATACACTTTTTCCATGTTTTATGTTAGAACCAATTAGGAAATGACATTTATAACCCGGGAACAAAAATCGTGTTACATAGTGTAATACTTTCCAGCAGCTTGTCAGTAATTGCAAATAAAGTACATGGCCTGTCACTCTCCTATTTTCCCAGATCCCTTTTAAAAAGTGATGTCATGCTTGCCATGTTGAAGATCTCTAACACAGTTGCCCGACTTAGGAACATATTACAGATTTTCATGAGATGGATAATTTTACATTTAAGGGCCAAGGTGTTATGCTATAACAAAGAAGCTCCTTCATTGTAGCTATATCTGCAATGCCGAATTCCAAATCTGCATTTCAAACAGGAAGCTGGGGTGACCTCCCTGGGGTCCTGCTGCAACAGCTTCTTTTCGCTGAATCCCATGATGAGGAGGGTGCCACAGTCATCATTTCCCAGCACCCAAATCAAATCAAATCAAATCTTTATTATGGTCATAGACCAGCATAAGGAGAGTGGGGTACAGTAGTCTCATAAATGCATTTTACATTAAAATAATTAGAATCTAGGCTAAAAGCTAAAATATAGAGGTATATTAAAAAGCTAAAACACAAAATACTATTAAGAGAATTATAAAATTTTAAAACATAGAAGGAAATGAAAAGGGAAGAGAATCTGAAGGGATGGATAGAAAGCTAATTTGTGGTTCTGGTCATTATCCAGCAAATTTTAAGTACTGCCGCACAAACCTTGGCAACATTATAGGTTATTATAAGCAGGGCCGTAGCCAGAAAAAAATTTCGGCAGGGGTTGAAATTTTCAGGGGGGGGGGGGGGTTGAAAATTTCACGGGGGGGGGGTTGAAACCTGCCTCTTAGCTCACGCTGAAGCAAAGAGCACAGCAGGGGCAGAGCAGCCTTCAATAGCCTGCAGCTCCGCCCCTGTCAACCACCTCCACCAAGTCTGGCCTCCTTAATGAGAGCATTCAACACACACACACCCAACTTGGTTGCTTCACTACATCGGCTATTGCTGCAAGTAATGACAGTGTGAATAAATTGTCAATATTTAAGGCCTTGCATGGTCTGGGGCCGATGTACCTGAGGGACCGCCTCACCCCCTACCAACCCCAGAGATCCCTCCATTCTGAGTGTTGCAATCCAGAGCAGGGAAACGATGCCCTAAGATAACTATCCACCACACTTGGCTGTGAAAAACAATCCTTTTTTATTGAAGAAAAATGGTTACAAAATAAAGGAAAAATGCAAGTCAAAAGCCACAGCAAAATCAGCAAACATGAATTTAAATGGACAAAGCAAAACCAAAAGCCTCACTGTAAAATACTGGAACCTGTTAGCAATCCACTAACCGTACTTGATATCCTAGAAATCTTTCAAAACTATGGCCAGGGAACCGGGAGAACTGCCAAGGTCTTCATCAATTCTGAAACGATGCCTGAACTGAGGCAATCAGCCTGGCGTATTGCAATTAAAACTCAAGAATCGGTTCCGTGAACCGCCCTTCTGTTTTGAAGCCAATGTTTTTAATTCTTGAATTCGGGAGGATCCACGCAAACTGAGTGTTTTACTTCTGTCTTGCCAGATCTGGCCCCTTCTGTTGTCATTACAGTTAACAGGTGCAGAAGGGAGGGAAAGTTCAAGGTCTCCCTCTGAAACATTCTCAGGAACACTGGTACTTTCATTTTCCAAATCTACAGAAGTTCCTTCCTCACTAATTTCAGGAACATTGGCATTTTCCAAACCTACAGCAGTTTCTTTCTCACTAATTTCAGGAGCATTGGCATCAAAAGGTACATTTCCACTAGCATCAGTAAATATACTTTCATTAGCATCAGGAGGAACAAACAGAGAATCAGGTTCAAGTTCAAACTCAGGCTGAACCCCAACACTGAGGATCAAGATTTGTTGGAAATTCCCAGTGTCAAGACCTTCCGTCTAACAGCAACCAGGCGCAGAGCCTTCACAGCAGTGGCACCATCACTCTGGAATACTCTGCCACCTGAAGTCCATGCCTTGAGGGACTCATCCGCTTTCCGCAGGGCATGTAAGACATATCTGTTTTGATGGGCCTTTGATCTCTGATATTGCTGTTTTTAAATTGTTTTAAAATGCCCCAGGGGAGTGGTGGCATATAAGTTCAAATAATAAATAAATAAATAAATAAATATTTGCTTGAGATAGTGCTTGTAGTTCTGGAGGGACTCTTAATTTTTTGCATCTCATAGACTTAGCATGCGGATTTGGTTAACCAGTTAACATTCATGAGTAAACTGGGGTTTTTTAAAAAATCTGAAACATTTGGGGGGGGGGGTTGAACCCCTAACCCCCCCCCCCTTCGCTACAGACCTGATTATAAGAGTTGGTATCTGAAAACAACAAGGTAGTGTAAAATTGTCCTAAGCTCCCTGGGTGTTTATATAACAATGCTGAGAAAATAGTCTAGTTCAAATGTCTCTGTAAAAACAGGCACTGGAGGAGCACATGTTCGGTTGTGTCTATGTGTCCAGAGTACAGGGGCAGCGTATTGACCCTCGAGTACAGCTTATGGAAGGGCATGACATTGTACCAAGGTCAAGGGCCTCCAATGGTTGGGTACCTTCAGATTTGTTAAATATGTCATAGGGGAGATAAGGTATCTATTGGCTTTGTTGACAATAAAGGTTGGGATGCTGGCTAGATCCAATTGGCGCTCTGTGTCTGATATATGTTGTTTAATGAGTGCTTTGGCTTGCTCATATTCTATACTGAGTAGCAACCATGGAGAAAAGCCCAGAGATAAGATTTCAGTTGCTACTGCCTGTTTCCATGTAGATTGGAAATCATCCCTCATAGTTAGTGGAGTAAGATGAAGGGGAGAAAGGGATAATCTGAACCAGTAGTTGAGTATGACCACTCACACCCTGGCCTCCACTTTCATGAAGTCTATCTCTATTTGCAGGACTGCACCCAAGAAACCCTTCACTTGGAAAACTACCTGGCTAAAAAAGTAGTCTATGGAAGTCACTTCAATCAACAATAACAATAATTTTATTGACTTGCCCTTAGGCCATATCACAATACCAAACCAAACATTCATTGTCACCAACAGGTGCTAGATCCCCTGGTGACGCAATGAGTTAAACCCTTGTGCCGGCAGGACTGATGACCAAAAGGCTGGCAGTTTGAATCTGGGGAGCAAGGTGAGCTCCTGTCTTGTCAGCTCCAGATTCTCATGCGGGGAGCCGGGGACATAAGTGCAGCTTCCCACAGGAGAGTGAAACATTCGGGCATCCCCTGGGCAACATCCTTTCAGACAGCCAATTCTCCCACACCAGAAGCAACTTGCATTTTCTCAAATAGCTCCTGACACACACACACACACCAGGTGCTCAACCTGTGTTCAATGCATGGCTAAAGAAAGAAATCCGACTAAGGACTTAATCATACGAGTTGTTCGCAGCATTACACTACGTAACACATAGGATGCTTTCACCCTTTCACCCGAGTTGAGCCATGGAGACACATGCCACCCATCAGACAACACTGATTCAATTTCAGTGGGACTCCATGGTTCAACTGGAGTGCAAGTATCCTACAACACTGCTCTGGGAACACGGGAGGCTTCCTGTGATCCATTGCAAACCACGGGGCAGTGCAGGGACTGGCATATCAGCCTGTGGGACCTGATCAATGTAATGAGGTCCAAAGACTCCCTGAAAAGACTAGATTATTGCAGTATTTATTTACTAAAGATTCTCATTCTCACCCTCCACTTTCCTATGTTCAAAACTGTAAGTTTACAATACAAAACAAATATATTTTTTAAAATCCATTAAAAATTTTAAATGTTGTTGTTGTTGGTGTCATTATTATTATTATTATTATTATTATTATTATTATTATTATTATTATGGTTATGGGGGATTTCCATATTGGTGCATTTTTGCAATTATCTGAACCCAGTTATTTCAAACTATGAAGTGAACCATCCATAGCCAAAAGAAAAAAGAGAGAAAAAACTACCCATAGCAAGCTCTCCAATGTGCCATTCTGAGGCCAGCGATGCACGTAAAATGTACGCTTTAATCAGAGCTACTGGCACTTACCCGAGACAAGTCACAAAGCTCCTTGTTCTCTTACAGCCCTCTCCTTGGGGGCCACTTAATTTGCTATCGTACATCAGAGCCATTGCAACTGAAGTATCATCATCGTCACCCTCATCTTTGGACAGAGCTGTGTAACTTTGTTCGGCTTGCCATTTCAAAGTCCCTCAAGTCCTATTACTCACAGCTTTCTAGACTCGGGGGATCCGATACCAGGATTACAGGATTATTTCTGTGTAAGAGGACATTGTGGAATTGAGGCAGGACTCATTCCATTCTTTCAGTTGACCCCATGAATGCTTATCAACGGAAACAGTGCATTGTACTGCTCAATTTTAAAAATGCTTTTCCTTTTCTCAAACTCTCTTTTGCCAGAAAAAGATTCTCTGACTTCATTTGTGAGCTGTCACGTTTGTGCTTCCATTCTCCAAGTCCTGAGTGGGTGGGGGAATGGGCAGGCACAAGTGGGATATGGCTTTTATTCATAAAGCCTGGAAAGTCCAGAGAGGAAAGGATGAATGGCTGCTGTCAAAAAGGGGGAAGGGGAGAAAAGTGGACCAACAAACCAAAAATTAGTACATTTCAAGATGCAGATTTTGAAGCTACCGAGCAAGAATGAAAACAGATAACCAAATAAGCAGATACAAGGCTATGTGGCCTTCAATTTCGTATCATCTCTTGGTTTGGAGACACATAAATTACCAGCAAATTATCAGTTATTACTTGTGTGTGCAGTAATGTAGGACAGAGCCATCTTCAATAATAGATAGCAATCATCAATAATTTAGAAAGGCCATCCATAAAATGATGCAGCTCAGCACCTGGGAGGACTGAACTGAAAAAGGATGGCACCTATTACAAATCTGATTGGCCCATCAACATCACATGATCAGGAAGTATTGAGCAATTTGTGAGAGTGAAGGCTAACTATTCCCTCTAAGGGGCCAAACGGCTTTAAGACTGCCACAACAAGAGAACAATTAACACAGTCTCTTCCCTACACTTCTAAGTGACAAGTAGATTATAAAGGGGAAATGCTGAAATAATTGTCTGGGTAGTCCACGTGGAGTGTTGCAGTCATCTCTAACAAAAAGATCCTCAACATCATGAATGTCATTTGGATCTTGAAATTATTGTAATAAATCACTTTGGCTTCCTTCATGCCTTTTATTTAGAATATGAATGCAGGTTAAAGATATGCACTGTTCTACAGCTTGGGTTTAAAAGATAACTCACAACATGTGTGGGCACATAATAATACACTTTCTTTGGCATACAATACACAGACAAAGGTAAAGGCCTTCCCCTTCAATCTCTGGTGTTTGGAGGTGATGCTGAACTCCAGCCATGAGGAGGCGCTCCATTTTTCAGTGCTGAGGAACCTGTTGTCCAAAGACATCTCCAATCATGTTGCCTGCATGTCTGCATGGTGTGCCCTTTTACCTTCGCATTACATGCTTTCAAATGGCTAGGTTGGCAGAAGCTGGAGCACTTTGGAAAATTCAGAATGAGGGAATAACTGCGGAAAAATGTCCCAAGGACAAGGCTGTCCTGTCACCTTTCTCTCTCTCTCTCTCTCTCTCTCTCTCTCTCTCTTTTTTTGATCTCCTACACCTCTGGAGCATTGATGGGCATCTCTTCTGGAAATGGGGGAGAAAAAAAGCGTTGCCCTCTGTATTTTTTTTAGAACTAGGAGGGAGGAGTTGGATTGCACTACAACTCCCATTTTTCTTCATGAATGGATAGGCTGGTGGAATTATTTTAATGACTAAATCCAACAACTACTCCCCAGTGAAATATCCAATTGAATTAATTGCTCGATATTAGATGGACAATTTTAATGATGATTTTTTAACTTCCACTCTATGCCTAACTTTTGTTTTGTGTATTTTAATATATATTTTATGGAAATATGTTTTAATATGTGCATTCAACAAAGGGTTTGGAAATAATTATGTGTTTTAGCAATGTTTTGGCCTGCCTTGAGCTATGTGGAGAGGCGGAGAAGAAACAAAATTATTATTATTATTATTATTATTATTATTGCTAAGCTAATACTTATGGAAAAACAATTTTTTCAGTGGTTCTAATCTAGATAATTGGATTTAAGTCTAACAGTTATAACTCCAAATACTGCAGCAACATTTCCAAATTTGAGATTATTTTTTTAAATAGCTGCACTTTGTTCAATGAATACCATGATAGAACTGCTTTGTGTTTTCAGTAAAGAGTGTATTTCATAAATGGGCTTGGATGTGGAAAATGCTCACCTAAAGTTACCTCAAGAGAATTGAGGGCATTTTTAAATAAACTAGAACACAAACTACATCTGACAGCCAAAGGTTTTATAGAATTTGTAAAACAAGTTATGAAGTATACAGGTGATGTTCTGCCCTACCAGCTGATATTTTTAAGTCATTTCTTTTCCACTTGGCACTACTTGGCCAATCTGAGTTAAGGGGCTTCTGAGGATAGCAGTCTTGGTAGCTCATCCTTTAATACCCTGACCCCATTTCTAAACATAATAAAATAATAACAAATCCACATTGTTGAAACAATTGTTCTCATTATATCCATATAAACCAGATGTCAGAAAGTGGGGAAAACATTTGAGATCCATTTCAAGTCAAGAGCAAAGTAAGGAAACAAGATAATTTTAGGCATCATTTATGGTCACATAACCTTTTGGAAAATGGAAATCTCCAGAACCTTTTGGAGATTTTATGATCTTTGGAAAGGGATGACCTTGTTAGAAGTCATAACCTTTTGAAAAGTGATGCCATAACATCTTGGCAAAAGCATAACCTGTTAAAGCCATAACCTTTTGGGGAAAATGGCTTTCACCAGCATTCATGCACAGCAACTAGATTTCTCAGCTGTTAAACTGATGGACCTAGATATGTCTGTGAACTGTTAGAGACAAAGATATGCCAATGAACAAACATATACCATATTTTCTGGCATATAATACGACTGGACATATAAGACGACTCCCAAATTTTCCAGTTAAAATATAGTTTGGGATATACTCGCCGTATAAGAATACCCCTCTTCCAACGCACAACAAATAAAAAATTTAAAAGCATCAGATTTGATTTCAATATGGTAATTTTCCTATTACTGTACCTCCTTCTCTGCCTCTCAGATCTCGCACATGCGCACCTGCACCGCTTCACTGCAGTCTTCAGGAGCGAGATCTGAGAGGCAGAGGAGGAGGTATGGTAATAGGATACAAGGGTGGGCCAGACAGGTAAAAGAGGTGTGTTTTTCTGGGCCCAGAGCCACTCTATCTCTTTTTTCCATACCCTGGGCACCCCGGACGCCTGCAGCTTGCTCCGCCCTTCACTTACACCTTCCCGGTGAGGCGCCCCTTCACCTCACCATCGGGACCACATTAAGTCCACGAATCCTGATGAATGGATTTTCTTCTACCATACTTGTACAGCATTGCCCTTAATGCTTTCATATAGTCGCTGCATATGGCAGGGACACGGCCATTGCCATTTTTGAGCTCCCCCCACCATATGCGGCAACGACAGATTCTCCAGTCTGGATTGGAAGTTTCAGCACCCGCTCTATAAGATGACTCCCAGTGTATAAGACTACCCCTGACTTTTGAGAAGATTCTCTCTGGTTAAAAAGTAGTCTTATACGCCAGAAAATACGGTGTGTGTGTGTGTGTGTATATATATACAGCAGAGTTTCAGAACTGTTCTTTTTAGTTGCCCAAAACATCTACTATCTCTTAAAATATATTTGCCTTTAAATCATGCTCTCAAGAGATGAAAGTTAGTAGACTTCTTTAAAAATAACATAGTCGGTTTACTCACAAACTTCATGTATTCAGCATACAGGTACTTTGCATATAAACCCAGTTACACGTAGATTTGAAGCAGTTTCTCTGTGTAACACAGGGCATCATACTTAGAAAGTCTAATGGCTTCGATATAGCATACTGTTTCTACTGGCATCTGAAAGCAAACTGTTCTTACTGAAGTCTGAGCCCAAACATCTCCTACTGAAGTCTAAACTGAACTGTTTCTAAAATGGAGTCTGAGTCCTTAACAAGCCCAGACCTGATCACATGGTCTGTAGTCCCTCCCACAACAAAGTGTCAAAGGAAAACTGCAAACCAATGCACACATATACAATACAGTAAGCAATTTGAATTATATACATAACAAATAACTAGTGGAGGCTTGAAGAAGGTTGCTATTTCCAACAACTTTTTCCTCTACTTTATAAAACATTTTTTTGGACTAAATCCAATTGCAAGTCCCAACTAAAGTAGATCTATTGAATTTAGTGCTGAACAGTAAGTCAACACTTTAGTATTGTTCTGTTGGTATCAAAAAGATTTATTTCCATATTGAATATCCAAGATCTAGATTAAAGTTAAGGACATATATACGTATCATGCACAAATACTGTTGCAATATTGGTGAGTTTTGAGTAGTCTTGCAGACAATACAGATAATGTATCAACAAAAAATGAAGGCTTTTGGGAGTCCAACAATTTTCAAACATGCATTTGCTATACAATGTGCCAACCTCACACACACACACACACACACACCCAAAAAAACATTGTAAGAAGTCTGTCATGTGCTACAAGTCTCTGTCTTATTTCTGTTGCAACACATGAGCTTGCCTACTTCTCTGGAAATGCATGTATGTTCTAGTTCCAGTGCACTTCAGACTCTCTGGAAGAAAAGCAACAGTGCACATTAAACTATTTTCAGCACTTTAAAGGAGAGTTGATTGAATGTCTTTTTAAGCTATTGCTTATCTCAGGGGGCTATTGAAAAAAGAAAAAAAAAACACACACACTGAGACAGAAAGTGCTTAGAGATTGCAAATGGGAAATAGGATGCTTAGATTTCAATGTGAACAGTATCCGGTGTCCATAATTGCTATAAATGAAGGCAATCAATAGTATGTACAAAATACCATTATAATGGTCCATTGCCTAAGCTATCTCTAAATGATTACAGATGGTGTGTCTTCATCAGGAGTACTTTGATCAGATGGAATATTACATAGATTTTGGTCCCCTAACAAAGCTTGACTCAAAACAAGGCACAAAATGGTCTGGGGCAGAAGGTCGTGTTAACCTTGTGGTTTTATAGCAAAGTGCAGCTGGAGACAAAAAAAGGTCCCATGTTTAGAACTTTGTTCATGGGCAGAGCCAGAGTGTCTGGCCACTATCTGTTATTCTAGCATTAGCAGCCAAAGGAAAAAGCGTTAATGGGAGTTTAAGCGGGGAAATAGTAACCTAATATTAATGAACTGGCATGTCTGTCACTTCTCTGTTCATTACTTTGATCAAACTGTCAAAACTTCTGGAGCCTGAGTAATGGAAATAAACCATTGGAGATCTCATTTGAGAACAATCTTAAGTCTATTTGTACATACACTCTCTCAGAATTATTAATCAATGTTTTATTTTACACTGCTGATTCAAATGCTGTTCAGTTGAGAACCAAGGAGGGGTCGGAATGAAGCAGGTTAAATAATTCATGCATGAAATATTGGTGAAATAAAATACTTGTATTTGTTGTTCATGAAAGTACTCTTGATGTCAGTCCTAACATGTTATCTTTGTTTTGATAACACGGCAGACTAAAGTCTCCTCCAGATGAGCCTCTTAATGTGCAATCACATCTTCCCCACCCCAAAGAAATTCAGTGAATGAGAGAAAGCAATTACATATGTACTTATTTATTTACTATCCTTCCTTTCTCCTTATGCAGGATTTGGGCCAGGTAGATATAAAAGCCTCGTATGGAAGCTGTGGTGTCAACAAGAAATAACTACAGTCAATCCTCCACATTTACGACTTTTGTCAATTTGATTCTTCACAGATTTGAATAACATGGTCTCTCTTGAAATATCTAGGTCCTCTAGTGCATAGGGTTGCATCAAAAGACCTAGAGATTTCTAGAGAGAAGGGATTTTTCAGATAAAGGGTTTATTTCAAATCCAGAGAGGGTTATTTTCCCACTTTTATGGGGCTCCTGTACCCCTAACCCTGGTGAATGGGGTTCTATGAAATAACTGTGCATTTCACCTCTCATGTCCGACACTTTTGGATTTTGTTCATTGCATTTGGCCCGGCCTTGGTTTTGAATGCGCCTTGGTGTTGTTGTTTTTGATGTTTATTGTTATTGCTTTAACTTTTTTTGTTTTGCTTTATGAGTTTTATTGTTGTATTTGTTGTGCTGTTGTTTTGTTGTGGGCCTTGGCCTTTTGTGGACCGTGCAGAGTCCTTCAGGAGATGTTGGCGGGGTGTAACTAAAGTTAATAATAATAATAACAAATAATTGTATTTATTATATTACTCTATTCATTACTATTATTACATTTATAATGTTTCTCTAATTATTATTATTATTATTATTATTATTATTATTATTATTACATTTATTATTTTACTCTATTTGGATTTTGCCTTTAGTAGCTGTTACAGAGGAAACATTATTCCATTTCAGAATTTGGAAGTTCCTCCATACTATGTGTGCCCATAGCACCATCAATCTTCTTACATTTAGGATTAACAAGAGGCCCAAACAAAACCTTTGGACTAAATCTATCTGTAAATCCTAACTCACTGAATTGACAGACATTACATAAGTATTATGTTAACACATTAATTCCCATTGATTCATTGGGTCTGCTGGAGCCCCTGATGGTGCAGTGGATTAAACCCCTGTGCCGGTCGACAGGTTGCAGGTTCAAATCCGGGGAGAGGTGGATGAGCTTTTTATTATTATTATTATTATTATTAAACTTTATTTGTACCCCGCTAGCATCTCCCGCAGGACTCGATGCGGCTTACAAATCAGCTCCAGCTCCTCATGCGGGGACATGAGAGAAGCCTCCCAGAAGGATGATAAAAACATCAAATCATCTGATTGTCCCCTGGGCAACGTCCTTCCAGACAGTCAATTCTCTCACACCAGAAGCGACTTGCAGTCTCTCAAGTCGCTCCTGATATGACAAAAAAAATGAAATAACTACACAGAAGTGCCTCTCCTGCCTGGAAACTGAGATTGAGTGAAGGAGCTCTTCTATATGTTCCAAGTCATGGTGATTAACCATTGGAGGACATGGGTATCGGCTTTTCTGCTGTGACACCCCATCTATGGAATGCACTCTCTTTGGAGGCCTGACTGGAGCCACCATTGCTATCATCCAGCATTAAGTCTACTAAGCACTTGTACATTTTATTGATTAGCACAGGTGTCCTCAAACTAAGGCCTGGGGGACAAATACGGCCCTCCAAGGTCATTTACCCGGCCCTCACTCAGGGTCAACTTAAGTCTGAAACTACTTGAAAGCACACAACAACAACAATCTTATCTCATCAGCCAAAAGCTGGCCCACACTTCTCATTGAAATACTAATAAGTTTATATTTGTTAAAATTGTTCTTCATTTTAATTATTGTATTGTTTTAAAGTGTTTTTGCACTACAAATAAGATATGTGCAGTGTGCATAGGAATTCATTCATGTTTTTTTTTTCCCTTCAAATTATAATCTGGCCCTCCAACAGTTTGAGGGACTGTGACCTGGCCCTCTATTTTAAAAGTTTGGATTAGCACATTGGCCATTTCAAAACATTTAACAAACACATTTAATACATACAGCATACAACCCACATTACAATCAAAGTCAAAATAAGCAAGCTGTTAACACGATCCTGATCCAGATAAAATATCTACATCACCTCTACAGTTTACCCCCATGACTCTAAACATGCAGTTCTCAGCTGTGTTGCTTTAGATACAAAAAAGGCCATTTTGTATGTTATTTTAGGTGGCCAATAAAAATGTAGTTTTAATATAAAGATCCCAGTTTTGTATACTGTATGGCCCAAGGTATTGGTATCTCTCTTTCTTGTACAAGTTACAACTAAACAGTACATGTGTGATGTCTTCTACCTCTGACACTCCACAGATACAAAACCATTCATTATATGGAACTTGATTAAACTTTCCATGTTTGACCATTGTATCCTGCTGTTCAAATCTAGTTAAATACACTCTGTTAAATCTGTTAAATACACTCCTGAGGTGTTTAGACATTTCTGTCTTTAGATATTGAGCTGTTCGAAAAGTACCGTATATTCCGGGGTACAAGACGACTTTCTAAGCCAGGAAAATCATCTTAAAAGTGGGGAGTCATCTTGTACCCCGGTATAAAGTTTGTTGGATCATTTTTCCCTCATCTCCCTTGCCCTTGGCATCCCCATGTGATGGAGCCTGAGGAAGAGGAGGGCGGAGGGAGGGAGGGGGTGAGGAGGAGAAGTGGCAGGCTTCGCTATCAAGCCGGCAGCATGGTAGCCTTCTGGGCTGTCTTCATCCTCGCCGGCATTGAGTTGGCTCTGCCTCTAATCCCAGAACAGCTGCCGCAGCAGCCCCACCCCCTGGTACCACTCCCCCCCTCCAGCTTCAACTCCTGTCGCGTTACCAGGGCAGCAGGGGGGTGTTTGCGTGCTGTGCTGTCCCCTCTGCCACTGGTCTGCTGCTAGCTCTGCCTCTGGCCTCAAAGCCAGAGCAACCACCGAGGGAACCAAAACCAGAGTGTGGGGCGGGGCGGCGAGGGGCGGGGTCCTCTTCTCCCACTGCCTCCTCGCTCCGGTTTTGGCTTCCGCAGTGGTTGCTCCGGCCTTGAGGCGAGAGGCGGAGCTAACAGCAGACCAGTGGAGGGGGGGAAGCACAGCATGGAAACACCCCCCGCCAGCCTGGTAAAGCGGCAGGAATCAAAGCCGGAGCAGGGGGCGGTACCGGGAGGGGTGGGGCACCGAACTCCAAAGCTCTGGATGACCTCTCCAGCAATTTCATGTATATGTTAAACAGCATAGGGGACAAAATGAAACCCTGAGGAACCCCACAGGTCAACAGCTGGGTGCAAACAGGAGTCCCCCAACACCACCTTCGCAGTACAGTCCTCCAGAAAGGACAAGAGCCATTGTAAAACAGTACCTTCCAGTCCCATCCCAAAGAGACAACCCAAAAGGATACCATGGTCAATAGTACTGAAAGCCACTGAGAGATCCAGGAGAACCAACAGGGACACATTTCCTCTGTCTAGCTGTCTGCATAGGTCATCCACCAAGGCGACCAAAGCTTTTTCTGTTCCATAGCCAGGCCTGAAACCAAATTGAAATGGATCTAGATAATCCATCTCATCTGGAAATCCCTGGAGCTGGGAGGGCAAATCTAGGGATTTCTATTGTTTCTGTTATCCATAGTATGAGACTTATAGATGAGATCCCTCATAAACACAGCAGCTGTACTGTACACTATGATAAGCCAGAATTATTTTAGCCAAACAGAGTGCTTTTATTAGAATAGGGTAATATTATCCCATTTGTCTACCCAGTACAACCTGCAAGAATAATAATAATAATAATAATAATAATAATAATAATAATAATAATTTTATTTATAACCTCTCTCCCCGAAAGGACTTAATATGTATTTGTGATTTTTGCCTTGTTTATTAACTCAGGACCCTTCTTCACTGCCACATAAAATCCAGATTATTTGCTTTGATCACGTTCATATGGGAGTGTAGACTCAATCAATCCAGTTCAAAGCAGATAATGTGGATTATCTGTTTTATCATTTGGATTATATGGAAGTGTAGAAGGAGCCTACGATGGGTTCTGAAATGTTGGATTTGAATTTTTTGTAAGTTCATTCTGGCACTTGTTACATAATTTTTCGTATTGTTTGGTCCATACATTTATCATTCATAATTTCGATAATAAATAAAATTGCACAGAATCAAAAAGAGGAACAGAAGAGTTGGAGCCCTTCTATGCTGCCATATAATCCAGAATATCAAGGCAGATAATCCACATTGATTTGAGCTAGATTATCTGAGTCTACACTGCTAGATAATCCAGTTTAAAGCAAATAATCTGGATTTTATACATCTGTGTAGAAGGGGCCTCTCTTAAACTAAAATCAAATAAATTATTTCAAGATTAATTACGAGTCCTCTTTTTGGAAGTTAGCATGTACTTTATAGCTGATATTAACTTTAAACCTTTCCTTTCTTATAGCTTCATTCAAAATTGCAAAATTTTATTGGTTTATTCAGTGGCTGCATTTGCAGAATATGAACATAACCAGTGGATGTTTACTTGAAAATACGAATAGCCAGTGTAATCTATAACACCTTAAATACTCCCCTGGAATTTTGTGTGTGTGTTGAGCTGATATAATGCAATAGTCTTCAACGTTTCTGCTATCTCGCAATAAACTCATGCAAAAAATCAATGCAATTTTATCTCCAAACGCTGTATCACAAGACTCCGAAGACGTCGCGTGTCTGAACACAATACTACTTTTTTGAGGATCCTGGTGCTCATGAGAGTGTTGTAGGACATCTTTCTGCAAAGAAGGAGGAAAGGAAAAAAGAAATAACAACCAATTATAAGCTATGTTATATTTACATGAAAGGACCTTTTTGTTGTATCCTTCAGTCCCTTGTTTGGGCTGTCAGCAGCAATTTGATAAAGAAAGTCCCTGTGTCTGACCTGTTTTCTCAGTGGTAACCTATATTGTGTGCCACAGAAACCAATGACAAGATAACACGCAGTTCCGTCCCTTGCAGCTCAAACGTAGCATTTAAAACTATTAGTTGTTTGATAATTTAGCTAATGCTATTTCGGTTAGGAAACAAAACACAGTTGCTTTAATCTCACTTGCCCCTCTTCCAACACACACTTCAGAGGCCAAAGCTCACGACAACTGTTTTGTGGTGAATGGTCAATTGTTACAAAATTCTAATTGGTTCTGGGTCAGTCCCTTTGAAATGATTGCTCTGCTCCAGTAATTTTTTCAATTAATTTCTTAGAACTGACACAGCTTTGGATCTTGTCAAGAAATGTTTGTGGCTTTTAAAAGATAGGTATGAATAACTTCATAATGATTTTGGAATGAATTGAATCACTAGTATATTATTGTTTGCTTTGCAAAGCGAAAGATTAGATTGCCACGAAGAAATACCCGTTTGCATTTATTTATTTATTTATTTATTTATTTATTTATTTATTTATTTATTTATTTGGCTTTCTCAGAGAATGACACTGAGGCTTTACTATAGGCAATATTCTTGGCTAGCATTACACATTATGAGTATAGAAGCAGGAATTCCATTATATCCACATAATGGGCATTTTCATTGCAATACACTTATACATCTTCTTCCATGGTCATCCAGCCATTCTAAAGTCAATAGTTGACTCCCCTTCATTTTGAAATGCCAGCCAAGTGACAAATGCTATGGTTTATTGTGAAAATGCCTGCAGAAAAATCTTGGGCCAGTAATTTGCCATCTACATATAGATATCTATATCTATATATTATTTTTTTTGTCATGTCAGGAGCAACCACTCCTGTTGTGAGAGAAATAGCCGTCTGCAAGGACGTTGCCCAGGGGACGCCCAGATGATTTCTGATGTTTTGTCATCCTTGTGGGAGGCTTCTCTCATGTCCCCGCATGAGGAGCTGGAGCTGATAGAGAGAGCTCATCTGCCTCTCCCAGGATTCGAACCTGTGACCTGTCGGTCTTCAGTCCTGCCAGCACAGGGCTTTAACCCACTGCGCCACCCGGGGCTCCATCTATAAGTATAAAAGTAAAGTATTGTGTTTGTCTATCAGTTTGTATCACAATGACTGTTGCTAGGTGAAATGGCCCTCTATGATGTGACTGGATTGGCTGTTGCTAGGGGAAGTGGCCCTCTGTTATGTTACCAGGAAAGAAAAGTGACGGATATGAGGGGAAGAGAGGATACCAGGAAAGCACCATCATTGCCATGTTGTCGAGGAGACATTGTGAGGTCTGCTTTCAGAGCTGGAGAAGGAAGAAAGTAGGTGGGCAGGGATCCCAATGGCAACCAGGCAATATCAGGAATATATGCCTGTTGTTGAACAAATCCCTTCCCCATCCTCATTTAGAGGTGATGAAAAATGTGTGTGTATGTGTGTGTGTGTGTGGCACCATTTTTAGAATTTCAGATATATTGAAATTTGATCAAATTTGGACTGAATGTAATGCTGAAAACCAAGTACTTGATATCAAAGTAACCAATGGACATATAATCATGGCTATCTAACAATCCATACTTAAATAGCAAACACTCATAACATTTTATGATTTCCGCCTTCTCCACATGACAGAAAAATGCAGATTGAAATAAACAAAGACACCTTGAGGGGAGTCTAGTTTTTCTGTGTGTACAGAATGGGTAACAATGTGTATGAATGTCAACCCCTATCATTGCTACTGCTAGGGTTGGCCAACTGTCTGCCATGAATTTAAGAGCAATTTAGTAACCACAAATTTAGTGCATTTTGGAACAGTGGCATACCATGAAATGGATAATATGAAACGAAACAAGTAATTTACATTGTATGTAATCTACATCCATAAATTATTTGTTTCGTTTCATATTATCCATTTCATGAGCATTGATTGGCCTGCCATTGTTCTCCTAAAAATACACTAAATTTGTTGGCCAACTAATGCTCATGAAATGGATAATATGAAACAAAACAGGTAATTTACATTGTATATAATCTACAGAATGGGGCCATGGTGGCGCAGCATGTTAAATCACTACGCTGCAGAACTTGGGGGTTAGAATCTGCAGGATGGGGTGAGCTCCCGCTGTTAGCCCTAGCTTCTGCCAACCTAGCAGTTCAAAATATGCAAATATGTGTAGATCAATAGGTACGACTTTGGCAAGAAGGTAACCGGACTCCATGAGTCATGCTACCCATATGACCTAGGAAAGTGACTCCCAACCTGTGGTCCATAGACCACCATTGGTCCTCAAAAACTAAAACATGGTCTGCAGCCTCACTGTTACTGCACCATTGCAACGAGAGTGACTGATCTTGTGAAACCATAATGGCAACGTGGATATTGGGAGGGGATAGGCTGTCTTCTCATGAAAGGCAGGACAACAAGCCTCCTGACTGCTGTTGCTTCTCCTCCTCCTCTCTCCCCCTGAGTGGAGCTGTTCCATGTGGTACCTAGAAGCAGGGGCGCCTTGGTGTCTTTGTTTTTAGGCCTGTTCTTGAGGTTATTTGGGATGCTGATTTGGAAAATTGCATTGGATAGACCACATCAGTTCTAGATTATTAAATATGGTTTTCTGTTGGCAAGCAGATGGCAACTACTGGATGGCATATGTTCTGTATCAGAAACTAGGGCTGATGTGCTCTATCCAATGCAATTATCTGAATCAGCACCCCAAATAACCAAACTGAATCTAAAGTTGACCAAAACCTAATTCATAACCTCTTTGGTACTAATGTTGGAGAGTGGTCTCTGATCAAAGTGGTCCATAGTCAAAGTGGTCACTAGACAAGAGGTCCCTTGTCAAAGTGGTCCATGATCAAGTGGTTCCTGGTCAAAATGGTCCCTGGTCAAATTTGTCCCTGGGCAAAGTGGTCCCTGGTCAAGTGGTCCCTAATCAAAGTGGTCCCTGGTTTTAAAAAAATGTTGGGAAGCACTGACCTAGAAGGTGTCTACGGACAACACAGGCTCATTGGCTTAGAAATGGAGTTGAGCACCACCCCAAATCAGACTTGACTAGACTTACCTTCTCCAAAATATCTCATTACGTACATATATGCAAATTCATATTGTCCAAAAAATCGGAAAAAACTCTAAAATCCAAAACATTCTGGTCCCAAACACTTCAGATAAGGGATACTCAAGCTTTACCCAGTTTTGATTAGTAATATCTCTTACTAATATTCTTTTCTCCATTAATAGTTTTATATGCACCATACAAAAGGTTACCCAAGACAAGAAAAATGTCATAATTCACATTATCTCCCCTCCCACCACCATCCTCTTATATGTTATTGTTTTTGATTAAGGAGTTTCCACAACAATTACTGTATAGGATGCATTACCCTCAAGTACATTTTTGACTTGCAGTGTGCTTTTGAATTATGCAAGTGTTTTTAAGCTTAAATTGGAATTGAACCAAAGGAGTGTGTCTTTACTGGCTGGCCTGCAGGGGGCGCTGAGTATTTATATAGGAAGCTATTTGACATGAATGATATTGTTTTGTATTGTATTGTATTGAGTTGTATTGTATTGTATATATTATATATTATATATTATATATTATATATTATATATTATATATTATATATTATATATTATATATTACATATTACATATTACATATTACATATTACATATTATATATTATGTTTATTATATTATATTATATTATATTATATTATATTATATTATATTATATTATAATGATGAGGCAAGTGTGAATGTTGCAAGTGGCCACCTTGATTAGCACTGAATAGCCTAGCAGCTTCAAAGTCTGACTGTTTTCTGCCTGGGGAAATCCTTTTTTGGGATGTGTTAGCTGGCCCTGACTGTTTCCTGTCTGGAATTCCATGTTTTTGGAGGTGCTGTTCATTATTTGCTGTCCTGATTTTACAGGTTTTTTTAAAAAAAATACTGGTAGTTCATTTTCATGGTCGTTTCCTTTCTGTTGAAATTGTCCACAAGCTTGTGGATTTCAGTAGCTTCTCTGTGCAGTCCCAGCATTTCTGTGTTCCCAAATAATGTGCTGTGTCCAGGTAGTGCTCATTATTATTCTTATTTATAACCCGCTTTTTCTCTCCACAAGGAGACTCAAAGCAGCTTACATTAAAAGTATTTCAATACAATTTAAAATCTATAGATATATTATAGTATATTACTATATTAATATTAATATATATTATATTATATTGTAAGAGTTTCAGACACACACACACACACATATATATATGAAATACGACTCATATAATCTTTACTGTATAAACAAGGTTCGGATTTTTTCCCTTTACACTTCCTTTAGGAGTGTAGCTTCCTTTACAGCTGCTCCATGTGGTTCCTCACAAACGTCATTGTCAACACATTGTCTTTTCTTAATTAGAAATGTACCCACTTGGTTTCTAATATATGCAATTTCTTTATGCTTGTGGGTAAAAGGTATTTCTTGTTGTTTCTTTGTCAGTGTTGATGTGTGGATTGTCTGGTTTGCCTACTCTGGAATATGCAACATATAATTGTCCTTCTTTAGGTGTCCCTTTCAAATCTATGTTACTATATCTCTCTGTGTGTGAATCATATCTATCTATATTTATGACTGGATGGCTCTTTGTCAGGAGGGCTCTGATTACATTTTCTGCCCTGTGAAGGGAGTTGGACTGGATGGCCTTAAGTATTTTCTGTTGGTCATGGGGGTTCTGTGTGGGAAAGTTTGCCCCAATTTGTTTTTGGGGTTCAGAATGCTCTTTGATTGTAGGTGAACTATAAATCCCAGTAACTACAACTCCCAAATGTCAAGGTCTATTTCCCCAAACTCCATCTGTGTTCATATTTGGGCATATGGAATATTTGTGCCAAGTTTGGTCCAGATCCATCATTGTTTGAGTCCACAGTGCTCTCTGGATGTAGGTGAACTACAACTCCCAAACTCAAGCTCAATGCCCACCAAACCCTTCTAGTGTTTTCTGTTGGTCATGGAAGTCCTGTGTGTCACCTTTGGTTCAATTCCATCATTGGTGGAGTTTAGAATGCTCTTTGATTGTAGGTGAACTATAAATCCCAAGAACTACAACTCCCAAATGACAAAATCAAAAATGAGTGAAGGACATACATTGGGTTGTTAGGTGTATGCTGTCCAAATTTGGTGTCAATTCGCCCACTGGTTTTTGAGTTCTGTTAATCCCACAAACGTCATGGACCAGCCCACGCCAGAGCTCCCTGTCGGCCCGTCCTTCCACTTTCCCCAGCATAATTGTCTTCTCTAGGCTTTGCTGTCTCCTCATGATGTGGCCAAAGTACTTCAACTTTGTCTCTAGTATCCTTCCCTCCAATGAGCAGTCGGCTATATTTCCTGGAGTTCTGTTAATCCCACAAACGAACATTACATTTATATATATATACTAGCCGTCCCCTGCCACGCGTTGCTGTGGCCCACATGAGGTTCTGTGTGGGAGGTTTGGCCCAATTCTATCGTTGGAGGGGTTCAGCATGCGCTGTGATTGTAGGTGAACTATAAATCCCAGCAACTACAACTCCCAAATGTCAAGATTCTATTTTCCCCAAACTCCACCAGTGTTCAGATTTGGGCATATTGAGTATTGTTGTAGAGTTTGGTCCAGATCCATCATTGTTTGAGTCCACAGTGCTCTCTGGATGTAGGTGAACTACAACTCCAAAACCAAAAGACACTGCCCACCAAACCCTTCCAGTATTTTCTGTTGCTATGGGAGAACTGTGCGCCAAGTTTGGCTCAATTCCATCGTTGGTGAGGTTGAGAATGCTCTTTGATTGTAGGTGAACTATAAATCCCAACAAGTATAACTCCCAAATGACAAAATCATAAATTTTTTGAGTGATGGTCACTCCTTGTCTTGTGAGACGTTTTGTTGCCAAATTTGGTGTGATTTCGTTCTTTGGTTCTTTTGTTTTTAAGGTACTCATTATGCACGCTCTGTGACCATCACTAAAAAAAATTATGATTTTAGCCATAATATATATATATTAGCCATCCCCTGCCACGCGTTGCTGTGGCCCAGTCTAGTGATCTGGGGGGGGAAAAGTAATGAGAAAGTGTTGGTTTCTAATATATGCTATTTCTTTATGTTTGTGGGTAAATATTTCTTGCTGTTTCTTTGTCAGTGTTGATGTGGAGATTGGTTTGCCCACTCTGGAACATGCAACATATAATTGTCCTTCTTTACGGGTCCCTTTCAAATCTATCCTACTATATCTCTGTGTGTGTGTGAATCATATATATCTATCTATATCTATGGCTGGATGGCTCTTGGTCAGGAGGGCTTTGATTATGTTTTCTTGCTCTAGTGAAGGGAGTCTGACTGGATGGCCTTAAGTATTTTCTGTTGGTCATGGGGGTTCTGTGTGGGAAGTTGGCCCCAATTCTGTTGTTGGTGGGATTCAGAATGCTCTTTGATTGTAGGTGAACTATAAATACCAGTAACTACAACTTCCAAATGTCAAGGTCTATTTTGGGCATATAGAATATTTGTGCCAAGTTTGAGTCCACAGTGCTCTCTGCATGTAGGTGAACTACAACTCCCAAACTCAAGGTCAATGCCCACCAAATCCTTTCAGTATTTTCTGGTAGTCATGGGAATTCTGTGTGCCAAGTTTGGTTCAAGTCCATCGTTGGTGGAGTTCAGAATGCTCTTTGATTGTAGGTGAACTATAAATCCCAACAACTACAACTCCCAAATGACAAAATCATAATTTTTTGAGTGGTGGTCACTCCTTGTGTTGAGAGATGTTTTGTTACCAAATTTGGTGTGATATATATTGAGCATGGGATATATTGAGCATGGTGATCAGATCATGATATGAATAAACATAACAGTGTAAATAATGTACCAGTAAGGCTTTCTCGAGGCTACATGCCTGGGATGGATGTTGGATCACTGGTTGGTGTGTGTGTATGTATGTATGTGTATATATATATATACACTCATTATGACCAGAGCATATATATGTGTGTGTGTGTGTGTGTGTGTGTATGTATGTATGCTCTGGTCATAATGAGTGTATATGTTGTTGTTGTTCATTCGTTCAGTCGTCTCCGACTCTTCGTGACCTCATGGACCAGCCCACGCCAGAGCTCCCTGTCGGCCGTTACCACCCCCAGCTCCCTCAAGGTCAGTCCAGTCGCTTCAAGGATGCCATCCATCCATCTTGCCCTTGGTCGGCCCCTCTTCCTTTTGCCTTCCACTTTCCCCAGCATCAAAACAATAGTAAGGAAATTATAATCCTCACTCTATTGTTTTGATTGATTTCTTTTTGTGTGTGTGTGTGTGTGTGTGTGTGTGTGTGTGTGTGTGTATGTATGTTGGAATAATGAGTGTATATATAGTGTGTGTATGTATGTATGTATGTATGTATGCGTATGTATATATATATATCATTATGTACATATGTGTTGCGTGGTATGTGTGTGTGTGTGTGTGTGTGTGTGTATATATATATATTATATATATATATATATATATATGCATACTCTTAACAGCCAAATGAGAATATCAAAGCATATGCAAATTATACTTCTATTTATATATACACTCATTATGACCAGACCAGAGCGTGTGTGTCATATGTTGTATTCATATATATATACACATACATACATAACACACACACAACCTGTGATCAACATCCATCCCAGGCATGTAGCCTCGAGAAAGCCTTACTGGTACATACATTATTTACACTGCATGTTTATTAATATCTGATCTGTCACCATGCCCAATATATCCATATGCTGGGGGTATTGGGTAAAACGATAAACAAAACGAGTCAAGCCAACCCTCAGCTTCACCCCCCCCCCCCCCAAACAAAATCCTGGCTATCTAGTCCTGCTCGGCTTCTTCTTTTACTGGTTCCTTTTTGAAGCCGAAACAGAAGGGCTGGCTTTGGGATAAAGGGTTTCAAACTGGTTCCAGGATTTCTGGTGTCCAGCGAAACCCCTGCATTCAGTGGTCAGTGTAGACGTGCCCCTCCCTCTGCATCAAGGGAATCTGGACCCTGAAATAAACAAAGGCGCGCGCTGTGCCTAAATGGAGATTGGAAAGAGTTCTCTTGACCTTGAGGTTGCATTTAGTCCTTATACCGATTTCCTTGCAGAAGGAAACTCTTGGAGAAGTATTCCCCGCCCTCTCAAAGAGGATTTCTCCACTGCCGAAATGCTCTTAAAGGCGCCAGATCCCCTGTGATCTTTGAAAGTAAAGCTGGGACAGTTCCGGTTATTATCGGTGTATTGATTGTTTTCTCTCCGGGCCCATCTATTCCTGCCCCTCCGTCTAATGCAGTTTCGGAATGCCTCTCTGGGTTGGATTATCCTGAATCTACACTGCAGGGAGAGACGGGGCTCCCGAATGGGACCCCAAGCAGCTTTTAGAATAATACAGTATTTAAAAAATCATTTTTTTCAATAAACATATTGAAAAGCAGCAGTGAAAGCTGGTTTCAAAGCCGTAAAGCAGGACAATGTCACACTAAGATGGAAGGGAAGACCACCAACGAATTCTATATGCCGGAAAAAAACGAAGAAACTGGCAAAAACACCAAATAAGTGAGAAAAAATGTTGAGAAACTGTTTCAAGACGCACGAAAATTGGAAAAACTAAGGTAACGGCGCTCCATGCTGTCATGCCGGCCACATGACCTTGGAGGTGTCTACGGACAACGCCGGCTCTTCCGCTAAGAAATGAGCACCACCCCTCAGAGTCATAGACTCACAGAGTTGAAAGAGACCTCATGGGCCATCCAGTCCAACCACCTGCCAAGAAATAGGAAAATCGCATTCAAAGCACCCCCCCCCCCGACAGATGGCCATCCAGCCTCTGTTTGAAAGCCTCCAAAGAAAGAGCCTCCCCCACACTCCAGGGCAGAGAGTTCCACTGCTGAACAGCTCTCACAGTCAGGAAGTCCTTCCTCGTGTTCAGATGGTATTCAAAGAAATTCGCTCCTGGACTTCATGTCAGGGGAAAACCTTTACCTTTACCTTAAGGAGCAGGAAAGCACATCTACTCTGACTTTCCTTCTACGATGCAGAAACACAGATAGTATCCCACGATTTTTCACAGCCACAAGGACTTTCAAAACGCCACAGGCTCACTGAGGATGCCTGCCATAGATGCAGGCGAAACGTCAGGAGAGAATGCTTCTGGAACATGGCTATACAGCCCGAAAAATTTACAGCAACCCATTGGCCATGAAAGCCTTCGACAATACATTACAGCAACCCATTTGAAAATACCCTTGGAAATATATTATTACTATATGCCATTAAATATATACGTCGCATTACTATTTTATTACTAATTTATTATATTATTATTATACTAGCCGTCCCCTACCACGCGTTGCTGTGGCCCAATCTGTGTATATATTTGTATATATTAGTGTATATGTGTGTATAAATATGTGTGTTAGCATATATATATGTGGTTTTGTGCATACTGTAATGTATTATTTTTATATTATTTTATTTGCTTTTTAAGTCTCTTCCACTGTGTTTTTTTACTGTTTCTATTAGTGGTGGTCACTCGTTGGCGTATTGTGTCCAAATTTGGTGTGAATTCGTCCAGTGGTTTCTGAGTTATGTTAATCCCACAAATGAACATTGCATTTTTCTTTATATAGCCTAGCCGTCCCCTGCCACGCGTTGCTGTGGCCCAGTCTGGTGATCTGGAAAATAAAGTAATGAGAAAGTGTTGGTTTCTAATGTCTTTATGCTTGTGAGTAAACAGTATTTGATTATGTTTTCTTGCCCTGGTGAAGGGAGTTGGACTGGATGGCTTTAAGTATTTTCTATTGGTCATAGGGGTACTGTGTGGGAAATTTGCCCCAATTCTATCATTCCTGGGGTTCAGAATGCTATTTGATTGCAGGTGAACTATAAATCCCAGTAACTACAACTCCCAAATGTCAAGGTCTATTTCCCCCAATCTCAATCTGTGTTCCTAGTTGGGTGTATGGAATATTTGTGCCAAGTTTGGTCCAGATCCATCACTGTTTGAGTCCACAGTGAATCTGGATGTAGGTGTACTACAACTCCCAAACTCAACGTCAATGCCCACCAAACCCTTCTGGTGTTTTCTGTTGGTCATGAGTGTCCTGTGTGTCATGTTTGGTTCAATTCCACTACTAGTGGAGGTCAGAATGCTCTTTGATTGTAGGTGAGCTATAAATCCCAGTAACTACAACTCCCAAATGTCAAGGTCTATTTTCTTCAAGCTCTACCTGTGTTCCTAGTTGGGCATATGGAATATTTGTGCCAAGTTTGGTCCAGATCCATCACTGTTTGAGTCCACAGTGCTCTCTGGATGTAGCTGTACTACAACTCCCAAACTCAACGTCAATGCCCACCAAACCCTTCTAGTGTTTTCTCTTGGTCATGGGTGTCCTGTGTGTCATGTTTGGTTCAATTCCATTATTGGTGGAGGTCAGAATGCTCTCTGATTGTAGGTGAACTATAAATCCCAGCAACTACAACTCCCAAATGACAAACTCAGGTTTTTTTTAGTGTTGGTCACTCCTTGGGTTAGTAAGTATCTTGTGGGCAAATTTGAGGGCAATTCGTCCAGTGGTTTTTGAGTTCTGTTAATCCCACAAACGAACATTACATTTTTTATTTATATAATGTTATAAAATAATATATAATAATTAATTATTAATAGTAAAATAGTAATACAACGTATATACTTAATGGCATATAGTCATAATATTGGCACTTCTGTTATATTTTCGAGGTATTTTCCATTATTAATTATTAATCATTATTATTAATGATTATTATTAAATTTTGTGTTATTATTAATAGTAAGCATTACAGTTGTGGGTAGGCGCCCTTTGTCTTCCAATAATTAGACACACACAGAGAGAGCCAAGAAAACACACGCAAGGGGCCTTTTTTGGATCCATACATCATTTCGGCTTAAGACAAGGACCGAAACGCTTTTCCTGAATCAAGCTTTTTAGGGGGAAAGGGAGAGCACAAAGCTCTACTTCAGTCCAGTTTACTTCCAGGAGAGCAGCTCCGGCCTGAGTGGAGTCTACCTATTTAAGCCTTTGCATTCCAGGGAAATAAATGTCGCAAAAGAAGGAACTGAGGCTGTCAAGACGCTTTGGGATCTTCGGCTTGCTCTCTGCTTCCCTTGGTGGGGCTTCTGCCCAAATGCAGGATTGTTCAGGGGCAGAATTATTGATCTGTTTCATATGTTTACTTTCTTCTCATCATGCATTTCCCTCCGTAGGAACTCGAAGAGGTTCAACACAAAAACAAGTGTAATACATATACACAGAAATAATACCGGCAATTAAAAAACACATTGAAATATTTGTGCCATAGATACAAAAAATAATAATAATACAAAAATAAAATACGATTAAAACTATAGAAGTAGACGTCCTTCCAAAATCCAACTCACCATCCCCAGCAAAACAAACACCACAAGGGTGTAGACCTTGATTTTGGGGAGTTGTAGTTCGCCTGCATCCAGAGATACTGTAACCCCCACCAAAAATTGCCCCAGCGCCAGACTTAGCCCCAACATACTGCAGGGATTTGGGAGGAATTCACCTTGATTTTTGGGAGTTGTAGTTCGCCTGCATCCAGAGTTACTGTAACCCCCACCAACAATGGGCCAGGACCAGACTTGGCACAGAAAAGCCCCAACATACTACAGGGATCTGGGGGGAACTGACCTTGATTTTTGGGAGATGTAGTTCGCCTGCATCCAGAGATACTGTAACCCCCACCAAAAATTGCCCCAGAACCTAACTTAGCCCCAACATACTGCATGGATTTGGGGGAATTGACCTTGATTTTTGGGAGTTGTAGTTCGCCTGCATTCAGAGATACTGTAACCCCCACCAACAATGGGCCAGGACCAGACTTGGCACAGAGAAGCCCCAACATACTGCAGGGATTTGAGGGGAATTGACCTTGATTTTTGGGAGTTGCAGTTCGCCTGCATCCTGAGATACTGTAACTCCCACCAACAATGGGCCAAGACCAGACTTGGCACAGAGAAGCCCCAACATACTGTAGGGATTTGGGGGGAATTGACCTTGATTTTTGGGAGTTGTAGTTCGCCTGCATTCAGAGATACTGTAACCCCCACCAGCAATGGGCCAGGACTAGACTTGGCACGGAAAAGCCCCAACATACTGCAGGGATTTGGGGGGAATTGACCTGGATTTTTGGGAGTTATAGTTCACCCTCATCCAGAGAGTACTGAACCCAGCCGCTGTTGGATACGGACTAAACTAGGGGCACAGATCCAACATGGCTCATTGTGAATATAGACGGGGTTTGGGGGTGATTGACCTTGGAACATGGGAGTTGTAGTTCACCCTTATCCAGAGAGCGCTCTGAACCCCACCAATGACGGATCTGGACTACACTTGGCACATAGACCCAATGTGACCAGCTTTTGAATACTGGCGAGGTTTGGGGGTGACTGACCCATAATTTTGAGAATTGTAGTTCACCAACAGATGGACATTCGAGTTTGTGTTGGATAGTCTATAAGCAGAGCAGCAGCAACAACAACAACAACAAGCCCCCTGAAGGTCGAAGACGAATGGAAGGCAATTCCCAGCTGACAAATCCGGCTCTTAAGAGTCAATTTTCCACCATTACCAAAGCGTGGGAGTCCGCCCCCCCCCCCACACACACACACACACTTCAAAGGGGAGGAGCCTGCGTTGAGTGAGGATCACTACATAAGCAGCTTCCGGGTGGGCGGGGCCAACATCCAGCTGTCAATCGGGGGCACTCCTCCCCTTTGAATGCTTTTTGGGAGAGGAGAGAAGGTGGGGAAGGGAAAGGAGGCGCTTTTCTTTGGGATGGAAGAATGGCAAGGACGGAGGGAGAGATTGAGAGAGAGATGAACTAATGGCCCTTCCACACAGTCCTATATTCCAGAATATCAAGGCAGAAAATCCCACAATATTTATATATCCCGAAAAAACCTACAACAACCCAGTGATTCCAGCCATAAAAGCCTTTGACAATAAATCCCACAATACCTGCTTTGAACTGGGTTATTTGAGTCCACACTCAGATAATGTGGGATTTTCCGCCTTGATATTCTGGAATATAGGGCTGTGTGGAAGGACCCTCAGTTGCCAGCTCATAAAGCCTGGTTTATAAACCTCTGCTGGGAAGAAGATTGCATTGAAGTCCGAATGGAAACGGCCCAGTTGTGTATCATTATGGACTCCAGACTCCTTGGATGCCTACCTCGTCTCTGGAGGTAAACTCATAATGGGTGTACCAAAATAGAGGCAGGAACGTCCATAAGAATATTATGTATTACCCTTCTCAGACTTGGATTTGGAGGCTATTATTAAAGGATGTGATGCCCCACAGACTCTGATCCTGGCTCTCTCGCTTCACCCCAAAGCCAGCGACAAACTATGTTTACCTAAGACCTTTTGAGACTTCAAAATGTACTTTCGGCTGCGATTCTATGTATAATACATTCGGATGGAGTTGGTTGAAACGTCCATACAAATAAACATAGAATTGGGTTGCTATGATTTGGGAATTGGGAAAGTAATTCGGCAATAAATTAAACATAGAATTGGTAGAATGTCTTCAGGATGTTGACAGAGATAGCCCAGGGCATATAACCCAGAATATTAAGGCACAAAATCCCACAATATCTGCTTTGAACTGGGTTATCTAAGTCCACACTGCCACATATCCCAGTTCAAAGCTAATAATGTGGCATTTTATTCAGCTGTGTGGAAGGGGCCCCAGTAATGAATTGTTGGATTAGTTTTAATTCGGTTTTAATACACCTTTGAAACTGAGACTGTGGGCCCTTCCACACTGCCAGATAAAATCCACAATATCTGCTTTGAATTGGAATATATGGCTGTGTGGACTCAGATAACCCACTTCAAAACATATATTGTGGGATTTTCTGCCTTGATATTCTGTGTTATATGGTTGTGTGGAAGGGCCCAGGGGCCCCTTCTAAACTGTCAGATAAAATCGAGATTATCTGCTTTGAACTGTCTTATATGGCAGTGTAGACTAATATAATCCAGTTCAAAGCAGATAATGTAGATTATCTGCTTTGATAATCTGGATTATATGACAGTGTAGAAGCGTCTTAGATCCACACTGCCATATGATCTAGGGCTGTAGCTATACTGCATATAATCCAGTTCAAAGCAGATAATGTAGATTATCTGCTTTGATAATCTGGATTATATTGCAGTGTAGAAGCGTCTCAGATCCACACTGCCATATGATCTAGAGCTGTATCTATACTGCGTATAATCCAGTTCAAAGCAGATAATGTGGATTATCTGCTTTGATAATCTGGATTATATGGCGGTGTAAAAGCGTTTTAGATCCACACTGCCATATAATCTAGGGCTGGATCTATACTGCTATATTATCCAGTTCAAAACAGACAGTCTGCGTTTTATATGCCAGTGTAGCACCAGAGGCACCAGACTATTTCTTCATTCTTAGTTCCTTTCAAGGGAACATCAGTACAAATGTAATGTGAATAGTTTCTCTTCTGAATGTAAATTGGGAAAGCAGGTGAAGACTGATATATAGCAGAAGTTCTGTTATCTCAAAAACTAGAGCCAGTAGGGGGCCATGGGGACCATTTTGGAAATCAGCAGGTCAAATATATCCAGAAACAAGTCTTCACATCTAAGCCCCCTTCTACACAGCCATATATCCAGATTATCAAATCAGATCATCCACATTATCAATTTAGAACTGGATTATATGCAGTATAGATCCAGCCCTAGATTATATGGCAGTGTGGATCTAAGACACTTCTACAATCTACACTCCCATATAATACAGTTCAAAGCAGATTATCCACATTAGCAGTTTTGAAGTGGATTATACGACTCTATAGAATCACAGAGTTGGAAGAGACCTCATGGGCCATCCAGTCCAACCCCCTGCCAAGAAGCAGGAAAATTGCATTCAAAGCACCCCGATAGATGGCCATTCAGCCTCTGTTTAAAAGCTTCCAAAGAAGGAGCCTCCACCACACTCCGTGGCAGAGAGTCCCACTGCTGAACGGCTCTCACAGTCAGGAAGTTCTTCTTCATGTTCAGGTGGAATCTCCTTTCTTGTAATTTGAAGTCATTGTTCCGTGTCCTAGTCTCCAGGGCAGCAGAAAACAAGTTTGCTCCCTCCTCCCTATGACTTCCCCTCACGTATTTCTATATGGCTATCATGTCTCTTCTCAGCCTTCTCTTCTTCAGGCTAAACATGCCCAGCTCTTTAAGCTGCTCCTCATAGGGTTTGTTCTCCAGACCCTTGAAATCTTAGTCACCCTCCTCTGGACACATTCCATATAATCCAGCTCAAAGCAGATAATGTGGATTTTATACAGCGGTGTAGAAGTGGTCCCAAGCACCAAAATTAGTGTAATAATATATTGTTTTGTACCGCCCTGGAAATCTGATTGTCAATAAATAATACGTAATATATATATACTGTATATTCTGGCATATAAGACTACTTTTTAAACCAAGAAAATCTTCTCAAAAGTCAAGGGTCATCTTATACACAGGAGTCAGAGGCGGCCCTAGGTAATTTTCAACGGTTTGGCATGCCCTCCCCCCCAATCAATCATGGATATATATTTTCTGTCCATCGTGGGAATTCTGTGTGCCATATTTGGTTCAATTCCATCATTGGTGGAGTTCAGAATGTTCTTTGATTGTAGGTGAACTATACATCCCAGTAACTACAACTTGCATATGTCAAGGTCTATTTTCCCCCAAGAGCGCCTCAAGAGCGCGCCTGGGCAAAATCAACTATACTGCAAATGCTTATTTGCGTAATGGTTGAGCCGCCCCTGGCGGGAGTGGTCTTATACACGGGAGTCATCTTATACGCTGGGTCAAATCCGGATTGGAGAATCTGTGGTTGCTACATATTGTGGGAGGAGCTCAAAAATGGCCAGAAAAACACAACTCTTTTACCTGTCTGGCCCGCCCTTGTATCCTATTACCGTCCCTCCTCTTCTGCCTCTCAGATCTCACTCCTGAAGACTGCAGTGAAGTAGTGCAGGTGCGCATGTGCGAGATCTGAGAGGCAGAGAAGGAGGTACAGTAATAGGAAAATTACCATATTGAAATCAAATCTGATGCTTTTAAAATTGTATTTGGTGTGCATTGGAAGAGGGGTAGTCTTATACAGCGAGTATATCCCAAACTATATTTTAACTGGAAAAGTTGGGGGTAGTCTTATACGCCCAGTCGTCTTATATGCCGATAAAGGTAAAGGTTTTCCCTTGACATTAAGTCCAGTCGTGTCCGACTCGGGTTTGGTGCTCATATCCATTTCTAAGCCGAAGAGCCGCCGTTGTCCGTAGACACCTCCAAGGTCATGTGGCCGGCATGACTGCATGGAGCGCCGTTACCTTCCCGCCGGAGGTACCTATTGATCTACTCACATTTGCATGTTTTCGAACTGCTAGGTTGGCAGAAGCTAGGGCTGACAGCGGAAGCTCACGCCACTCCCGGGAATCGAACCTGCGACCTTTCGATCAACAAGCTCAGCAGCTCAGTGCTTTAACCCACTGCGCTACCGGGGGCTCATATACGGTATATAGGAGAAGCCAAAACGACAAAATGCAAGACCGGAAATACATGAACAAATGTTTATTGAAATAATCAGAACGCCTTTTAAAAAAACAGATTTTAAAAAAAGAAAACACCCTTTCCTATTTACTTGGAGCTGCCTTCAGAAATACTAAGAACTCATCTCCCAGCAAGTGCATTGCCCTGGGGAGGAGAAGAGGCAGGAAGGAAGAGAGGAGGCAAGTGCATCCTGGGAAAGGCCCAACTCCCCTAAAGCCCCCTCTTGAAGGGAGGGAGCAAGTGTCAGTTCCTCTCTCCCTGAAGCCGCCCTGAAGAAGACAACACAGGAGAAGGGTTCCACCAAAGCCCAGCAGAAGCCCTCTGGCCCTTCTTAAACCAGCGATGCGGGATAGGAGGGGCAGTATCACAACTCCCATCCGCTCAAGGAAGACAGGAGTTGGAGTCCAGCATCATATAAGGACATGGGCCTAAAAATCTCTCTCACATACATACCCGTCGAGGGACTCTCCTTCTAGATGTAATTGTCCCAAATCTCCAGAATGCTGCCTATACAAATTCGATACACTTGTGGGTTTGTTTACAAGGATGACATTGTCGCCAAAAGGGCTTTAGTTTAGACTGTGAACTAAAATACCAGCCCGGATCAAGTTTGCCCACTTCTCGGAGATTAACTTCGGTTCTAGATGTTGGAATCCGGACAAAATATGCGGTTTAGAGCCAAACATTCTGGCAACATACAAAACACTCCGTGTGTAAGCATTCGGGCTATCCTTTGCTCCATTCCCGTCTTCCAAATATAAATTAGATACTTTAAAAACAGTCAAACTCTTCTTCAAAAGGGGAGAAACCCCAATAATAATATCCCAGAATATCAAGAAAAAAAATCCTTAGGTTCTTGTGGGTTTTTTCGGGCTATATGGCCATATTCTAGAGGCATTTTCTCCTGATGTTTCGCCTGCATCTATGGCAAGCATCCTCAGAGGTAGTGACTACTTTTTAAACCACTCCCACGTATAAGACGACCCCTGACTTTTCGCCTGCATCTATGGCAAGCATCCTCACTACCTCTGAGGATGCTTGCCATAGATGTAGGCGAAACGTCAGGGGAAAATGCCTCTAGAACAGTGGTTCTCAACCTGGGGTCCCCAGATGTTTTTGGCCTTCAACTCCCAGAAACCCCAACAGCTGGTAAACTGGCTGGGATTTCTGGGAGTTGTAGGCCAAAACACCTGGGGTCACAGGTTGAGAACCACTGCTCTAGAACATGGCCATATAGCCCGAAAAAACCCACAAGAACCTAGTGATTCCAGCCATGAAAGCCTTCGACAATACATCAAAAAATCCTTGGTTATCTGAGTCCACACTGCCATATATCCCAATTCAAAGCAAATAATATGAGATTTTATACAGCTGTGTGGAAGGGGACCCTGACAGGCCCTATATCCCAGGATCTGATCCCACGTTTTTTGCTTTAAAGTGGATTATATGAGTCCCCACTGCCAGATAATCTGGGATAAACAAAACCTGGGATCAGATCCTGGGATGTTTCGCCTGCATCTATGGCCCTATATCCCAGGATCTGATCCCAGGTTTTCTGCTTTAAAGTGGATTATATGAGTCCCCATTGCCAGATAATCCGGGATAAACAAAACCTGGGATCAGATCCTGGGATATAGGGCCTGAATGCCAATGCGACTGATCTCTCTCCAATTTGGCCTTTCTTCCCCCAATCGCTTTGTAGGACAAAATCCCGGATGTATTATTATTATTATTATTATTATTATTATTATTGATATTATTATTAGGCTCGATTCTGCGATTCGGTGCTCCTCTTATCATTCTTTTGTTTCGATTTGGTGGGAAATGTTAAAGGGAGAGAACAGACGTTAGTTAAAGAGGCATAGTTTTCCAGCATGCATAATACTTCATCATAGCATAATTAATATCGCGTGACAGTCGCGCGAAAGAGACCACCCACCGCCAAGTTCTCCCTCTGTGAAGACTTAAGAGACTTCCGACCATTCACCCGCTTTCCCTAGGAAGTGAGCGAGTTTCTGAGAATACAAATAATAATAATAATATTGAGAATATTCTTTAAAAACCCAGTTAGCAAATAGCCAAGTTTCCTCAGAGGAGTTTTTTAACAGAATCCAGCATCGATATGTCAATAAAAAGGGGAGTGAAGCGTCTAAAATAGTTTCAGCTTGTCGGCTTCTTCCAAAGAGATTCGGTAATTTCGTATCTCTGGAACGGGAGAATTGTATCCTTTCGTGGCCAGGAAAGCAGCTCCATTCGTCAAACCCATGCTCACTGATACTGTAATGCATTATACCACCAGTGTAGACTCATATAATCCAGTCGATGTGCATCACAACAGTACAGTTTGGGTCAAAAGGCCGGGATGGATTTCGTTTAGGAAGGCGTTCTGTTTCGGAGCGATTCCAGGCAGAATGATAGAGTTTGTAGTCTTTTGGAGTGTGTGCCCCCAAAGCAGGCAGTGCAGGCTTCCTTCGGGACCTCACAACTCGAGTTTGTCCTCCGTGTAGAGACAGTCCCCGAGTTACGAACACGAGGTGCTTTGTGGGTTCGTTTTGTACGTAAGCCGGGAACAGGTCCATTTTGTAAGTGTAACTCCAGCCAAAATATTAACATTTCAACCTTGAGTAGCATCGGGTAGAATCAACACACTCGTGGAGTCTGTTTTGCTGCCTGTGGCCCTGTTTGGAAGATTCCCCAACACTTCCTGCCTTGGGGAGAATTGGATTTTGGAAAATGTGGCTTGTTGTGGAAACAAGGATTGGTGAGACACCTTTTCCCAGTGATAATAACTCTTCCAGGAGTGAATTTCCCGTCGCAGGGGATGATAATAACTCTCCTAGGAGTGAACCTCTCTTCTGGGGGTGATAATAACTCTTCTAGGAGTGAATTTCCCTTCGGAGGGGATGATAATAACTCTTCCAGGAGTGAATTTCCCTCCCTAAGAGTGGATTTCTCCCACTTCCGGTTGTCTCATCCCCCTTTGTAGCTGACAGTCGGATGTTTGTAACTTGGGGACTGCCTGTGTGTATTGATTCCACTGTTGCCGCATAATCTGGATCATATGGCAGTGTAGAAGCGTCTTAGAAGGTCTTATATGATTAACTGTCTATCTGGCAGCCTAGATCCAGTCCGAGACGGGCAAACAGGCCGGAATTCGGCTTCTAGAGACCCAAGTTTGGTCGGAGAGGCGGTAAACATTGGTTCAGTCCTCCGATCCGTGGAAGCAAGAGCGTGGATCAGACCAGGCCCGTGACGGGCGGCCTCAGGAAGGGCGAGAAGGCGGCGGCCAGCGGATACGGAGGCCCTGCTCCCGCTCCGCCGGTTCCCGGATGCGGCGGCGCCAAAGGGAAGCAGCCCAAGGCTCCCTCGTGGTAGAGGATGGGCACGCGGACTATCCTTTGGGCCGAGGAGGAGGACGAGGCCGGCGCGTGCGGGAGGGTGGCGGCCTCCAGGTCCGCGGCCAGTTGCCGCTTCCATTTGTTGCGCCGGTTCTGGAACCAGATCTTGACCTGGGTCTCGGTGAGGTGGAGCGAGGCGGCCAAGCCGGCCCGCTCCGAGCTGCTCAGGTAGCGCTTCACGTCGAAGGTGGACTCCAGCTGGAAGACCTGGCTGCGCGAGAAGACCGTGCGCGTCTTCTTCTTCCGCCCCGAGGAGGCCAAGGCGGAGGAGGAAGACGAGGAAGAGGAAGAGGAGGAAGAGGAAGACGAGGCCCGCGCCTCGCTCAAGTCCGGCTCCTCCGTCGGGGGCTCCTCGTCCACGCTGCTCCCCACGCCCGGCGCCTCCTCGGGCGCCCCTTTCCCCGCTCCGCCGGGTCCGGCCTCCGCCGCCTTCCTCCGCCGCCGCTTCCTCTTCTCCTCCGGAATCGTCTCGTCGGAAACCTCCGGAGAATCTCGGTCGCTGGCTGAAGGAGGCGAGAAGAAAAGAAGCAAAACACAGAGGCCTGGATTAACAAAGGAACCTTATCCGTTCAGAATCATGAGTTTGGGATTGGCATTCTGTTGCCCTTGTATTGTTTTGGTCTATATCTGGGATCAGGCATGTGGGGGGGGGGGGGGGGGCTCGGGGGGCTTCAGCCCCCCCCCCCGAAATTTTCATGGTGGTTCGCGAAAAGGCCTTAATGGTGCATTAATTAAACTGTTATGTTTATTCATATCATGATCTGATCACCATACTCAATATATCCCATATGCATGGGGGTATTGGGGTAATGATACAAAAGGTTTGCTAGGGTAGACCCTCTTTCACTCAGACTCAGCACCCCCGAAACTCAGCCCCCCCCCAACCCACCCTGAAAAAAATTCAGCCCCCCCTTTTTCCTTCGCCCCCCCCCACCCCACCCCCCCCCCCCCCCCCCCCCCCCCCCCCTCCGCCCCCCCCCCCCCCCCCCCCCCCCGGAATCAAACTCACCCCCCCCCCCCCCCCCCCCCAACGAAATCCTGGCTACGGGCCCGTCTGGGATGTATTGCCTTCACGGCCGGAATCACTGGGTTGTTGAGAGTTTTCCGGGCTGTATGACCACGTTCCAGAAGCATTCTCTTCTGAAGAAGCCAGACCTTGAAACTGCTAGGTCATTAAATGCTAATCGAGGTGGCCAATCCAAACATTCACCGCTACCTCAAGCAGACAAGAGCTCTTTTTCCCCACCCTGGTCATTCCACAGCTATATAATAATCTCTGTGCATAATGAGTTAAAAACAAAAGAACCAATGAACGAAATCACACCAAATTTGGCAACAAAACATCTCACAACACAAGGAGTGACCATCACTCAAAAATTATGATTTTGTCATTTGGGAGTTGTAGTTGCTGGGATTTATAGTTCACCTACAATCAAAGAGCATTCTGAACTCCATCAACGATGGAATCAGGCCCGTAGCCAGGATGTCGTTTCGGTGGTGGTGGGGGGGGGGGGGCTGATTTTTTTCAGGGAGGAGACAGGTTACAGCATAATTAAAACACATAAACATAAAAATTCTATAAATACACATATTAAAACATATTTCTATTATATATATATATATATATATATATATATATATATATATATATATATATATAATATATATATATATATATATATATATATATATATATATATAAATGCTCTGTGCATAATGAGTACCTTAAAAACAAAAGAACCAATGAACGAAATCACACCAAATTTGGCAACAAAAGGTCTCACAACACAAGGAGTGACCATCACTCAAAAAATTATGATTTTGTCATTTGGGAGTTGTAGTCGTTGGGATTTATAGTTCACCTATAATCAAAGAGCATTCTGAACTCCACCAACGATGGAATTGAACCGAACTTTGCACACAGGCCTCCCATGACCAACAGAAAATACTAGCAGCGTTTGGTGGGCATTGACCTTGAGTTTGGGACTTATAGTTCACCTACACCCAGAGAGCACTGTGGACTCAAACAATGATGGATCTGGACCAAATTTGGCATGAATATTCCATATGCCCAAATATGGACACAGATGGAGTTTGGGGGAAATAGACCTTGGCATTTGGGGATTGTAGTTACTGGGATTTATAGTTAACCTACAATCAAAGACCATTCTGAATGAACCCCACGAGTGACAGAACTGGATCAAACTTCCCCCACAGAACCCCCATGACCAACAGAAAATACTTAAGACCATCCAGTCCAACTCCCTTCACCAGGGCAAGAAAACGATCAAACCCTCCTGACAGAGAGCCATCCAGCCATAGATTCAGATAGATATATATGATTCACACACAAAGA
>NW_026847549.1:98304899-98316426 GCF_025583915.1 Anolis sagrei ordinatus
CTGGTTTTTCGTGTGGGGTGTGTGTGTTATGAGTGATGGACACTCATTGGTCTGTTAGGAGTGTTGTGTCCAAATTTCGTGTCATTTCGTCCAGTGGTTTTTTGACTTATGTTAATCCCACAAACGAACATTACATTTTTATTTATATAAATGTCAAAAGCAACTTGAGGGTACAGTTAAAATGCATTTAATTTTTTTAAATGTCCTTTGAACAGAAACTGGCCACTTGGAGTGCCTCTGATGTTGCCGCAAGAAGGTCCTCCCTGGTGCATGTGGCAGGGCTCAGGTTGCATTGCAGCGGGTGGTCAGTGGTTTGCTCTTCCCCACACTCGCATGTCAAGGATTCCACTTTGTAGCCCCATTTCTCAAGATTGGCTCTGCATCTCATGGTGCCAGAGCAGTCTGTTCAGTGTCATCTGTCATCCACTCTTCTGTGTGCAAACTACAGACCACCTACTACAATGCAACCTGAGCCCTGCCACATGCACAAGGGAGGACCTTCTCACAGCCACACCAGAGGCACTCCCAAGTAGCCAACTTCTGGTCAAAGGACATTTAACATAATGCCACGTTTTTAACGTTGTTTGTGTCTTTAACTACATTGTAACTGTACCCTCAATCCTCTTCTGACACAATGTATATAAACAAAAATGTAATGTTTGTTTGTGGGATTAACACAACTCAAAATCACTGGACAAATTGACACCAAATTTGGACACAATACACTTATCAGGCCAACAAGTGACCATCACTCATAAAAACACTGGAAAACACAGCAGAAGGGACTTAAAAAGCCAAAAAAGCAAAAAGACGCTACAGCGCATGCGCAAAAACGACTCCCCCTTGCAAACAAAACAAACAATAGCATATCCACACTGTCTTCTGAACTACAGCTCCCAGCATTCCCTACACCAGGAGAGGAGGATGATCCAAATGCACTGCTTCCATGCTGCAAGATTTCTTCTCATGTGATTTCTTTGAGAGTATCCCAATCCCTGCATATTTCCAATTTCCCACTCTGCAACTGCAACTCCTAGCAATCCTCCAGATAGCTAGATAAGATAGAGATAGATAGGTAGATAGATAGATAGATAGATAGATAGATAGATAGTTTCTCATTCAGTATCAGCCATGGATTGAGGTTCCGGGTTTTAGCCTGCCACTTTTGGACTCTCGCTTGCTGAGGTGTTCTTGTTAGTATCTCTGTAGATCTTAGGAAGCTGTTTATTGATTTAAGGCGTTGGCATGCTGGCTGATATCCAAACAGGAGATGGGATGGAGATGTCCTTTCATTACCAGCTGCTACTTCCTGACAGATGTCAGGTGGTGCAATACCGGCTAAGCAGTATAATTTCTCCATTGGTGTGGGGCGTGGACATCCTGTGACCATGCAACATGTCTCATTAAGAGCCACATCCAGTGTTTTAGCGTGGTGAGATGTGTTTCACACTGCATGCATATTCAGCAGAGTAGCCAAGCGCAAGGACAGATGTCTTCACTGTGTCTGGTTGTGATCCCCAGGCTGTGAAGAATTAACAATGCAGAAAGAAGTCTTGTTGACTGGAATGGATAGCTGTCTCAGTTTTCAGCCCCTCGGGCCAAGGAAAATGGCTTCTGTCCCAGTCTCATCTCTATGTAGATCCCTTTTGTTGGAAACATTCAGTGAAGGTTCACATCTGGGAAGGGATCCGGTGGAATGCCCATCCGTCCGGCTGCTTCAATCCACAGCAATGCCTTCCTGTTGGAAGCTAGAAGCCTCTTAACAAAACTGAGACCATCTACAATGGCATATAACCCAGTTTCTGAATCCTTTGATTTGGATTATATGGCAGTGTAGATTCAGTCTGAGTGGGAAGGGCTTGCAAACCTTACTTTACTTACACGATCCCTCGTTGGCCGAGTAGGATAGTCTTCCATGATCAGTATTCTTGTGGGTCCGTTCGTGGCTGTGGAGCCCTATTCTTGACCTGCATCTTCTCCCACAGTAAGCACATTGGTTTCCAGGTGGAAGGCGGTCTCATTCGGGGTTGGCTTGATGCACCTTCCTCTTGGCACATTTCTCTCTTTCACCCTCCATCCGTGCCTCTTCAAATTCTGCAGCACTGCTGGTCACAGCTGACCTCCAGCTGGAGCGATCAAGGGCCAGGGCTTCCCAGTTCTCAGTGTCTATGCCAGAGATTTTAAGGTTGGCTTTGAGCCCATCTTTCAATCTTTTTTCCTGTCCACCAACATTCCATTTTCCGTTCTTGCAAACCAAACCTCACTGGAAGGAAGGTTGCAATTACACCGTGAAACGCGTGCAGTTAGAGCCCGTGGCTCAATGCTATGGCTTCGTAGGATTTCTAGTTCAGTTTGTAGTCTACTCCAACCAACCCCAAGCATCTATCTAAACCAGAAGTAACAACAGCAAGCCAAACCCAAGGAACCCTTTTGCAAGGATCCGTGCTTTTGCAGAACTGTTGCTAAAGAGCAAGCACAATTTACGTATTTACACATTTTAATCTCTCTCTTATCTATATGACTAATGCTGGGAGTTTACTGCAAATATGTAAAAATATGCAGCCGCAAAAGTCTAGAAGGTAGGAATGCTTCTGCGAAAACCAATGCCATAACCAGCCACATTACCCGTCCCATCCAATGCAGCGAAAACCCTAATATCAACGAACCGATCCTATATATTATTGCTTACTAATTATAGACCACTGCCGCACAAAACCCAACTTAAACCCAGGCTACAAATCAAAGCAGTTACGATGGCCCCCCCAATCTACCCCAGCAAAGCCATATTCTACCACCAATTTGCCCCAAGATATCAAACAAAAGTTTAATCTCTCCTGACGAACACCTATAGTATATACATCGGCCACCGCAGACCAATACTTACAAACAACAGATCTAATATTTGAACAACCTCTATTTGACCTAGTATTCACCTACCACGAGTCTACGTCAATCTACTCACCAAATTCACTACCCGAGCGACGAAGAAGTAGACACATGCCGAGTAGATAGGCATAGTGGCGAACGAAAACAACCTGCCAGGAGCACAGGCAGACAATGCTCTCCTGGAACATTGCCCGTACCAGCAAGCACCTGTGAACAAACTACACACAGCAAATCCGCACTATATAATTAAACATTTGGGACTCAGATTTATAATGCTTCGGCCAAACACTGTTGTGAAAAAAACAAGTGACTGAATCCCACAAAAATCACCACGAAATAAGTCTCATAGACAACATTAAAATGACAACCAATAAAGAGGGTGGATGAAAGCATCTAAAAAAGTATACGATGACACATGTGGTGTTGGGACTATCATAAGAGATTGGACCCGTGGTGATTAGATATATACTCCTATGTGCTGCTTTTGTTGAAAAAACCATCCACAATAAAGGAGAAGAAAAAAAAGTTGAAATTTCAGATGCCAAATGAAATGTTTTATTGTCATTACATTATATTTATTATTATTTTATATTATATTGAATATTATTATTACTATTATGGTGATGATTTTTACACATGGAAGCCATTTATGACCTTCGGATGTAAAAGCAGTGCTGGATTCAAAGCACACAACATCCAAGAAAAAAGGTGGGTAAACATATTACAATTAAAACATAGAAAACCTGTTACAATTAAAATGTATTAATATATTATATTTATTAATATTATTATTAACACAATTGGAAGTGATTTATGAGCTTTGAGTTTCACCAATGCTGAATTCAAAGCACCAAATGTTCAAGAATGAAGAGGGATGAATAATTAGAAAACATATTACCAAAATGCATTATTATTATTACATTATATGTATTATATTTATTACTATTATTACACATGGAAGCCATTGATGAGCTTCGTGTGTAAAAACAATGCTGGATTCAAACCACCAAATGTCCAAGAAAGCAGGTGGATGAACCATTAGAAAACATATTAAAATTAAATCTGTATTGTTATTATTACATTTATTATTATTATTAATACACATGGAAGCCATTTATGAGCTTCCGGTGTATTAATTCGGGTGTGAAAGCAATGCTGGATTCAAAGCACCAAACCTCCAAGAAAGAGGGTGGATGAACCATTAGAAAACATATGACATATTAAATCTGTATTGTTATTATTATTATTATTATTATTATTAATAATAATAATAATAATAATAATAATAATAATACGCATGGAAGCCGTTTATGAGCTGCCGTTGTATTACTTCGGGTGTAAAAGCAATGCTGGATTCAAAGCACCAAACCTCCAAGAAAGAGGGTGGGTGAAAACATATTACAAATAAAATATATGAGAAACAAAGTTTTAAAATATTACAAATAAAATATATTATTATATTTATTATTACTATTATTATTACACATGGAAGCCATTTATGAGTTTCGGGTGTAAAAACAATGCTGATTTCAAGCACCATTAGAAAACATATTAGAAATAAAATGTATTTTTGTTCTTGCTGCTGATGTTGCTATAATAATGATAATAATAATAATGATAATAATAGGTGGATGGCCCATTAGAAAAAATATTATAAATAAAATATATAATCGTTGTTGTTGTTGCTGCTGTTGTTGATATTATTATTATTATTATCATTATTATTATTATTATTATTATTATACCTGGAAGCCATTTATAAGCTTCAGGTGTAAAAACAATGCTGGTTTCAAGCACCATTAGAAAACATATTAGAAATAAAATGTATTTTTGTTGTTGCTGATGATATTGCTATAATAATAATAATAATAATAATAATAATAATAATAATAATAGGTGGATGGCCCATTAGAAAACATATTATAAATAAAATATATGATTGTTGTTGCTGCTGCTGTTGTTGTTGATATTATTATTATTATTATTATTATTATTATTATTATTATACCTGGAAGCCATTTATGAGCTTCGGGTGTAAAAACAATGCTGATTTCAAGCACCATTAGAAAACGTATTATAAATAAAATGTATTTTTTGTTGTTGCTGTTGTTGTTGCTATAGTAATGATAATAATAATAGGTGGATAGCCCGTTAGAAAACATTATAAATAAAATATATGATTGTTGTTGCTGTTGTTGTTGATATTATTATTATTATTATTATTATTTTACTGACACAAAAACACAGTATGACACAGCAAATGAAATCTATATGCTGGATTTCGTATCACAAAATCACAAGTCGAACACTTCCCAAGCGTCTAGGACTGTGTGATATATTATTATTATTATTATTATTATTATTATTATTATTATTATTATTATTATTACTATTACTATTACTATGATTATACCTGGAAGCCATGTATGAGCTTTGTGTGTAAAAGCAAAGCTGGATTCAAATCACCAAACGTCCAAGAAAGAGGGTGGGTGAACCGTTAGAAAACATATTACAATCATGATCTGTTGTGGATAAAATTAGAAGTAGAAGCATATATGTCTCCTGCCTATATTATCAGTTGGGACCCCCACCACCACCACTAACTGCTACTCTGGCCAGAGTTGAAGGTGGGGGGACACAGAAGACAGTTCCATCTTATCTCCTGTACTTTGCTTATAATATAATATAATATAATATAATATAATATAATATAATATAATATAATATAATATAATATAATATAATATAATCATATAATCATATAATCATATAATCATATAATCATATTATATTTATATTATAATGTAATACAATATAATAATAATAATCGCCTGTACTTTGCTTATAATATAATATAATCTAATATAATATAAACATATAATATTTATATTATAATGTAATACAATATAATAATAATACAATATAATTCTATAATTTATATAAAATGTAATATTACTAATATTACAATATAATGGTATAGTACAATATAGTAATATATAATACTGATATTGTACTATGCTAATAATATAATATAGTGTATGTATGTATGTATGTATGTATCTGTCTGTCTGTCTGTCTGTCTGTCTATCTGTCTATCTATCTATCTATCTATCTATCTATCTATCTATCTATCTATCTATCTATCTATCTATCTATCTATCTATCTATCTATCTATCTATCTATCTATCTATCTTGTAAGCCGCTCTGAGTCCCCTTCAGGGTGAGAAGGGCGGCATATAAATGTCGCAAATAAAAGAAAAGAAAATAGTGCTATAAGTAGGGCTTCACTGATGGTCTACACCAGTCAAATTACCTCCGTGATGGGAAATGGATAAGTCAATAGATCGAGTTGAGAAAGTTCGCTGGAGAAAAACCTGGATTCCTTCTCTAAAGGGATTTCGAGATCAAAGAGGATTGTTGGGGGTTGAATCCCAGCACTTATGGGAGCGATGGGAGGGGTGAGGGAGATATAGATTTGGGAACAGATGAGGTGACAAGACCATTATGCTTTGGAATAAAAGAAGAAAGTAAAGAAAGCCAAGCGACCTGTACTCCGAACCTTATTCTAAAACAAACAACCCCTCCCCTTAAAAATCCCTCTTCTTGCTCATTTGTGCCGCAATATCCAGATGTAAATAGAGTCCCACTTAGCGTGGATCCTAACCTCTTTGACCTAAACTATAAAGAACTGGTCAGTGGATGTAGGCCTTTAAGCTAGGGCTTCTTAAACTGTGGTCTTGACCTCAAACCGGGCGACTTGAGCTCAAATTCGCAACGACTTGCAGTGTTTACAGCGGACTCCGCAGAAAATGCTTCAATATCAGCCTGGTTAGCAAGCCTGCCAAATGCGAACGTGTTATACTAGTCAAAAGAAATGTTGGGGTCTCAAATATTCGTCCTGTTCCTGGGTATATTTGTCCTGCTGAGTCCAGAAATGGCACCAGTTTTCCCCTCTCTGCCCTAGATTTTGAGAAACGGGACCCCATATCGAAGAAACTAGAGCTGATGCCGTCTATCCTATGCAATGTCCCAAGTAACAGGAACAGGCCAAAAGCACAAGAAAGCAAGAGATAGAGATAGGGATAGGGATAGGGATAGGGATAGGGATAGGGATAGGGATAGGGATAGGGATAGGGATAGGGATAGGGATAGGGACAGGGACAGGGACAGGGACAGGGACAGGGACAGGGATGGGACAGAGATAGATAGATAGATAGATAGATAGATAGATAGATAGATAGATAGATAGATAGATAGATAGATAGATAGATAGATAGATAAAGATAGACACACATATACACTCCTGTTGGGCTGATTTATCAATAAATGTTTACTTTTTATACCTATATTATATGCCTATATAACTTACTATCATTACTATGATAGTAAGTTCCCAATAAAATACAGTCTGCCCCTTAAACTGTATTTCCTTGGGAACTTACTAACATAGTAAAGAAATACAGTTTAATGGGCAGACTTATTATTATAATAATAATTTAATAATAATAATTTTAATAATGTTTATAATAATTTTAATAATGTTAATAATAATAAGTCTATAATAATATTTTAATAGTAATAATTTTAATAATGTTTCTAATAATTATAATAATGTAAATAATAATAAGTCTATAATAATAAGAATAATTTTAATAATGTTTCTAATAATTATAATAATGTTAATAATAATAGTCTATAATAATAATAATTTTAATAATAATGATTTTAATAATGTTTATAATAATGCTAATAATAATAATAATAATAATAATAATAATAATAATAGTTGCAATCCCAAGTGACAGCAGGACTGAAGAGAAACAAGCTGACAGGATATGAGGATTTCAAGATCAAGCTGCAAAGACTCTGGCACAAGCCAGGCAAGGTGGTCCCAGTGGTGATCGGCACACTGGGTGCAGTGCCTAAAGACCTTGGCCTGCACTTAAACACAATCGGCGCTGACAAAATTACCATCTGCCAGCTGCAGAAGGCCACCTTACTGGGATCTGCATGCATTATTCGCCGATACATCACACAGTCCTAGACACTTGGGAAGTGTCCGACGTGTGATCCAATACAACAGCCAGCAGAGTGACCTTGTCTGCTGTGGACTCATCTTGTTGTGTTTCAAATAATAATAATAATAATAATAATAATAATAATAATAATAATAAAATTTCGAAAATACATCACACAGTCCTAGACGCTTGGGAAGTGTTCGACTTGTGATTTTGTGATACGAAATCCAGCATAGAGATCTCGTTTGTTGTGACATACTGTGCTTTTGTGTCAATAATAATAATAATAATAATAATTCAACCTATTATTATCTTTATTTCTATCCCACCTCCCCCCCCCCCAACAAGGACTCAAGGCGGTTAACAAACAAACACACCTAATAAAAGTATCTGACGAATAATAGTAATAATAATAAATTAAAATTATTATTTGATACATAACACGATTAGCACACAGCAAACAAGATCACTATGCTGGCTTTTGTATTTGATCACACGTAGGACACTTCCTAAGTGTCTAGGACTGTGTGATCAGGGCTGTAGCCAAGGGGGGGGGGGTGTTAGGGGTTCAAACCCACCCCCGATTTTTTCAGGTTAAAATGGATTTAATTAAGTCTAAATAAAATATAGAATTACTATTTAAATTATTTTGTGTTATGGAACTACTCATGATTCGCTAAAAAAAAATTCACCCCCCCCCCACCCCCCGAATATTTTTTCTGGCTAGGGTCCTGTGTGTGATGCATAGGCAGATCCGAGTAGGGTGGCCTTTTGCAGCTGACAGATTATTATTATTATTATTATTATTATTATTATTCTCATTATCTTTATTTCTGTCCTGACTATCTGCCCATGAAGACTCAAGACTGCTAACAAACACACTCAATACAATTTTTAATGCGGTGGATAGAAAAAGGATCTGACTTATAATAGAAAATAATAATAATAAAAATGTAAAAAGATATGATTATCTCTAAGTCTATCTCACCTTTTTCCTATAATAGTAATATTAATAAGTTAAAATTATTGCCATTATTATTATTATCTTTATTTCTACCTTGCCTTTCTCCCAGTGTTACAATTATTATTATTATTATTATTATTATTATTATTATTATTATTATTATTAATTTCTATCTCACCTTTCTCCCCATAATAGTAATGATAGTAAGTTAAAATAATAATAATAATAATCTTTATTTCTATCTTGCCTTTCTCTCCATAATAATAATAAGTTATTATTATTATTATTATTATTATTATTATCATTATTATTTCTATCTTGCCTTTCTCCCCATAAGGACTCAAGGCAGTTAAGAAAAAAAAACCCAATAAAATATTAAAATTAGTCCAATAGAAATAGAATCTGACTTACAATAATAACAAGTCATAACATTATTATTATTATTCCTGCTGTTATTAGTAGTATTTGTATTAGTATGACCTTTTATTTCTGTCCCACCTTTCTCTCCATAAGGACTCAAGGCGGCTAAGAATCAAACACACCCAACAAAATATTAAAGGATAGGAAAAGTCTCTGACATGATAGTGACCATAATAGTAAGTTGAACTATATTGTTGATGTTGTTAGATGTTTAAGATCTAAGATGTTATGAGATGTTTATTGATGTTATTAGATGTTTAAGATCAAGGGGTGCTGTGGTTTTGAACTTCCTTGATGGATTTAAACTGTGATTTTTTAGTGCTAATTCTATTTTAATGTTTGCCTTTTTGTAGATTGTATAAGAATGCTTTCATATCAAGCCGCTTCGAGTCCTCTTTGGGGAGATAAAGCGGGGTATCAATAATAATAAATATTCTTATTATAAGCATCTTTATTTCTATCCCGCCTTTCTCCCCATAAGAGCAGAAGTGGGCTAAGAAACAAAGGCAGCCAATAAAATATTAACATGAGTAGGAGAGAAAAAAATTATTATTATTTTAAAATATTAACAAGAGTCAGAGAGAAAAAGGATCTGAATAATAATAATATTAATATTATTATTAGTCAGATCCTTTTACTCTCCGACTCATGTTAATATTTTAAAATAATAATAATAATAATATTAATAATAATAATATTTTAAAATAATATTTTTTCTCTCCTACTCAAGTTATTATTTTTATTATATTATTATTTCAATAATTTTAGTATTTCAATATTTCAAAATATTAACATGAGTTGGAGAGAAAAAGGATCTGACTAATAATAATATTATTATTAGTCAGATCCTTTTTCTCTCCAACTCATGTTAATATTTTGAAATATTGAAATACTAAAATTATTGAAATAATAATAAATATAAATATTAAAATAATAATACATACAAATAAAATAATATTTTTAAATAATAACAATAACAAGAAATAATAATAATATTTCTTGTTACTGTTATTATTATTTAAAATTATTATTTTATTTTTATTTATGATTATTTCAATTTATATGATTATTATTTCTTGTTATTGTTACTATTGAAAATTATTATTTTATTTTTTATTTATCATGATTATTTCAATTTATATTATTATTATTATTAGTCAGATCCTTTTTCTCTCCGACTCATGTTAATATTTTAAAATAATAATAACAATTTAAAATAATAAAAATAACAATAAATAATAATATATTATTATTAGAGTTTTTTGTAAATAATAATAATAAGATGATGATGATGATGATGATGATGCTGAAGATGATGTTTTTTCTCCGGGACTTACTGTCGGGGCTGGCGCATCCGAGGAAGGCGGCTTGGGCCCTCCGGTACCAATCGGCGGCGGCGGGGATGGGGAAGGCGGGGTGGAGCCCGATCCCGAGGCGGGAGGCCTGGCACTGGCAGCAGGCGAGGGCGCAATGCCCGCTCCCCCCCGCCAGGCCCCCTCCTCGGGGCTCGTCCTCCTCCTCTTCCTCCTCCAAAGCCTTGGGGTCTTCTTTGGCGCCCAGCAGGTTGGCGATGAAGAAGGAGGAGACGCGGGCGCTCTCCGTGGCTTCGTCCGGCATCCTCGAAGCGGGCTGCGGTGGCTGAGGGTGCTCCTCCCGCGCTGCCTCCCCGGGCGGGCGAGGGACGGCCGTCTTCACGGGGCGCTCATTCCCCGCCGCGCTCTTGCCATGCATTGCCTGCTAAGGCAGCACCCAAGGAAGGAACACACCGCCCCCCACCCTCCTCCCTTTCGCCCCGTCGCTCCTCGACAGCTTTTTTTTAATGTAGGTCAAACGGGGAGCCAATGGCAAGGCAGCGAGGGAGACTCTCCGCCCGCCCCAACTGGAGGAAGGCGGGCGGAGCTCCTATTGGTCAAGCCAGCGCGAGCGGGCAGGCGAAACAGCCAATGCGACATTCCGCCCTTCCCTCTTTCTACCCTTATTGAAATACCTTATTTGGGCATATCCCCTCCCCCCTCTAGGATGCGATGGAGGCGTCCGCTTCTCTGTCAGTCACTCGCTTGAGAGGGAAGGAACCTAGAAAGGACAGGCGCAGGGGGAGCTTCACTTCGATGAGGATTCAGCGACTGAGCTAGCTGCCACCGGGTTGATTATGGACCCATTATTGGGAATTTATTTATTTCTCGTGTCAGGGCAGCCAGTCAGTTATATTACATTTCTAACAGAACAAAGCAAACAAAC
>NW_026847549.1:98319846-98465306 GCF_025583915.1 Anolis sagrei ordinatus
CACCTCCGAAGACGGTGAAAGTCCCGGAGAAGCGGTCTTAAGCGGACCAAAAACGCGAGTAGCCAGCAGCAATAACAAGTAAAAGAAGACCACGATGGAGCGAAACACAAAGGAGAGGTAAGAGCTCGGCGGGTGACAAAAAGGGGACGCCCCATGAGGCATTACGAAATTAACACGCCACCCACGACTAGTATCCTCTCCTAGACTCCTATAGAACCCGCCTATCTCCTCCCCACAAGAATCCCCACCCCCCCTGTTCCATTTGTCCCCCCCTCCCTTTTTTTCTCCCCCACCCCCCTTTCAATTTTCCTGCTTCTTGGCAGGAGGTTGGACTTGATAGCCCATGAGATCTCTTCCAACTCTATGATTCTATGATTTATTGATTTTGTCTTGTCTTTTCTGTTCCATAAATTAGGAAGCCAAAAAGGCTTTTCATAATTTAAGGCTTTTTTTCTGTACAGTTCAGGACCTTCTCTTCAATTTATATATATGTAGTTTAATAATAAATATTTATTTATATCCTGCTTTTCTCCCACAAAGGGACCCAAAGCGGCTTCCAACTGTGTTTTTAATATATCAAAATAGGACATTTCCCCAAACAAACAATGCTTTTCCCTTAAAGTAACACAAATGACTTTTATTATGTAAAGAAAGGATTAGTATTGTATGTTTTCCACATTTTAAAAACATTGGGGGGGAGGGGGGTAAAGAATATATGTATGAAAACTATGCATTCCAAATTTGCAGAAATGTTACATCACTATTTATTTCAGTACTACAACATTGATTGTGTTATCATCTATCACTACAGTTGTGAAAGGTCACTATGATTTTTTGCATACATCCATGCTTTTTAATTCCACTGGAACATCTGTATTTTTTCCATTTTTTACTTTTGAGTTTGCTTCTTTCATGCCCCCGTCGACATTTATAAATAAACACGACTGGCTTATTCTCCGAGGCCCCTTCTACAGTGCCATATAAAATCCAGATTGTATGCTTTGAACTGGATTATATGGCAGTGTAGAGTCATATAATCCAGTTCAAAGCAGATAATGTGGACTCTCTGATATGATAATCTGGATTATATGGCAGCGTAGAAGGGGTCTGAGTCACCTAAGCAATGCTAGTGTTACAGTCCTAGGAATGTTTAAATGTATGTGTTTTTTGGTTTGTTTGTTTTTTTGTCGTGTCAGGAGCAACTTGAGAAACTGCAAGTCGCTTCTGGTGTGAGAAAATTGGCCGTCTGCAAGGACGTTGCCCAGGGGACCTGGATTTTTGATGTTTTATCATCTTTGTGGGACGCTTCTCTCATGTCCCCGTATGAGGAGCTGGGAGCTGATAGAGGGAGTTCATCCACCTCTCCCCAGATTCGAATCTGCAACCTGTCGGTCTTCAGTCCTGCCAGCACAGAGGTTTAACCCACTGCGCCAATGTATGTAGCGTAAAATGTACATATTTCCACAGTGTAAGATGTTTTACTGTGATGCATTGAAAAGGCCTGAGGTTGCAGAAAAAGGTTCAAGTCCAAAATCCACAGTGAAGCAACCCATTGCTTCACTGCCAGAGCTCCCATCTGAGAATTAGGACATAGAAATTAAAATATTCTGCTGAAAACTAATTAATATTCCTCAAGAATGCATTGGAAGATTAAGGTACATTTTGCTTGAAGGAAGAATGGGGGGCGGGAATGTAGTTTTAGCAAGGATTCACTATGTTAATATATAGTGTAATATCATATCATATAATATATTATAATATAATAAGCAAATTTCTAAATCTTGACATATTTTGAAACATCTACCAAAAATGGTACAACTATACTATTTGAGCAGATATTTTATTTTTATTTATTCATTTATTTCACAGTTTTGTATACCGAGCTTCTCAACCTCGTCGAGGGACTCAGCCCGGTTTACAGCCATAAAAACATATACATTCATTAAAATATCATATATCACAAATTACAAAACAACTTTAAAAACACTAAATATAAAACTACAGTGGTCAGTCGTCCTAATAAGATGGATCTATATCCACTTCCATCCAGAGTCCTATGGTGTTGTCTCATTCCTCGAAGGCCTGACTCCACAGCCACGTCTTCACCCGTTTCCTAAATGTTAGGATGGATGGGGCGGTTCCCATCCATCCATATGATATTTCACTTAGACTTTCCTGAAATACCAGTGATAGTTTTCTTAACTTCAAGATTTAGAATTGAGCAAATGGCAGATGCGTGAGCTTTTATTACCTTGAGCTGATGTAGAAATTCTGTTGGCAGTCATCAATGCACTTAAAGTTTTTATTTATATAGTATTTGAATAATATCCGAATGTGCTTTATTGGTGAATGTAGTTCTAAGTGCCTCATTAACAGAAGGAATAAAATTGACAGTTCTAAGGAAGGCTATAAGAAGTTTTGAGAAATGGTGGTTGGCCGAAGCCCAGCCACTGAGCTTCATGGTTGAGTAAGAGCTTGAACCCAGAAACTTCCACACCTCAATTGATTCTAGCTAATGCATCATGCTGGCTCAATATAGAGTGGAGGCCTAAGATACTAGTTGTCGTCTTTGTGGACCAGAGAGTAAAGAGCTTTAAAGGTAATGGACCCAATCCAGCAAATGTTATCTACAACTAAATCCTTTTGGAATCAACAGGACGTAACATTAGTCTTCATTTCTATTCTGATGTCTTCAATACAATTTACTAATAACTAACTTGAGTATAATTGTACCATCTAGCCAACAACTCTAGTAATTGCTGTCCTAATATGGCTGATAAAAGTATGGGTTCATAGCAAGGTAGCCTTGCCCTCCAACTCATAGCTAAAAGTCCTATCTAGGTGCTATTAAGAGATGAGCTAGAATGGCCTACCTTTTCTTTTTTTTATGCCCAGCAAATGGACTACAAGGGAAAATGGGCAAGCCTACTTTCCCAGCTCTGCAGACTTTATAGCAGTGGTTCCCAACCTGTGGTCCATGGACCACCAGTGGTCCCCAAGAACTAAAATATGGTCCATGGCCTCACCATTATTACACCATTGCAAAGAGAGTGACTGGTCTCGTGAAATCCTCTTATAGCGGCAATGTGGATGTTGGGAAGGGAGAGCCTGCCTACTCACGAAAGGCAGGACAACAAGCTTCCTGACTCCTCCTCCTCCTCCTCTCTCCCCTTGAGTGGAGCTTTTCCATGTGGCGCCTTGAAGTGGAGCTCTTTATTGTCTTTGTTTTTGGGCCTGTTCCTGGGGTCATTTGAGGTGCTGATTCAGAAAATTGCATTGGCTAGACCACATCAGCTCTAGATTATTAAATATGGTTTTCTGTGGGTGAGCAGATGACGACTACTGGATGGCATATGTTCTGTATCATAAACTAGTGCTGAGGTGGTCTTTCCAATGCAATTTTCTGAATCAGACCCAAATAAACAAACCAAATCTAAAGTTGACCAAAAACTGATTCGTAACCCTTTTGGTACTAATGTTGGAGAGTGGTCCCTGGTCAAAGTGGTCCTGGTCAAAAAAATAAATAAATTGGGAACCACTGGTGGTCCCTGGTCAAAAAAAGTTGGGAACCACTGTTTATAGCAAGTGAATGACCAATGGCTACATGTCTCAAAGATACATTCATTTACAAAACAGAAGTAAAAACAGATAGACATTACGCAAGCCCCAACTGTGGCAGTCTTTAGGAGGAGCCTGAAAACGTGGTTGATTCAGTGTGCCTTCCCAGAATAAGGAAACTCCCAGCAATATGTCCCTAAACGCTCTTTATTAGTGATTTAAGATTGTCTGCACATTTCATCCCTCTCCAAAACTTCTATCTCAGTTACATGTCACCTTGTCATGCCCAGCATTATTTTTTAAATTTTTTAATTATTACATTTGGCCCAGCCATAGGTTTTTAAACGCATTGTGTTACTGTTAATGTTTATTGCTTATTTTTGCTTATGAGTTTATTGTTTTGTATTATTGTTGTTATTGTTTATTGTTGTATTGTGGGTTCGGCCTCATGTAAGCCGCACCGAGTCCCTTGGGGAGATGGTAGCGGAGTACAAATAAAGTATTATTATTATTATTATTATTATTATTATTATTATTAAGTATTTTGTTTCATCTGGGTCCTGCAATCTATATAAATAAAAATGTAATCTTCATTTGTGGGATTAACATAACTCAAAAACCACTGAACGAATTCAACCAAATTTGGGCACAAGACACCTATCAGGCCAACGAGTGACCATCACTCATGAAAACACTGGAAAACACAGTGAAAGAGACTTAAAAAGCCAAAAAATAAAACATACATTGCAACACATGTGCAAAACCACATATATACTGCAAACACACGTATATACACATATACAAAAATATATACACACACACACACAAAACACATGTACACAAACTGGGCCACAGCAATGCATGGTAGGGGATGGCTAGTATTATATATATATTCCAATGGATCAATCTTCTACTGGTAAAAATAACACTATATAAAAATGATTTTTTTTCTGATTTAAAAGTGTTATTTCATGTTTAATTGTGTGGTACTTACTTTGAAAGTAGTTGTTATACTCCAGAAATGCCCTTTTTGTGACTGCTACAAACTCAGTTGAATTGCTTGAGACTGTATGAGATATTAACTGCACAATTAGAGCAAAATGTGCTGTAGGGTTAATAAACCTTTTCCATGTTTTTATGATAGAACCAAGCAGAAAATGACATTTATAACCCCAAAACAAAAGTCATGTTACATAGTGCAATGTCATGAAGATTTGTAATGCACAATAATTCCAGTTGGACTGGTAATGTTGAATACATTAATCAAATAAACAGTTTATCAAGGACTGTAATAGGTTTCAGTCCTCCCTAAATCCAAAAATGGGCCTCCTAAAATATTTCCTTTCTCCTACTTCCCAATCAATTTTACAGTGTGATATACCTGCTTATCTGCTTTACATTCAAATGCAGGCTAAAAAAAGACTACTGGGAGACATCAAGTTTGCATTGGAGAGCTAGAAAGACGTAATGATTTGAGTATTGAAGAAGGACTTTGGGAGGCTACTGGGTGACATTAGGCAAGTCACACTCTCTTAATCCTGAGGCAGAACTCCTCTGAGTGACTTTTGCCAGGAAAACACAATTATAAGTCTATCTGAGGATCCATCACTTTAAGAGCAGAGGCTTCAGTTAGCCTGAATTACTTGATAGGAGGCATCAAACAATCTGGCATTTAGGCCTTGTGGAGAAAGTTCATGAGATGCAGACCTAGAGCATCTTCAAAGCCCAGTCTTACTCCTCTGGCTATATTTGTAACAACTTGGCAATCAGCAGTGCAAGATTAACTGACTGTCCATGAAAAATCCAAGTAGAAATTACTTTCCTCTTGGTTCAAAAGAAACTGGTTAGTTTTCTTTTGCCTTCTCTGTACTGACATGTTGTCATATGGCAATACATGACAACATGGTGAGATTAAGAAGATATAAGAAGGCCATATTGGGAGGCACTCTGGAGCACTGGGTGGATGGTGAAGGGCATTTTCCCAGAATCTTTTTTTCAGAGCTAGAACAGTATTTCTCAACCTGGGGAGGTCAGGACCTGGGGGGGGTCATCAGGTGGCTTCAGAGAAGTTACCAAAGACCATCAGAAAACACATATTTCTGATGGTCTAGGAACCCCTTTGGCAGAGAAGGCTGAAGATCTCTCCACCTGTCCTTCTCTTCCTTTTTGGAAACAGACAAGGCGAATCCTCCCACCAAAAGCCCCTCTTTGATTGGCCGGCCTCTCAGCTAGCCTCCCAGCCAAGGGGAGGGCTGTTTCTAGACTCCAAATGGGGAGAGGAGAGCAGGCAGCATGGTGCCAAATTTGTGCCAAATTTGGTCCAGATCCATAGTCATTTGGATTCACAGTATTCTCCGAAGGTAGGTGAACTACATCTCCTCTAAACTACTGACAATTCCAAATCCCTCCAGTTTTTTCTGTTGGTCATGGGGGTCCTGTGTGGGAAGTTTGACACAATTCTTTTATGGAGTTCAGAATGCTCTTAATTGTAGGTGAACTATAAATCCCAGCAACTACAACTCCCAAATGTCAAAGTCTTTCCCCCAAACTCCACCAGTGTTCACATTTGGGCATAATGAGTATCCATGCCAAGTTTGGTCCAGATACATCATTGTTTGAGTCCACAGTGCTCTCTGGATGTAGGTGAACTACAACTCCAAAACTCAAGATCACCAAAACCTTCCAGTATTTTCTGTTGCTCATGCGAGTTCTATGTGCCCAGTTTGGTTCAATTCTATCATTGGTGGAGTTCAGAATGCTCTTTGATTGTAGGTGAACTATAAATCCCAGCAACTACAACTCCCAAATGACAAAATCCATGTCTCCCCAACCCCACCAGTATTGGGTATTTGTGCCAAATTGGGTCCAGTGAATTAAAATACATAATGCATATAAAATATTTACATTACAATTCCTAATAGTAAGAAAATTACAATTATGAAGTAGCAACGAAAATAATTTTATGGTTGGGGTCACCACAACATGAGGAACTGTATTAAAGGATCGCGACATTAGGAAGGTTGAGAACCACTGATCTAGATCAGGCATCCTCAAACTGTGGCCCTCCAGCTGTTTGGGCTTTCAACTCCTAGAATTCCTGACAATAGAACAAGCTTGGGCTTCTGGGAGTTGGAACCCAAAACAGCTGGAGGGCCACAGTTTGAGGATGCCTGATCTAGATAAAGGAGACCATATCTGATTGAGAACTCCCAAGCCAAATTGACACTAAAACGTCATTCTGCATGTCAGATTAGCTCTGGGTATGGTCCATCGAGGGGCTCCCTTGGCTGCTATGCAATCCCCACCATCCAGCTAGGTGGTCACCTTAAATGTCCCCTACTTAAATGTCCCAGGTCATAACATGGGTCCTGCATTGCCAGGGTGATGGGGTGCCAAAGGAGGGAGGAGAGGATGAAACACCTATCCTCTGACCCCTCCTTTTCTAGGATGGCCTGTCACCCCATCTGATATCACTGCAAACAGAAGCCAGTAGATAGGACTCTTGTCTCAGCCAGAGACCACCGGAATATGCGGGGGGGGGGGGGGGGGGGGGGAGAGGAATTTCATCCTGTGTCTCCAGGCCACTGAAGTTTCAGTTTTGGAACTGGCTCAACTGTTCTCGTAGAGCCAAAGTTGGGAGATAGTCAAAATTCTGGATCAGAATCTGAATGTTAACCTAACCCTGTCTAATATGGAGAAAGACTGCCTCCCCCCCCCTACAAACAATTTTACCCCAAATCACCCCTATGTGACATTTGACCACCATGGGGCTCATCTGCCTCTACACTGACCTAAGTCCTCAGATGCACCTATTTAGAGCTAAATGGTTTGGGAATGGAGGAGTGCTGAGGACAGAACTCTATGCTTGAACAGATATACTTAGATAAATGTCCCATCTTTCCTGTGTCCTTAATGATGATCCATGATGCTGAGTCATAATGTGTATTTCTTAATTGTTGAACAGTTGTAATATGTTAAATTCCACTATAGACTAGTTGGTTACCTGAACCAAGATTTAAGATTTAGTATTAAGTCACATTACATAACTTCGTAAATCTTCATAAGGCACAAAAGCTGCAGCTCTTCTTTAGCCCAATCAATGTTTCTTGTTTCCTTTATTACTGAATCTCAGAGCAAATATACCCAACAATGGCAATGGAAACAAATACCCATTGGTGCGCTCTTTATTTTAGTTGGAATATAGCAGGCCAACACCTTAAAATGCTGAGTGTACTAGAAGAGTAATCACTATTTTAAGACAAAAAATAAACAAATAGTTTGTTTCGAGAACCCACTCAAAAGCCAGCAATGAATTAGAAGAGGCATTGAAACATTCATTCCATGTACATTTTTAAAATAACTTTATTTCAGGACTCTTTAGCACCATTAATGGAGACCTCAACCAGTTTTGAAGTATTAAAATGCCTGGATTCCTCTAACCAAGTGCTGACTACAGAGATGCTTTTACTTCTGTCTGGGAAAGTTTCCCCTCATTACACTCCTGACAAAATAGGCCTAGACAGCATTAGAGATGCTGGTTTAAACTCCAGCCCCCAAAGGAATGTTCTGTGCACAGCAGAAAGGGGCTCACAACACATTTTCCATCAAATATAGCAAGGGTTTCGAGTAAATCTGGCTCTTGGAAGGAAGGGAATCCCTAGCCTTCACCCCTTTGGTCCCATCCCCCAGCTGTTTTCTTTCTGAATTATCAGATTTTGCCAATTATGCCCTTTCCCAGGAATACAGGAAGAACGGTGATTAAGAAGAACACATTCTGAACAGCTTTCCTGACAAAGAGCTTACAAGGTCCATTTGTTTAACCTTTCCACAACAGCTTGACCTTGTCAAAAAGAACAAATCATGTTCAAATAATGTCTGATGAGAGGGAAGGGAGGGAAGGGAGGAGAGCTTTTAGCAAAGCTTTCGATGCTTCCTCACTGCTAGATAAATAAGGGGCATTCAGAGGGAGAGATGGTCCTTTCCAAGTCTATTTGACTTCTCCAGAAATCCATATGATTTTTTATTTTGGGGCAAGTGAGGAAATACAACTTATAATTTGAGTGCAGAGTGTGCACCTACAAAACACACCTTTGTGTGTCTCCACATTACCTAGAATTTGGAAGCCAAGAAACGGCAGCAAAAGAACTTGTGAATTTGACAACGCTGAGGCCAAAATGATCCAGATTCAAAGCTCACACAATAAACTTCATGAATGATAATAACATTTTATCTGGAATGAAAGATTTCATAGCATTTGCAGCTTCTATTACTGGTTAGGGAAAGAGTAACCAGGTTCTAGAATGAGTTCTTTTACTAGACTTCAACAAACCTCACTACTTCTGAGGATGCATGCCATAGATGCAGGAGAAACGTCAGGAGAGAATACTTCTAGAACATAGCCATACAGCCCAAAAAACCTACAACAACCCAGTGATTTTGGCCATGAAAGCCTTTGACAACACATTGAGTTCTTTTATCTTGGAAAGCTTGATGAAGTAATTGAGGAAGCTGCTAGGAATAGCTTTGGCAGTGGAGTGTGAAATGGGTAAGATGAATGAGGACATGTAGTTGGAGAGGAGCCCACATTGCTCTCTTTACATTCCAAAGAATTATTATTTGAATCAATGAACATAATACCAATGTGGCCTTACAGGTGTACCTCAGTTAACCAAGTAGATGAGTTTCTGAGCATTAATGCTTTAAAAGTAAATGTGCGACCTGACCAGAGGCAGAAATAAAGTGCAAAGAATAGTAATAGGTTCATTTACACACAAAAAAGGCAAGTAATTCAACAATGTTTCAGCAAATTATTCAGAACTAACAATTTGGACATGTGAAATGAAACCAACCCAAAGTCTGCTATGCCTGTCATATGTAAAAAAAATTTTTTTGAACCTTGTAGGAATCATTTGGAGGTTTCTTTCAAAATGCAGGCAAGGATACCTTTTCTCTCACCAGTCTCCACTTTTCCTATGATGTCTGTTTTGATAACCAAACTTACAAGTCTCTAGGTTGTTGTGTTTTGAACATACTGGGGGAGCTGAAACAGACTTATCTGCTTTCTCCTTTTCTCTCCTTTTCAAACAGGATTTTTGGGACAGCTGCTATTTATCTTGCCTGTTGTACTGAAGTACACACACCTAATGCAAAATCAGATAAAATCCCAACCTTTTCCTTGCCAAGCTTTATTGCATTGTCTATTGCAGATACCCTGCTACAGCATAACACTGAAATTTTGTGTTTCTCCAGATCTCTTTGACCAAATCATATGCTGCTAAAAAAAGCTTCCATCTAGATAGAAGATGGGGGGGGGGGGCATGTTGGGATACTTTGATTCTACAATGTTAGCAACCTAAGAAAGATACTTTGAACCCATATTAATGACAATAAAGCAACATAATTTTAGAGACAGCACTGTGTGGTGGTTGGAGGACGGAACTGAGAGTCCAATCCTTACAATAAAATTATAACAAAAAGACCAGTCACTCACTATTTTGTTTTAAGTTTATTTTGGGCAGTTTAGGGTTGATTTTTTCCCAATGGGCTGACAATTATGGGGCAAATAAAACCAACAAATGCAACAAAAGAACAAAATGGAAGTTTGCCTATGCTTAAGATCACTTTTTGGCTGGTTTTGGAGCATATTTTTCATTGGGGAAGTTGGAGGCTGTGGTGAGCCAAGAAAGTCCTATCACCACACTTGTTTTATAATAATTTGTATAATTTGGGTATGATTTTTCACTCTTTACAAAAATAAAAATGGAAGGATGGAAGTGACCATGGGCTCAGCTGCACTGACCACTTAGGCCTCTTCTGCACTGCCATATAATCCAGATTATCAAACCAGATAATCCATATTGTCTGCTTTGAATTGGATTATATGAGTCTGCACAGCCATATAATCCAGTTCAAGGCAGATAATCTGGATTTTGTATGGCAGTGTACAAGGGGCCTCTGTTGGATAAACACTGAAGAGGTATGATCTGGTTTAACCCATGGTAAGATTGCCTTAATACAGCCTTGCCTCGGGTTAAGTTAACTCAGGAGAAAGCCCAAATTCTGACTCAGGATTCAAGCTTTCACTCTGCACTGAAGATGTAGAGCTATAATTGACATGTGTGCTATGGCAAGTCATGGCCCTGGGGCACACAAGGATCTAGCATTCAATGGCTGTCTCTTCACTCTGCATTCTACAGTGACTGCTTCTTAATCTTAGTTTCCTCTTATAGTGAATTGAGAGGTATGCAGCATCTCTTCCTCATTTTTTGTCATGGTGAGAATCCTATTGAGAATAATGCTTATCATTGCATTTCAGAAGCAAACCAGATTCAATAAACAGGACAATGTATATTAGGCTTGTGCACAGATTCGGAGTGTTCAGTTCCCTTCGGCCAATCCAGCCTGTTCGGCTTGGCCAGATGGCCGTAACGGTAAGGACTCAGCTATCACATTTTTTCATCCGTTATGGAACCACATGGCAGCTGATCATGGCTCCTCCTCCCCTATTCGGCACCACGTGGTTTGCACGGGTTTCCCTGTGAGCCTTGCCTCTTGGGCCAATCAGAATTAAAGAACGCCATGATGTGTCTTACCCAATCTGTGTATAAGGAAAGGGTCCCAGGAAGCATGCTTTCTTAACCCCGTTGTTCAAATCCACACTCCCTCGAAAGGAAGATAGGAAAGGGTTCCAGGAAGGATGCTTCCTTAACTCCTTTCTTCAAACCAAGACTCCTTTGAAAGGGAGATAGGAAAGAGTCCAAGGAGGGGTGCTTCCTTAACCCCTTTCTTCAAACCCAGACTCCCTTGAAAGATAGATAGGAAAGGGTCTCAGGAGGGGTACTTCCTTAACCCCTTTCTTCAAACCAAGACTCCTTTAAAAGGAAGATAGGAAAGGGTTCCAGGAAGGATGCTTCCTTAACCCCTTTCTTCAAATCAAGACTCCTTTAAAAGGAAGATAGGAAAGAGTCTCAGGAGGGGTGCTTCTTTAACCCCTTTCTTCAAACCCAGACTCCCTAGAAAGGAAGATAGGAAAGGGTCCCAGGAGGGGCGCTTCCTTAACCCCTTTCTTCAAACCCAGACTCTCTTGAAAGGAAGATAGGAAAGGGTCTCAGGAGGGGTGCTTCCTTAACCCCTTTCTTCAAACCCAGATCTCTTGAAAGGAAGATAGGAAAGGGTCTCAGGAGGGGTGCTTCCTTAACCTCATTGCTCAAACCCAGGGCTCCCTTGAAAGGAAAAAAGGAAAGAATTACAGGAATGGAAAGGAGAGCCTAGTAAGTTGCCCATTCCCACCAATGGGTTGAATCGTTCCAGATCTTTCAGCTGCAAACCAGAAACACCTATTCAGCAATCCACCTGTTTTCGGGAGGCATGCAGAAATGGATCTGCAGATCTCCCAGAATTTGGCCAGCTGAAACGGATCAAGGTTCAGCTGAAATGCACAAGCCTAATGTATATGTGTTTGTTGTGGTTGTACCCACCCCTACTCCACAATAGCCCTAGTAGCTCCAGTTCCGATATTGGTTCAGTATTACTACAGAAGTGGTATCAAATAAACTCAAAATGCAAAACTGGGCAAGTGACTCATGCAATACCAAACGAAGCATAAAGTTACACTTTGGCCATAAAAGGTGGGGGTGTTCCCAACCATGACATCCCCCCTTCTTTTGAAACACCCAACATGCACTTCCTAATTCTAGTTGGGTAATAAGGGAGAAAGATTAATGAGGGCTGACAAAGCTGGATTTCACTCTTGTCTGCTTTCAAGTTATTCTGATTTATGGTGCTTCCTGCTTTATGATGACCAGTTCGTAGGGTTTTTTGGCAGGATTTATTCAGAGGGAGTTTGCCCTTTTGGTCAAGAGAGTGTGATTTGCCCAAGGTGGATTTCCATAGGCAAGTGGAGATTCAAATCCTGTTCTCCCAAACTCCGAGTCCAATATTTAAATCACTACTCCACATTGGATAATTTTATTCACTGAATAGATAATTATTTATCTATAATGAAATAACTAATATCCACTGTAACACAGATAAGCAAATATGAGGACATTTGGCTATATAATATAGTAGCCAGACAATATTTGGAAAATATTAACATCACATTTACCAATAAATTTGCTTTAATTAAAATGGAACATCTTTCACTTTTGATTTAGATGCGAAAAGAGAGTTTATCACCAATAAAAATGTCACGAAGCATTTCTTGTTACACTTACTGATGCATATAATGGCTATAGAGGCGTCTTCTGTCTCCCAGACCCCAGCAGCCCTTTCTTTTTTCACCCTCTCTCAAACTGAGGTGAATTAGACATGTCAGTTTGAGATACTTGAGAAGCTGATATAAATTGAAGCTGTCCTCAATGAGAAGTCCTTTGAAATGGCAGAGAGGCCAGAGGCAACAAAAAGTGTAAAAGAGCAAGAAGCAGAGAGCAGGGAGGGAAGGTCCACCAATGTTTTGCTCAATATCCTCCCCTTTCCTGCCTCCACTGGACCTATTTCATTCCCTCAAGGCAGAAAGGCTGTTGTGAGAATATCTAATTTACCCACCATTAAAAAAACAAATTATTCTATCTTTTTGTGTTATTTGAGGCAACAAAAAGAACAACTTTCAGCTCTTTTATTGAGACAGTCTGTTCCAGTTATAGAGCATACCCAGATCTCCTTGCTCTCCTTCTACATTTCCTGTTCTTCCTTGAAACACCACTTTTATGTCTCTGCTGGTTTTACTCCATGCTTATCATTACATCTTTTCTTCAAAAGTCAGCTGGTTGCTTGAGTGCAACCTTGAACAGATTCAGTCAATCAGATTGTTTTAGACTCATAGTATTCCAGATACTCTGACTGTTGTATCACTTTCCCACTTCTTGCATGGATGATTGAGCTACGCACTATGTGAGCTTCTGTTCTATTAATGTCTTTCTTCTGGGCTGGAATTTCATTCTTTATCTTCTTCCTCGGGGAATCCGTGATGTCTTTTCACCATATCTGAGCCTCCTGGATAATTGACCAGTTGTCAAAGTTGTCAAGGCCCTTCTAGAATATTTTACTTCTGTTTTCTCCCAAGTTCCATCTACACTGCCGGAGCCTCCGGTGGTGCAGTGGGTTAAACCCCTGTGCCGGCAGGACTGAAGACTGACAAGGTCTCAGGTTCGAATCTGGGGAGAGGCGGATGAGCTCCCTCTATCAGCTCCAGCTCCTCATACGGGGACATGAGAGAAGCCTCCCACAAGAATGATAAAAACATCAAATCATCCGGGCATCCCTTGGGCAACCAATTCTCTCACACCAGAAGCAACTTGCAGTTTCTCAAGTTGCTCCTGACACGACAAAAAAAAACTACACTGCCATATAATGCCATCATAAACTGCATTATACAGACAGTGTAGACTCGTACAATACACTTTAACCACTATGAACTGTTATGAGTCAACACCGGCGGTTCTCAACCTGTGGGTCGCGACTCCTATGGGGGTTGAATGACCGTTTCACAGGGGGTCGCTGCTTCGACTCCTTTGGGTCCCAAACGGAGAAGACAAGGGAGCAGCCCCCCCCCCCTTTCTCTTCCTCCCCTTCTCTCTCTTTCCCTTTTTCTTTCTCCTGCCTCCCTCTTTCCCTTCCTTTCTCCTTCTCTTTTCTATCCCTTTCCTTTTTTTCCATTTTCTTCACCCCTCCTTCTATTCCTTCTATATAACCCTTCTCCAAATTATCTAATAATATTCTTCTTATTATATCAACACTTTTCTATGCTAATTCTCTCACTTATTTACTCTTTCATCCAATATCTCCGACATTTTCTCTATCTACCCCCATTTTTTATTTCTTTCTTTCTTTTCTTTCTTTCTTTCTTTCTTTCTTCTTTCTGATTATCTCTCCTTCTCTCTTGCTTTTCATCTTCATCTTTCCTTTCCTTTTTCCCCTCTCTTGTGCCACTTCCTCCCTTCCCTTTTTATTTCTTTCCATCTTTCTTCCTCTCTTCCCTTTCTCTTCCTTTTCCTCTCCTTTTCTTCCTTCTCTCCCCTTCTTTTTTATTCTTCCTTCTTTCTTCCCCTCTTTTTCTTTCTCATATGACCCTCTCTCCTTCCTTCTTTCTCTCTCCCTCCCTTACCCCACCTCTCCTTCTCTCTCCCTTTCTTTTCTCTTTTCCCTCTTTCTCTCCCCCTCCCCTCTTCTCCCCTATCTTTCTTTCTCAACCTCAGAGGAAGACAATGGGGAACACAATCTGGCCAAGAAAAAACCCGATGGTTTTGGCCTTAAGATTTCCAAAAATCAAGTTTGGTTTGAAGTCACATCAGAGCAGCCTCCTTCTAAAGAAGACATCCTTGTCAAGTCTTTGCAAATTCATCCTTCCTCTTAAGCATATACAGGCAGTCCCCAAGTTACAAACAAGATAGGTTCTCTAGGTTTGTCCTTAAATTGAATTTGCATGTAAACCAGAATAGGTACATTTCTTAAGTGTAACTCCAATCACACACACACACACACACACAGGGAAGGGTTAACACTCCTGTGGTGTTTGTTTTGTTGTCTGTGCCCCTGTTCAGAAGATTTCACCTCACTTTCCATCCCTGTGAGAATTTGATTTTGAAAAAATTGGAAACAAGGATTGGAGATAAAGCTTCAGTGGAGACATTTCCCCCCTTGATAACTCTTTCAGGAATGAACTTCCCTTCCAAAGGACAGATTCCTCTCCCTCCCTGTTGTCTCAGCCATGTTCTTAACTAGGAGTTTTTTGTAACTCAGGGACAGCCTTTAGTCTGAAGAATAACATTGTCACACAAACGTGGACCTCCAATTGGAGTGCTCAAGGGCCGGGGCTTCCCATTTCTCAATGTCTATACCAGAGTTTTTAAGGTAGGCTTTGAATCCGTCTTTAATTCTCTTTCCCTGCCCACCATTTCTTGAGTTCAGAGTCAGGCATCCAGACAACGTGGCCGGTCCAGCGAAGTTGATGGCGGAGGACCATCGCTTCAATGCTGGTGGTATTTGCTTCTTCCAGCACAACATTTGTCTGCTTGTCTACCCAAGAGATTTACAGGATTTTCCAGAGACATCGCTGATGGAATCGTTCCAGGAGTTGCATGGGACATCTGTAGACAGTCCACATCTCACAGGCATGTAGCAGGGTTGGGAGGACAATAGCTTATAAACAAGCACCTTGGTATCCCTACGGATGTCCCCGGTCCTCAAACACTCTCTGCTTCATTCAGAAAAAAGCTGCACTCGTAGAGGTCAGGCGGTGTTGTATTTCAGTGTCAATGTTGACTTTTGTGGAGAGGTGGCTGCCAAGGGAGCAGAAATGATCAACATTTTCTAATGTTACACCATTAAGCTGTATTTCTGGCATTGGAAAGGGATTGGCTGGTGACTGCTGGAAGAGCACTTTGGTTTTCTCCCCTCGGCCAAAGGTTTGTTGGGTGCGGGTCTGGCCTCTTCTTGGCCGGCTTCTCTCCGGGATGTGAAAGGTTTGGCTGTGATGACAGGCGAGCTCTGACAACGGATCAATCGCCCCCCATTAGCAGCAGCAGCAGCGGCAGGACGGTTCCAGGAAAAAGGCACGGAGTGGCTTCTTGTTCTGAGGGGGAAGGACGACCCCAAACGGCCCTCTTGCCTCTCTTCTCAGCAACATTTCTTTCTTCTTCTCTTATCTTTCCCAGAAAAGGCAAAGGATGGAAACTACTACCCACAGAAGAGGAGGAGGTTTGGGGGAGAGGTCTTGCCCCACCTTCAAAATGAAGGAAATGGTTGAAAGTTCCAAGTCAAGACACATCTGAGCAGGGAGCCGCCCAGCACCAGTAACATCTGTGCAGGGGGCCTCCATGGCCCCCATTGCCTGGTCCCTTTAACAGCCCATGCCTCCTCTCCGCCTGGCAGCAGCTACATCTGAGCAGGGAGCTGCCCAGCACCAGCAACATCTGTGCAGGGAGCCCCCATGGCCCCTACTGCCTTGCCTCCTTGCTGCCTGGCACCTGTAACATCTGTTGATGTGTGAGGACTACTTACCTGGATTAGCTAAACTGAGGCTTTTCCATCAACTCCTTACTGATTGTTTTAGGCAGCCTTGGTGGTTCTGGCCCTCATCACAAACTTTCGTTATAATTGCAGTCAGTAATCCAAAACTACACAAACTGGCAAACAATAATGTCTGACATTTTTAATTATTTTAATTTACAGTTATATTTTATTGTTTTTGATATTATTTATTATTTATTTATTTGGAGTGCTTTTACCCCGCCCTTCTCAACCCCCTAGGGGGGACTCAGGGCGGCTTACAAAAGGCACAATTCGATGCCTAACAATTACAACATACAATACACTATACAATACACAAATTTACCACATAATATCACAGTTATAACTAATTAAAACCATCAGACAGTATACTAGCAGCAATAAAACATCTTGTGGTCAGTGTTCACCAAATCCAAGTCCGTAAACCATTTAGCATCGTCATTGTCCTTTCCTACTCTGGTCATTATTGGTTGTCTTTGTCCATCTGCCAGCTTACCTGAACGCTTGGTCCCACATCCAGGTTTTTAGCTTCTTCCTGAAGGAGAGGAGGGATGTTGATGTCCTAATTTCCCAGTGAATTCCACAGGCGAGGGGCCACCACCGAGAAGGCCTGTCCCTCGTCCCCATCAGTCTCGCTTGTGATAAAGGTGGGGTCGAGAGCAGGGGGCCCCCAGCAGATCTTAAACTCCGAGGTGGGACGTAGAAGGAGATACGTTTGGACAGGTACGCTGGGCCGGAGCCGTAAAGGGTTTTGTAGGTCAAAACCAGCACTTTGAATTGTGCTCGGAACTGGATCGGCAGCCAGTGGAGCTGACATAGTAGAGGGGTGGTATGCTCCCTGTATAACGCTCCGGTGAGTAATCTAGCCGCCACCCGTTGGACTAATTGAAGTTTCCGAACAGTCTTCAAAGGCAACCCCACGTAGAGCACGTTGAAGTAATCTATTCGGGATGTAACAAGAGCGTGGACCACCGTGGCCAGATATGTAATGTATTGTTTTTATTAGTATGTGAGGCATTGAATTTTTGCCAATTATTATGCTGTACACCGCTTTGAGTCCCCCTACGGGTGAGAAAAGCGGTCTAGAAATGCAGTTAATAAATAATAAATAAGTCCCGAACTTCAAGGGGAGCCGCTGCTTACCACGTTGACGAACACGCCCCGATCCCACATCTGCTGATTCATTATGGCGCATTTGGAAGGAAAGAGCTCTCTTTGAGAGAAAGATAGGCTAGACATTCAACAACTCTCTAATGAAAGTAAATGGTTCTGCTATCAAGAAGCCCCGTTTTCTTCAACATGCAAATCTAAGGGGGGATAGGCTTTTATTCACGTTTTTACAACAGGGAAGCAACAACAGCAACAACAAAGATTCTTATCACACTCTACAAGTCACACACAAAATGTTCAGCTTCTGTTCAAAGCAGTTTCTTTCACGAGGGCAGCATGCCATGATGGCACCCATTTGAGCCAAAATTACATCTATATATTCATATCTATACTAGCCGTCCCCTGCCATGCGTTGCTGTGGCCCAGTCTGGTGATCTGGAAAATAAAGGAATGAGAAAGTGTTGGTTTCTAATATATGTCATTTCTTTATGCTTGTGGGTAAACAGTACTTCTTGCTGTTTCTTTGTTAGTTTTGAGAAATGACATATATTAGAAACCAACACTTTCTAATTACTTTATTTTCCAGATCATTAGACTGGGCCACAGCAACACGTGGCAGGGAACCGCTAGTGGCTCCATAAATGGCTCTAGTAGTATACATTCCACGAACATTTACTGGAGTGACCCTTCTACTGAAAAACAACCCACAACACTGTGATTCTGGCATCCAAGTATTAACCACAGCTGCTTAGCTTCCAAGATCAGACTGGACCAGGTGCCTTTAGAGCTCTTTACATAGTCTGTTTTCCAGGGTCTCCTCCTTCACTGCTCCTCCAGAAGACCACAAATCCCAAGTTCCCTGGGTGTGTTTCACTACAGGAGAGTTACCCCCCCCCCCCATCCTTCCCTTCCCCATCCTTCCCTTCTTCTACTGTGGAGATTTCTTTTGCATATAGTAAAGTCCAGCTTTGGTTGTTTCTAGTAAGGAAGCAGAGGCAGGAAAGTTGCTTTCAAACAGATCAGGTTGCTCTCCTCTGGAATCTCCACTGCAATGAACTCACTGGGATAGCGGAATATTGGCTTGGTTTGATTGACTTGATGTGATTTTTTTTTGTTACCCAGAACACTCTATGTAATTCTGGGAAATAAAGTCTTTTAAAATGATTTTTCACTTGCCTTTGATTTTATTGGGAAAACAGAGTATTTTACTAAGTCTGCATTAGGCTCTACTACAACCTTACTCCTGACCCTATACAAAAAGGAGAGAGGTGCCCCCCTAACTCTTTCCAAATCTGATCTTAATCTCAACTCTTCAAAACTGTTTATGTCCATTTCCCTACCAGCCACCAGACTCCTGTATTCCTCATCATTAGACATTATGACTGGATCTGATGGGAATTGGGATACAATAACATCTGGAAGGCTGTAGTTTGTTATCTTTAGCCAGGATAATGGGGTCTGAATTCAGATACAAGGCTTGTGGCTACGATGTTTGATTTTAAAATATCCTTTAACCTTTCTCCAAACTTCAGAGCTACAAGGGCTTTTGGGTTGCAGTTCCCATTATCCCCATGGAAGATAACCAAAAGTGATGGAAGTTGTTGTTCAATAACATCTAGGGATTCAAACTGGGTAAAAAGTAAAGAACACTAATCACAATGTTAAAAAAATGGCTAGCTCTCCATATCCACAGATTCTCTATCCACAGCTCTTTGAGGGTCACCACAAGGCTGATGTGACTTTCTGTGAAAATGAGTTTGACAACCAAGTTCTATGATATTTTTGGAAAACCAGAATCTCTATAACCTTTTGGAAAAAAATGGCATTCATTTGAACATCATAACCTGTTGTAAAAACATGATCTTCCAGAAAAGAGCACAAAAACCTTGTTTGAGTAAAACCTTCTCTTCAGTGGTATAACCACACGTAGTTATGCAAGGCAATTTGGTTTTCAGTTGTTAGACTGATATCCTAGTTGTCTCTTATCTGTTAGGAACAAAGATTTTCAATGCCCAAAAAACTCTCATAAAATAACTTGCTTTTATATCATGCTCTCAAGAGACAAAAATAAAGTAGACTTCATTAAAAGCAACATATCGGTTTACTCACAACCTTCATGTATTCAGCATACAGGTACATAACTTGTCAATCCAGTTACAGATAGGAAGTAGTTTCTCTGTGCAGATAACACAGGGCATCTTTCTTTCAATCAACAGCAACATGAGTTTGCTCTTAACAGTCCAAGTCTAATGGTGTCTGTCCTTTAAAATAGAGTCTGAGTTCTGAGCAGTCCCAGATCTGATCGTGTGATCTGGAGCCCCTCCCACAACCCCAAGAAACAGAGAATAAAGGGAAAGCTGCATACCAAAACTTGCATATACATTACAGTAAGCAAACAGAATAATATACAAAACAATTTACTATTGGAGGCTCGAAGAAGGTTGCTATTTCCAACAGATATAGACATTTTAAATTTCTGTTAGAAAATTATGATCAACTCTGGTTTGCCTCCGGAAAATTCTGCAAATCTCTTGGGAAGACAGGTGAACAAACGTCAGCATGCTGGAAGAAGCAAAGACCACCAGCATTGAAGCGATGGTCCTCCGCCATCAACTCTGCTGGACCAACCACATTGTCCGGATGCCTGACCACCGTCTCCCAAAGCAGTTGCTCTACGCCGAACTCAAGAACGGAAAACGAATGTTGGTGGACAGGAAAAGAGATTTAAAGATGGGCTCAAAGCCAACCTTAAAAACTCTGGCATAGACACTGAGAACTGGGAAGCCCTGGCCCTTGAGCGCTCCACCTGGAGGTCAGCTGTGACCAGCAGTGCTGCAGAATTTGAAGAGGCACGAATGGAGGGTGAAAGAGAGAAACGTGCCAAGAGGAAGGCGTGTCAAGCCAACCCCGACCGGGACCACCTTCCACCTGGAAACCAATGCCCTCACTGCGGAAGAAGATGTAGATCAAGAATAGGGCTCCACAGCCACCTACAGACCCACAAGAATTTTGATCCTAGAAGACTATCCTCCTCAGCCAACGAGGGTTTGCCTAAGTAAATAAGTAGCTACCCCCTATCTTGCACTGTGTTTGGCCCCATCTACATTGCCATATAAAATACAGATTATCTGCTTGGAGCTGGATTATAATAAATGAAGGCTACTGTCATATAAAGACTTCACTGGACAGACCTCCATTAAACACTGTTGTGTGTGTGGTACTTCTATGCTAGCCTGTATAGGATTGTGCTGTGACATGCCCACCTTCAGCTGATGTGCTCCTATTGCACTCTGAAATTATCATGGCTGGTGGAAATAGTAGGTGAATGGCTTCCAATAAATGTCATTATACAAATAACCATCTGGCAATAAAGGTATGTAAGCAAACAAGTACAATTGAATAAGCCTTCATATTTCAGAAGCTCAGTATAGTTGTTTTACTATAGTTGTTGGAAGATGCTTCTGGCATATATGGAAAAGGTGTCATATAATCCATTTTATCAAAGCAAATAATCCATATTATCTATTTAGTACTGGATTGTATGAGTGTACACTGCCATATAATCCAGTTGAAAGCAGGTGATCTGAATTTTATATGGCAGTGTGGATCCAGCCTCAATTGTGAGTTGTTTGTGGACAGTTCCCAGCATGATCCCGGAGCCCCCGGTGGCGCAGTGGGTTAAACCCCTGTGCCGGCAGAACTGAAGACTGACAGGTCGCAGGTTCAAATCCGGGGAGAGGTGGATGAGCTCCCTCTATCAGCTCCAGCTCCCGGGGACATGAGAGAAGCCTCCCACAAGGATGATAAAAACATCAAATCATCCAGGCGTCCCCTGGGCAACGTCCTTGCAGATGGCCAATTCTCTCACACCAGGAGTCACTCCTGACATGACAAAAAAAAGCATGATCCCTACTCTCCCCTGTGCTGGCTGACCTCTGATGAACAGTGGCCAAGCAACATCACTGACTGGATCTACATTGCCCTATATCTCAGGATTTGATCCCAGATTATCTTCTTAGCCCATATTATCTGTCAGTGTAGATTTAGTCTGGATCTACACTGCCCTATATCCCAGGATCTGATCCCAGATTATCTGATTTGAACTGGATTATATGAGTATACACTGCCAAATAATCAGGGATAATCAGATAATCTGGGATCAGATCTTGAATATAGAGCAGAGTAGATCCGATTTAAGTGCCTTTCCACACAGCCATATAATCCAGAATATCAAGGCAGATAATCCACAATATCTGCTTTGAACTGGGTTATCTGAGTCCACACTGCCATATAATCCAGTTCAATGTGGATTTGATACAGCTGTGTCAAAGAAGCCTAAGAGGGCTTCACCCGCCTCTCCCTTGTATAGGCAAAGAAATGCTCATTTTCTGGAAGTACAATATGTTTCCATTTCTAAACTATTTGGAAATCTGAAATATGGACATATTCTTTATAAAAGCAGCATGCCAAAGCCAAAATGGCTTCAAATTAGACAAGTTCATGCCATCTGTCATGGGAGATTGGAGCTTAAAGGATGTATTGATATTGATTCAGTTAAACTATTGTCAGTTGAAAGGACAGTGGTAGTGGTTTTACCTTGAAATGCAAAATACCAGTTGGCTTAGAATACAAATTACAGCAAAAAAAGAGTTCATTTACTTGAAAGCTTAGGAAGGGAGAAGCTTCTTTCCCGACAGTGTGACAGCAAGTCCTTCAATCCACGTGTTGATTTGGAGAAGAGCCAGGAAGGATTTCACCCTTCAGTTTAATCGTCCAGTATTAAACTTGACTATTATAGTCCAGTTGTTGTGTTCATGAAGTAGCCATCCCATTGAAAAATAAAACTACTGTATTTTCAGACCAAGATGTCACCATCACTCTATTTTGGATCTATTCTTTTCTCTGTCTCTCATTATCATACTTCAACAAAAGATAATGAGTTCAACGCCCTTCTCATTTCCAAATATTTTCATTTGCAAGTTAGGCAATAGGCTCTCTACGTAACTGTAATACATTAAAGTTGTAACCTGAAACTGTCTTATTTGTTTTTGGAGTTAGCAAGGGAATTTAGAAACACAGGTTTCTTTGGGCCCTTCCACACAGCCCTCTATCCCAGAATATCAAGGCAAAAAATTCCACAATATCTGCTTTGAACTGGGATACTGAGTCCCCACTCAGATAATGTGAGATTTTCTGCTTTGATATTCTGGGATATGGGGCTGTGTGGAAGAGCCCCCAGTTACTCTGCCACAACAACAGCAACTAATTCTTAACCATTTTTGCTTTGACACTTTGCTCAAATTACAGCCTGGGAATCCCTAAGGCTGGATCTACACTACTGTAGAAAATTCAAATTATCTGATTTAAACTGGATTTTATTTATTTATTTACGGCATTTATATGTCGCCCTTCTCACCCTGAAGGGGACTCAGAGTGGCTTGTGTGGCAGTGTAGACTCTGAGCCCTTCCAGACAGTCCATATATCCCAATATATGATCCCAAGTTTTCGGTTTATCCCAGATTATCTGGTAGCAAGGACTCATATAATCCAGTTTTAAGCAGAAAATCTGGGATCAGATCCTGGGACATAGGGCCTGTCCCAAGATCTGATCTCAGGTCATATAATCCAGATTACCAAAGCAGATAATCCACATTAACTGGATGATATGAGTCTACAGTGGCATATAATCCCATTCAAATCAGACTCCTTCTATATTGTCAGATAATCCAGATTATGTATTGTCGAAGGCTGGACACAGCATATTATTTGAGAACACAGAAATGCTGGATCACTCCAACAACCACCAAGAGAAGCCATTGAAATCCACAAGCATGTGGACAATTTCAACAGAAAGGAGGAAACCATGAAAATGAACAAAATCTGGCTACCAGTATTAAAAAAAAATCTAAAATTAGAACAGCACAACAACAGACAGGAAACAAACAAGGACATCCAATCACCTCTCAACAAAAGATTGCTCCAGGCACTGCCAGGCTATCAAATGCTAATCAAAGTGGTCAGTTGGAACATTCACACCTAGCTCCAGCAGACAAGGGTCCTTTGTCTCACCCTGGTCATTCCACAGATATATAAACCTTTTTTCCTAGTTCCAACAGACCTCACTACCTCTGAGGATGCTTGCCATAGATGCAGGCGAAACATCAGGAGAGAATGCCTCTAGAACATGGCCATATAGCCCGGAAAAACCTACAACAACTCAATCCACATTATAAAAGCAGATAATCTACATTGTCCGCTTTGAACTTGATTATCTGAGTCTACACTGCCCGATAATCCAGTTCAAAGCAGATAACCTGGATTTTATATGACAGTGTAGAAGGAGCCTCCTATAATCCAGTGCAAACAGATGGATTATCTACTTTGACAATCTGGATTATATGGCAATGTAGATCCAGCCTAATTCTCAATTGACACACCTTATACATAGCCAAACTGTCCTGATATTCTATATCAGGGAAGAGCAAATTTCAGCCCTCCAGGTGTTTTGGACTTCAACTCCCACAATTCCAGCTGTTAGGAATTGTGGGAGTTGCTGTACAAAACATCTGGAGGGCCGAAGTTTGTCCTTGCCTGTTCTATATGGAAAAGATTCACCTATATAAAGCTTCTTGAGATTCACACAGGTTTATAACTCTTGGCCTGAAACAGCTGGTACTGTCTTGCTCTAGCAGCTGAATTGTTTCCAAAGGAAAGTGAAAAGAATAAATTAATCACCCAGATGGAGTGGATGTGCTCTGCAAAGCCCAAGGATACTTTGAAGTTTCCTGCAAATGCTGGATTTTCCCCCAGCATAAGCGTGATGAAATGTTACTTATTTCAACATCACAATGTTGCCAGGTTTTTTTGCTTTTTTTGTTTGTTTTTTGTAAATTGAAATGGGATTAGAATTTACTATCACCATGTTGTCACATTACAGCAATTTGTAAAGCTATCAGGTTGGTCTTATTATATTTTCTCCTTTTGGTATTTTTATTAGGATGCATGATTTGATCAGCAATGAGTATTTTATACACAAGGCAAAGGATTACAAAGCTCTTTCTACTGCTACTGCAGTGAGAATATCCCAATGACAACAAAAGCTCTGGGCCTTTGACCACATTTTCAGAGAGCCTTTGAGAATGAGAAACACAGATGCTGTGGATGATTTGCAGAATGCTGTCATCTAGTGTTCAGTTTTGAGAATTCTCCACATTCACACTATCTGTTTGAGCTCTGTAGGCCCCTGCCATATAATCCAGATTATCAAAACCAATAATCTGCATTATCTGCTTTGAACTGGACTATATGAGTCTACACTGCCATATAATCCAGTTCAGAGCAGATCATCTGGATGGAAGTGTAGAAAGGGTCTTAGAGTTTTAATACTCCGACATCACAGGCTAGTTCTATACTAACCATATAATGAAGTTTGAACTGCATGGAACTGTGTTATATGGTCAGTGAAGAACCATATAATGCAATCTGAACTGCACCGAACTGATTCTACACTAACCATGTAATGTAGTTCAAACTGCATTATATGGCAGAGTAGATCCAGTCTCAGGTAGCCTGTAAATTGTAGTCCCAGGTTCCCATATGGTGATTTCTATCTATATATAGATAGAAGTAAGAACTGACCATGGAACAACAGACTGGTTCAAGATTGGGAAAGGTGTATGGCAGGGTTGTATACTCTCCCCCAACCTATTCAACTGGTACGCAGAACACATCATGCGATGTGCGGGGCTTGAGGAATGCAAGGCTGGGGTGAAAATTGCTGGAAGAAACATTAACAACTTTAGATATGCAGATGACACCACTTTGATAGCCGAAAGCGAGGAGGAGCTGAGGAGCCTTCTAATCAAGGTGAAAGAAGAAAGCGCAAAAGCTGGGTTGCAGCTAAACATCAAAAAACCAATATTATGGCAACAAGAATGATTGACAACTGGAAAATAGAGGAAGAAAATGTGGAGGCCATGACAGACTTTGTATTTCTAGATGCAAAGATTCCTGCAGACGTAGACAGCAGCCAGGAAATCAGAAGATACTTACTTCTTGGGAGGAGAGCAATGTCCAATCTTGATAAAATAGTGAAGAGTAGAGACATCACACTGGCAACAAAGATCCGCATAGTTAAAGCAATGGTATTCCCCATAGTCACCTACAGATGTGAGAGCTGTACCATAGGGAAGGCTGAGCGAAGGAAGATAGATGCTGTGGTGTTGGAGGAAAGTTCTGAGAGTGCCTTGGACTGCAAGAATGTCCAACCAGTCCATACTTCAAGAAATAAAGCCTGACTGCTCATTGGAGGGAAGGATAGTAGTGGCCAAGATGAAGTACTTTGGCCACATCATGAGAAGAAAGGAAAGCTTGGAGAAGACAATGATGCTGGGGAAAATGGAAGGAAAAAGCAAGAGGAGGTGACCAAGGGCAAGATGGATGGATGGTATCCTTGAAGTGATTGGATTGACCTTGAAGGAGCTGGGGGTGGTGACGACTGACAGGGAGCTCTGGCGTGGGCTGGTCCATGAAGTCACGAAGAGTTGGAAACGACTGAACAAATGAACAACAACAACAAAATCTATATATATTCCCCACCCCACCTTAACCCCCCCACCCCCAAGGAATCTTATGGCTCATAAGAATCCTTCCAGGAATATGATCAGAATCCTGCATGAAAACCTGAGTAGAAACATTTCATGATATTACCTTGTATCAATGATTAGGCTGCAGCTGGCACTGCCATTTACAAAGGAATGATCCCATGAAGTTATGAGAGGAATGCATCGAGTAATTAATTACTTTGTTTTGCAGCAAGACTTCATTCAACAACAAAAACACTGCTGTCTCGAGGCTGATCTATGAGGCTTGAATCACACTTTAATGAATCTCTTAAAAAATAATTCCCAGAAGATGACTTAGCTGCTGCTTCTGTCTTTAGCACACTGGCAGATTTTTCTAGTATTGCAGTCCAAGCTCTGCAGGGAATCTTCTTTATGTGCTTTGGGCCAAAATAAAGAGGGCTCGCCAGAGGGAATCCAGAGCCCTTTCTACACTGCAGTATAGAATCTAGATTTTCTTTTTTGGCAGTGCAACCCCTTAGCCTAGTATTATGCATATGAGTGTATATGTTGCTTTAAAGGGATTATGTTTCCTCCTTATGTAGAAGGCTTGGCTACTTTGGCTGGAAAATGCCCAGATGGTCTAGATCAGTGGTTCTCAACCTGTGGGTCCCCAGATGTTTTGGCCTTCAACTCCCAGAAATCCTAAGAGCTGGCAAACTGGCTGGGATTTCTGGGAGTTGTAGGCCAAAACATCTGGATGAAGTCGAACATGACCCCCCCCCCAATAAAAGACCGTAACTTATAGTTTTGCTAAGGACAAGGACACTAGACTGGCTAATAAGGGTTAAGCCTTGGTCAGTTTGCCAATACACTAACAACAACAACAAGGACCCTTCCCATGTTAGATAGTGTGTACATTTAATCAAGGTTTTATTCCCTATGTTTCATATATAGCAGAAGGTAACACATTTATTACCGAGAAACCACCTCCATTTACACTTATGTACTCTCTTGAACTTCTATGGGACTTTTTTCCCTTCTGAAGGGCTCTTAGAAACTTTTTGGAAACTTTGCCTTTTCAAGCCCCCCATGAATGACCTTTGCCTGATCCTTCTGCCCTATTCACTTTATTTAAAAATGTATAAAAATAGAAGAAGCCACTCTCTGTGACCCTGGAAAGAAGGAAATCCTCTGTTGAAAAGAACTTTATCAAAAGACTTATTTTCATGAACAAAATAAGTTCATGACTTATTTTCATGAACAAAATAAGTTCATAAGTTCAAGTTCTGGGGCTTGAAGTCGGTCCCCCCAGCGGATGATGCCCACTTGGCATTGATGATCATATCTCAACAGGACAAAAGGACCTTCGGAAAGCCATACTTTGCCCTGATCTGTTTGCCCATTCAAACCCTCCTCTACTGAAACTTCAGCCAAGACTGCCTCATTGTTCCTATATCTCGGCACCAGGAAAATCCAGATTTTGGCAGGCTTGCCAGACTTCAACGTTTATTGCTACCAATCAGAGACAATAGGCTGGCTGGCTAGAAGGCCCCTTGAGGACTCATCGGCCATTTGGACACTACATATCTCCATAATCCACTCAAGAACTCATTGTTTCCCTCTTGTCCTGCCTCCCTCTCTCCTGATTGATCGGGAAGCCGAGGCGGCAGAAGCTCAGTGATTGGCCAAGGCACTCAGGAGGTGGCCAAGCCTCCTCCCAGCTGTAGAGCGCCAGCCAATCATCGCCGAGCCGGCAGAGGGGCAGGGAGTGGGAAATTCAAACCAGACAGCTCTGTTTCTGTATTAAAAAGGCTTTATTTTGTGTACATGTTTATGCTTTGTTTGATGAATTATTGCGGCTTTGCATCCTTTCCAGCTGGATCGCAACAAAATAAACTCGGTGGCGCTTCCTTCAGCTTTGGTGAGATTTTTTTTGGGAACTTGGGGAAATCTTTTAAACTTCTTTCTTTTGCTCAAGTAGCTAGCCAGGATGACTCTGTAGTATATTGAGGCCAGAAGTCCATTTCAATAGGATTTGCTATTATCTGTACTTTTCAATTACAGTGTGTTCTCGGTATCCACTATTGTTTGATTCCAGCCCCCTACCCCCACCCCTTGGATACCAAAATCCATAGATGCTCAAGTCCCATTATATATTGTTTGCTTAGTGAAATATTTTCCCTTCCATACAATGGTAAAGTCAATATTTCCTCCTCAGATTTTTCCCCTCTTTAAAGTATTTGCAAACTATGAATGCTTGAATCCATGGATACAGAATCTTGAATCCATGGATACAGAGGGAGAACTGTAGTTTTTTCCCCAGTTATAGCTTTAACTCACAGTTCTGAGAAGTCACCAAAAGCTCTCCCTCCAATGACATTTCAGGCCATGAACATGTAGTCCAACCTCTGCCAATGTCCTCCCCAAACATCATACTGCTCACCACCCAAGGAATGTTTTCATTTGGGGGCAATTTCCTCCTAGATTTTAAGTGTTTCCTCCACCACAGAGACATCCCAGTGTTTCTTACTCTCTCCATTGGTGTGAAATTTTCATGATCCCACCCACTGCCTCTCCCTTAACCCTTTCCTACTCTTTTCAACTCTGTCTGTACTGCAAACAGAGCAAAACTAATCAGCAATTAAACATACTGGAGAAGTTTGGGGGATTGACTCACATGATGGAAGTTGTAGTTCACCCAAGTCAGAGCACTGTGACTCCACTAACAATGGACCGGGACCACATTTGGCACATAGAACTCTCATAATCAAAGAAAAATACTGGAGAGGTTTTGAGGTGGGGATTCACCTTTATTTATAGGTGTTGTAGGTACTGGGATTTACAGTTCTCGTGCAATCAAAGAGAACTCTCAACCCCACCAATGATGGCCCTGGACCTCACTTTGTTGGAAATCCCGTGACCAGCAAAAAATACTAGAGGGCTTTGGGGAAACTTCACCTTGATTTATAGGAATTATAGCACCTACATCCAGAGAGCACTGTGAATGTAAACAATGGTGGATCTACACCAAATTTGACATGCATACCCAATATGCCAAAATTTTAATACTGGTGGGTTTGGGTGCGGGGGAGGGGGGGTTAGACTTGGACTTGACATTTGTTAATTGTTGCTACTGGGATTTATCGTTCACCTGCAATCAAAGAGCACTCTGTAGTCCACCGATGATGGACCTCGACCTCACTTGGCACACAGAACCCCCTTGACCAACTGAATGTACTGGAGGGATTTGATGGGAATAACCCAACATGGTGAAAGTTGCAATTCATCCTGCAGTCAGAGACCACACTGACCCCCACCAATGATACATCTAGAGCATTGGTTCTCAACCTGGGATCCCCAGATGTTTTTGGCCTTCAACTCCCAGAAATCCTAACAGCTGCTAAACTGGCTGGGATTTCTGGGAGTTGTAGGCCAAAAACATCTCGGGACCCCAGGTTGAGAACCACTGATCTAGAGCAAACTTGTCCAACATGACAAACTTTAAATATTTATGGAGTTTCAGGGAGTTAATCTGGCTTGATGTGAGTTGTAGTACACCCACAATCTTATGCATTTTATACATTTAAAACACTGACTTCTTCTAATAACCCAGTCAATGCCAGGTATCCTAGCTAGTAATATTAATAAACATGTCTGCAAATTGAATTGCAACTTTCACCATGTTGGGTTAACAAGTTCTGTTCTGTGTTTGTGTGTCATTTGCAAAACTTTGGAGATCTTAAGGCAAACCTAAAGTTTTTGGGGGATTGAGAGTGTGTAGGGTCATCCAGTGGGTTTCTATGGCTGAGTTCCTAATTGTGAATCATTTGTAAGTCGGATGCATGTAACTCAAGGACTACCTGTATATGGGAAGTTGAGTGCCTGACTGTAGCAAATGAGTGACAGGCAGAAATTGAAGGAGCAGGCAGCAGGCTCAGGCTGAATCCAGATTATCTGCTTTGAACTGGATTATTTGGCAGTGTAGATTCATATAATCCAATTCAAAGCAGATAATGTAGATTATCTGTTTTGATAATCTGGATTATATGACAGTGTAAAGCCAGCCTCAGAGCTTTCCATGCCAAGGCAGCACTTTCACTGTTTGTTCCCAACCCATGAGCAAAAGGACATTTGCAATATTAACATCACATTCTTGTCCATATTTTTCCTTCATATCCATAGATGTCACTTAAAGCTATTTTTATGTGATAAGTTTTATCCTTTCTTATATGATGCCTGGAGTTTTGTATCTAACATTTGCATGATGGTTAGTCAAGAACTCAATAGTAAAGCTCCTCCCAACACTTGGAGATGGAGATTGTCCCCACTGGACCTTTGGCTGGTCCAAATATCCATCAGTGTCACCTCCATCATCAAAACTAGACAGAGTTGCACCAGTTTAACGTTCACCTGAAGGCAGTAGTCAACACGTTCTTTCAGGACATTTCTCTTTCTCTTAGGAAGACTTTAGCAAATTCCACCAGCCCAGAAAAAGCCCTTCTCAGTGGTTTCCAAGGTTAAACTGCTCCCTTTCTGTAACTTAAGCAGTTGCTAAGCAACACAGATCCGTACTTAGCATGGGTCTTGGCATATTACTGCACCAACCATAGGTTTAATGGGCCAAAAATCAATATTTCATGGAAACTACAAGCAGATTACCCAACTACTAGGCTAAAGTAGACCCCGCTGACTCCAAAGAGAACACTGCGTATGAAGAAAACATCCGGCAAAGTTTGTCTTTAGGAGGAAGGGAGAGTAAGCAAGCCTGTCAAATTGTTGGAAGACATTAGTCAAATATTAAGATCCTATCAATAAAGTATTCCTCTTCTACCTTTATATAATCACAGTCCTACTTCTCACTCTAAGTGTCAAGTTGTGACATTTTCTTGAAATCATCCAGAAACCCCATTGCTGGTTATGATGAAATGAAAACATCCACCTCACCTCTCACTCATGATTATCTATACATGTAATAAAAGTGAAAATATGTTGGTGTGTGTGTGGCTGGAGTGTCCACTGACACAGACAAGCCCATTCCTCCACAAACAGCTATAGCTCTCACTACTCAGGAGACACCAATGGTCCTCTGTCCAATGACACTGCAGATTATAGTGAATGCCATGAACATGCCCAAGAGCCCTGCCAATGTCCTCCACAAACACCATACTGCCCACCATCCAAGTGAAGGCTTTCATAGGGGGACAATTTCATCCTAGATTTTATGTGTTTCCTCTACCACAGGCATCCCAGTGTTTCTTATTCTCTCCATTGGTGTGGAATATTCATGACCCTGCCCACTCTCTCTCTCTTAACCCTTTCCTATTCTAAAATAGTAGAGGTCTTTGGAGGGATTTATAGGAGTTGTAGTTCACCTACATCCAGAGTGCACTGTGAACCCAAACAATGATGGATCTGGACCAAAATTGGCATGTTTACCTGATATGCCCAAATTTGAATACTGGTGGGTTTTGAGGGGAATTGGCTTGAACGTTTTGGAATTGTAGGTACTAGGATTTATAGTTCACCTGCAATCAATGAGCCCTCCACTAAAGATTGAATTGGACCAAACTTGGCACACAGAGCACCCATGACCAGCAAAACATACTGGAGGTATTTGGGGAAAATTCACCTTGATTTGGGGGAGTTGTAGTTCACTTACATCCAGAGAGAACTGTGAACCCAGACACCGATGGATCTGGAACAAACTTGGCACACATACCTGATATGATGAAATTTGATTACTGGAGGGGTTTGGTAGGAACTAACCTTCTTTTCTGGGAGTTGTAGTTCACCCAGAACCAGAGAAACAATGACCTCCACCAATGATGGACCTAGACCAACTTGGCACACAGAACCCCCATAACTAACTCAACCTACTGGAGGAGCTTGAGGGGACTGACTCACCATAGTGGGAGTTGTAGTTTATCCTACAGCCAGCGAGCACACGGAACCCCATTGATGATGCATGTAGAGCAAACTTGCCCAACATAACAAACTTTAAGTACTGATGGAGGTTTTGGGGGTTAACATGCCATGATGTGAGTTGTAGTTCACCCACAATCTTATGTATTTTGTACAATTAAAAATTGACTTTTTCAAATAACTCAGGCAACTGTAGGTACCCAAGCTAGTATAGATATAAATTGCGAACAATTCTTCCTTGCTAGGATATCACAAAAGCAGCATTTTCATGGCTGTTGAAGTGTGTTCTTACCACCACTGGCAAACAAATCCTTTGTTCAAAGAACTGCATAATAATCCAGATAGTCTCTTGCAACAATATGAAGATATTCAAAAGGCTATGCCATCCTTTCATGAATGACAATGGATGTATAGCAGAGAGCAACATTTAAAGCACCTACCATAGAATAATAAAATCATAGCATTAGAAAAGGCCTCATTGAGTTCAACACCTTTTTTCAATGCTAAGTTTTTAGTCAAAGAATCCCCAGCAAGTAGCTGTCCAATGTCTTTTTTGAAAATTTTCAGAGAACACAATTAGACCTGGTTCTAACCTCTGCGGCAACAACAAACCTGAACTTCTTGTCTTTGCAGCTCTTTAAATATTTAAGGAGTGCAGTTATGTCTCCCCTCAGTCTTCTATTCACTAGGCTGAACATGTCCACTTCTTCCAGTCTTTCCTCGTGTTTTGTTCTTTATTCCTCTTATCCTTCTTGCTTCTCCAAGTTGGCTATATCTTTCTTAAAAATAGGTGCTTGGAACTGAATGTAGTACTTCAGATGATGCCTGAACAGTGGAGAATATCATGGGACTGTTTTCTCAGTTTGGAAACTATGCTTCCATGAATGCAGGCAAAAATAATATTTGCCTTGGGTTGTTGTAGGTTTTTTTGGGCTATATGGCCATGTTCTAGAGGCATTCTCTCCTGACGTTTCACCTGCATCTATGACAAGCATCCTCAGAGGTAATGAGGACCTCACTACCTCTGAGGATGCTTGCCATAGGTGCAGGCGAAACATCAGGAGAGAATGCCTCTAGAACATGGCCATATAGCCCGAAAAAACCTACAACAACCCCGTGATTCCGGCAATGAAAGCCTTCAACAATAAATGTTTGCCTTCTTTGCTGCAACATCACACTGCTTGCATGTAGTATTTCCAATTCATGTATCTCTGTTCTATATCTCTGTGCTTAGTTGTGTTTGTCTATCTTGAATATTTTATGAAATTCTGCCCCATTTTCTAGTTTCACCAGATCTTTTTGAATTCTGTTTCTATCTTTCAGTGTGTTAGCTACCACTTCCAGTTTTATATCATCCAAACATTTGATAAGCATTTCTTCCATCTAAACCAGGGGTGTCCAAATTTTTAAACTGAGGGCCAGTTTATGGCCGGTCCCTCAGCCTGTTGGGGAGCCAGACTTTGAAAAAAAAAACCCATGAAGTTTGAAAAAAAAAACATGAAGACATTCCAATGCTCACTGTATATATCTTATTTGTCATGCAAAAAAAAAAAAAAAAGTAATGACAGCAGTGCCCCATGTGGACAGTGCAGCAGTTCAAACAGGACCTGATCCAGCTGTCTACATTGTACCAAAACAGTGAAATAATCCAGAGTTTCAAGCAAACTCTGGAGCTTTCCCCCAATTCTTTCTGAAGTAGGACAAAAACTGAATTAACCCAGTTTAACCTTTGATACTCACCAGAAATGGAGGAAAATCATAAAGACAGCCAGGAATTAACTCATGGTGAGCCTGGGTTTTCATGCCTATGTAAATGAGCCCCAAGATTTCAAATAGTTTGATATCGTGCTCTAAGATATAGGTTGGGTGGGATGTGCCTACCTGAGAGGCCACAATCTTGGCCATGAATGGCCCTGCAGTTAGCTATCAATCACTGACAGTGTTTCTGGGGATAAGACAGGAATCTATTGGATTCAAGGCCTTGTCATTCTCTCAAGAGGTTCCAAATTTGGTCTGCCAGCTTTAGGTTTGTGTAAGTATTTTCCTTCCCAAGGAAACCAAATGCAGGATTTTTAAAGAAGTTGAAAGATTTTTCTCCACTGCAAAAAGTTTTAAAAATAGAGGTACTCTATGTGCGCTTGCCAATGTGAGCCAGTAGGATTTTGGAAACATCACATGATACATCTTTTCACTTTCTCCACCCCCTCACCAGACAAAATCACTCTGGAGTTTAGCTAAATGCATTTCCGTATAATTACTGAACATCTTTCACAGATTTCATATATTTTGAAATAAATAACTAAGTTGCAGAAAGCAAACCAAGTGCTTAACTTGAACTTAAGCACTTGATTCTAAGCAAGCAGTTGTGTTCTGCCCCCATGCTATCTTGGAAAGTGAACTGCCTGCCCAGGAAACAGATCAGAAACTATATAGTTGAATCAAACAAGAATTTATTAACTGACAAGAATTTTAGACTTTCTTTCCTCCTGAGTCTCACCACAAAGTCTTTATGAGGAGAGGTAAAGTCTTCAGTTCTGATTGAACTGAGGCTCTTAAATCTTTACTTCTTCATATTGTCTCCTTCTTGTATAGTGCTCTACTGTCCCTAAGATAGTCTCAATATTTAACTCTGTCTGGACTTGAATATAGCTTTGACTGGACTTGAATACAGCTCCAACTGGACGTGCTATTTTGTAGACCCTCCAGTCCGCCGCTCTCTTCACCCTCCAGTCATGAAAAGGCTTACTCCTCCAAGAACCAGAAGAACCTTGCCTGAGGTTCCACCCCAAGGGGATTCTTAAAGGGGCAGGGCAATTGAGGCTTCAAATGCAAAGAGGGTGCCTATATTGACCCCCGAAACAGTACATAAAATATTAATCCCTCCAACTAAAAAGGGCTTAACTCCAGGAAATAAAGCCCAACTGCTCACTGGAGGGAAGGATATTAGAGGCAAAGATGAAGTACTTTGGCCACATAATGAGAAGACAGGAAAACTTGGAGAAGAAAATTATGATGGGGGAAATGGAAGGAAAAAGGAAGAGGGGCCAAGAGCAAGATGGATGGATGTTATATTTTTTTTTTATTTTTTTTTTAATTTAATTTTTTATTGAGTTTGCAGTATAAAATAGACAACAACGACATGGTACAGATCATAACACGTGTGACATACATACACATAACGTATAAACATAGAGGCAAGGTACGTAGATATCTAAAGTGCCGTATATGCCTAACATATTAGGCCCTCACTAATATCCCTCTTACACCATAATCACTACATATCCACCCCCCTCCCATCCTCCTCTCCTCCCCCCCTCCCTACTCCCCTTAAAAAGACTTCCCCTCATTTTCATTCATTTAGTATCATTCCATTATACAGTATTCCCATTACATCATATTCAGCCTCCCTTCATTAAACACTGATTTAATAACTTATTTCTGTAATTCTTTTTCCATATAGTTCTTAAACAAGCTCCAGTTAGTCCTCGTCAATCCTTTTCCGTTGTTCGGTCGCAGCCAAAAAGTCAGCTCGTCCATTTCTTGAACGTCTCTGACTTTCTCCCTCCATTGTGCTATAGATGGAGTCATGTCCTGTTTCCATAATCTGGCAAAGGTTATTCTAGCTGCAGTTGCAAAGAAATTAAACAGCTTTTCTGAGTTGGTATCCGGAAAAACAGATTCATCATACATTCCCAATAAATACATTTCTGGACGCATAGGGAGGTTTAAATTAAGAATTTTCCTACACTCTTTATGAATGCTCTTCCAGAACACTCTTGTCTTGTGGCATTGCCACCATATATGGAAGAAAGACCCCTCAGATAGTTTACATTTCCAACACCTATTGTCGGCATTCTCGTACATTTTCGCTATTTTTTGTGGTGTTAGGAACCAACGGTGTAACATTTTAAGCCAGTTCTCCCTTAGATCTGAGGCGTATGTGTATTTGAGTCTTTTTTTCCAAATGATCTCCCATTCCCTTAGGTGTATTGTGCGCCCTATGTTTTTTGCCCAGAGAACCATCGAGTGTGTGATAGTCTCTGTTTCAGTGGCCCATCCCAATAGGATCCGATATAGGGCTGTTATTACTTTTCTTCCCTTTTTTTGAATTTTGTCCCATGGGTCTGTTCCCTCTCCAAAGCCTATTTTAATATCTTCCCTATAGCACTCCCTAATCTGGGCATATTGCAGCCATGAGATGTTATTAAAGTCTTTGGTTATTTCCTGTTGTGATTTTAATTCCCAGGAACCATTCCTTTTATGGAGGATATCTCTATAGGTGGGCCATGATCTCCACCCTAGTAGTCTTCGATGTTTTGCCTCCAGGGGGGAGACCCATTGCGGGGTTTTCTGGAAAAAGAATTTTTTGTGCCTCATCCAGACCTTAAGCAGGGCTGATCTTATAAAATGATTGCCAAAATTTCCTTCCTTTTTGGCCCCTTCATACCATAGGTATTCATGCCAACCTTTTCTAAGATCGAACCCTTCAATAGTGAGTATCTTAATATTAGTTAAGTTAGTCCAATCTCGGATCCAAGTTAATGCACAAGAATCGTAATATACTTGTAAGTTCGGCAAGCCAAATCCGCCCTTATGTGTTGGCATTGTCATGATCGTTTGTTTTATCCGGGGTCTTTTATTCTTCCAGATAAATTTTGAAAGTTCTTTATTCCAGTCCTTGAAAATACTGAAATTTCTAACTATAGGGAGGTTCTGAAAGATGTATAAGAGCTTAGGAAGGAGATTCATTTTTATAATTGCTACTCTACCTAGTAATGATAGATTTAGCGTCTTCCATATTCCTATCTCTTTCTTAATATTTTTCCATTGCGCTATGTAATTGTTTTCTAATAAGTTTAGGTTCCTCCTTGTGACCCAGATTCCTAGGTATTTGATCTTATTTACTGTTTTTATTCCTGTGAGATCTTCTAATTTTTTTTTATTCGTTTTTGAAATGTTTTTTGTTAATATCATTGTTTTCTTCTTATTTAGTTTAAAACCAGCAACCTCTCCGTATTTTTCAATTTTTTCAATCCAGAATTGTATTCTTTCCCTTGGTTCCTCTATAACGCATATGATGTCGTCTGCGAAGGCTTTCATCTTTAATTCTTGTTTGTCTATTTTTAGGCCTTTTAGAGTTTCGTCCCTTCTTATCTCTTTAAGTAGGACTTCTAGGGCAAAAATAAAGATTAGGGGAGACAGGGGACAGCCCTGTCTTGTGCCTTTTTCGATTAGGAAGTCCTCCGAGGCAATTCCATTTATGACCAGCTTTGCTTTCTGCTCCTTATATATGGCCTCTATGGCATTTCTGAATTGGAACCCAAAGTCCATTTCTTGAAATAATGTTCTGAAGAATTCCCAGTAGATGTTATCAAACGCCTTTTCGGCGTCAATGGCCAAGAGTCCTACCTCTTTCTGATGGTGGGTTTCATAGTACTCGATTGTATCAAGAATGGATCTTACATTGTCTTTGATGTTCCTTTGTGGCAAAAAGCCATTTTGGTCTTCCCCTATCCAACCTGTTAAGAAGGATTTGAATCTATTGGCCAGGATGGTTGTAAAAATTTTATAGTCGGTGTTAAGTAAGGAAATGGGGCGGTAGTTTTTAATGTCCTCCTTATCAGAGCCCTCTTTGTGAAGTAGAATTATTTCCGCAGATCTCCATGAGTCGGGGATAACTCCATCCTGCAGTGCTTTGTTCATTACTTCTTTAAGGGGGGTCTCAATTTCTTCTTGTAGTGTTTTATAAAAGCTGGCTGAGAAGCCATCGGGACCAGGAGCTTTGTTGTTGCGAAGATCTCTAATCGCATTTTTAATTTCCTCTGTCGATATTTCCCGGTTTAAATCTTTTCTTTGTTCATCAGTTAATTTTTCTAATTTTTGAACACTGAGATATTTTACTATTCCTTCCATTTTGACTTCCTTCTTACTATAGAGTTCTCTAAAATAATTATAGAATTCTTTTATTATCTCACTATCTTTTATCAATAAATTGTCCCCTTGCTTTATTCTGGTAATTTGTTGTTGTTGTGTTTTCTTCCTCACTTTCCAGGCCAGTAGTCTTCCAATCTTATTCGCGTTCTCAAATTCCCTTTGGCGAATAAATTTTATTTGCTTTGCCATTCTGTCCAGTTCCGTCCTATGTTTTTCTTTTCTTAGTATTTCCAGTTTTTCATTTAGAATAGAATTGTCAGGACTCATTTTCAGATCTTTTTCTATCTTCTCGATCTTCCTTTCCACCTGAGCTCTTTGACTGTTCTTGATTCTGTTTCTGGTTGTCGCGTGCTGGATTAAATGACCTCTTAGGACCGCTTTATAGGCATCCCATACGCTTTGGATCCTTGTTTCCTCATTGATATTCTGTTGAAAGTATTCCAATGTTTTCTCTTTATAACTTTTTATGTCTACTTCTGTCTTGAGTAGGTTGTCATCCAATCTCCATTTTCTTCTTCTTTGGGTTTGGTTTATTGTCATGACTATAGGATTATGATCCGAGTGGTCCCGTGGTAAGATTTTGATTTCTGTAACTTTGGGGGTCATTGAGATCGTTGTCCAGATCATATCAATTCTGGTCCACACCCGATGCCTGTTGGAGTAATGTGTGTAGTCCTTAGCCCCGATATTATGGAACCTCCAGGTGTCATCTAAGCCATATTCTTCAAGACAGGATAGGAAGGTTTTTGGTAGTGTATTACTCTTGTCAGTTTTCTTCTTCTTCTGAGTTTTAGTTCTATCTAGTTTTGGGTTTATTATCCCATTAAAGTCTCCCAGTATCACCATATGTGGGAAATTTTCTGCTAAGATTTTATCCTTTAGGGTCCTTACAAATTTGCCTTTAGGGCCATTAGGGGCATATATGTTGCAAATAATGATGTTTTCCAAACCTATGGATATTTTTACCGCTATGATTCTGCCCTCTAAATCCTTATAAAAGAGTTCTGAAGGAATGTTCTCATCTACATAGAGAGCAACCCCCCTTTTTTTTTCCGGGGCAGAGGATTGGTACAGTTTCCCTAACTTTTTGTAAACCAGGTGGGCAGTATGTCGTTGAGATATATGGGTTTCTTGTAGAGCAATTATATTATATTTCCCTCGTTTTAGATGATTAAACAACATTTTTCTTTTATTTGGGGAGTTTAACCCGTTAACGTTATTAGAAAAAAATTTTACCTGTTGTGCGATGTCTCCCATATTATTCCTTTGCCTCATCCTGGTCCATTTCGTCAGAGTCCTCATCATCATCCTGTTCCTCGTTGTTAATTCTCGGGTCTGGAGTCGGTATTCCGGGATCGGGGGATTTGCTTCTTTTACGCTTGGTTTTTTTCCTTTTTTCTTCTGGTTTTAGTGGAGTTCTGATTTTATTTTCTTTTTCTAGCCTCTTTGTAAAAGTCTTTGGCTTTGTCTTCCGAGGTAAGCCAGAATCTTTCCCCTTTGTAAGTGGTCATAATTCCCTCCTGCCTTTCCCATCGAAATCTGATGTTTAGTCTTTTAAGCTCATCAGTAAGAAAGAAGTACTTCTTTCTTTTATTTAGAGTATCCGGTGGAAATTCTTTTAATATTAATATTTTGGACTCCATATAATGTATTGGTTTTGAATGGCCTGCTCTCAATGCTTCATCTCTGGTTTTTTTCCGGACAAAATTCACCAAAACGTCTCTTGAGGTCTTGTTCTTCTTCGCATAGTTGGTGTTTACCCTGTGTACCCTGTCCAGTCCAATATCAATTACCTGACTTGGTGTATCTAAGAGTTTTGCCAAAAGGCTAGTCATGGTCTCCCTGATATTTTCGTTCTCAGTTTCCATTATATTTCTAAAGCGTAGTTGGTATTCAGTGTCATTTTGTATTATCTTCTCTTGTATTTTTTCTACTTTTAAATTTTGTTTTTCTAGTTTTTCCATTTTTTTTTCTAGTTTCGTTTGGGTTTTTTCTATTTTTATATTACAGGCTTTAGTATCCTTAATCTCTTGTACTGCTTTTGTTAACTCTCCTTTCATTTGTTCCATGTCTACCTTGAGATCTTTTTTAATTTGTGCTACCTCTAGTTGTAAGGCTTTTTGTTGGGCCTCTTGTTTTACTGCCCTATCTTGAAGGTCCACTTGTAGTTTATCTTGTTTTTTCGATAGACTTTGTATTTCGTTTTGGATTCCCACCAGTATTTCTCTTAACCCTAGTTCTTCTATTGGTGGGGGCGCTATAGTTGTTGGTGGACCGGCCATTGAGTGCCTTCTATTTGCATGACATCCTTGAAGTGACTGGACTGACCTTGAAGGAGCTGGGGGTGGTGACGGCCGACAGGGAGCTCTGGAGTGGGCTGGTCCATGAGGTCACGAAGAGTCGGAGACGACTGAACGAACGAACAACAACAGGGGTAAACAGTGAGGGTCTTCATGGGGCAGGACAAGTTGTCTGATCTTAAACATGTGTACTTGGAACTGAAGCAGTGATTCCATATTCCAATGTCATGTTTCGCCAAACTCAATAGAACTTACTTTAATGAATCCTATTATATCTTGGTGCCACTTTAAAGGATCTTAGTTACTAATCCCACAACTGGACACCAATATGATGGAATATGATTCTGGCATGGAGTGTTTATGTGTATGAGGTAATGTGTATGCACCTTGGTAGATTCGCTGCCACCACCTAATTTACTTTAGGAAAATTACAGATGATCCCCTGAGGTAATCTTCTTCCTGCCCACCAGCTCTCCCTTAGTTCCCAGCATTGACTGTGATGTTAAGATGTTAAAACAGATTGAACTATTCCCACAGGAATGAATCACTACTGAGGCTTCTTTAAAAGTTGAACTAGCAAAAATGTTTATTTATAATATTGAACAAACAACTATCTTCTTTAATGAGGCACACAAGCTTGAATGGTTACTGAGGTACAATAATCTTTATGGTTACTTTAAACAGGTTATTTGACTTAGATATGAGTAAAACTCCTCACTCTACAATAACATAGTAGCAGTGAGTTCCCCAGACTAACCTAACCAGGTTGTCCACCAGAGCAATTAGCTACACTCTAAGCAGAGTCCTCTAAAAGCTAATCTACTCTAACCCAGAGAGCAAACCACTTGTGTAAAAACCCACACAAGCACCCAGGTGTCTACTTTGACCCTCCTGGCCAATAATGCAGAATCGCCTGTCACAAATGCTCCCCGACAGAAAAATCTAAGCTCAAAAATCTACCTCTCTTCTCCTCTGTTCCCAAAACTCATCCTTCTTCTTCAAACCCAAAAATCAATCGCCCTGCTTTCTCTCAAGCTGACATTTTTCCCTCTCAGGGCTAAACTCCTCCCATCTGTCCTAACCAATCAAAAGAGAGTTTCAGCTCCTCTCCTCTTCTCCTTTTACACTCCCAAGATGTCTGCTTCCTTTGCTGACCCTCCCAAAATGGAGTCCTGCCTACTGACATTCCAGGCTTCTCTTTCAGCCTATGGGGTAAGAATCATTACACTTACTTCTAAAAAGATGTATAGGTCCACAATGGGAACCCCATTGATTTCAGGCACTTCGATTGAAATCAATGAGCTTACCACCATAAGATGTGAATGGCTCTCAACCCATTCACTAAGAGCTATCAGCAAGTCTCCTTCCTTAAATTATTCATAACCTATTTCATCAGAAATAATAATTTCACATTGAAATTGTACCATATCAATAGTTTTTCCCCCACCATGATTTTATGATATATGATTTTAACAGGCAAGACAATGAAAAAGGAAAACAGACACATGTGGCTGGACACATTGATAGTTCCCACGAAGTGAAAGCAAAAGCAATTTTTTTCCTTATAACTTATCGTATCTCATCTTGCCGAAACCATTTCTATTTCACATGATGATTAATCTTGGAATTTTGACTCTCAGTGAAATTGTAGCTCATAGCTGGAATATTTATGGGTAGGAAGAATTGCTCTTGGCACCTTCCCTCAAAACTCATATGAGGATATGAACTGTAGCCTGAGTCACTGTACCATTAGGGCATGCTGAATTTGACATTAGTAGATCCCTTTACTGATTTTTGACATGTCAATCTTGACTTATTAATGTTTCTACCTGGGTCTATATGAATCATTTCCCATCACCACCAGCTCCCCACATCCCGAAAAACTGAGAGCTAAGGTAAATCATGATCTGACTACTTGTCAAATTGCAACCTTCACTGGTTTTGACACAAGCACATTCGTGGAACCACAGCAAGTATAGAAAATTTAAATATGCAATGCTTCCCATAACAGATGGGGGAAGAGAGAGAGAGAAATAAAGGAAATGCACCATGGAGCAATTAATATACATTACAAGCAGTTCCCAAGTTACTAACAAGATAGGTTCTGTAGGTTTGTTCTAAGTGAATTTGTTTGTAAATCAGAACAAGTACATTTTAATTGTAATCCCAATCTCATAGATGGACGAACGGACGGACGGACGGCCAGATAGATAGATTAGATAGATAGATAGATAGATAGATAGATAGATAGATAGATAGATACTAGATAGATAGATGATAGATAGACAGACAGACAGAATCATAGAATGGAAGAGACCTCATGGGCCATCCAGTCCAACCCCCTACTAAGAAGCAGGAAAATCACATTCAAAGCATCCTGGAGAGATATATATCTTTGGATAGCCTAGGAAAGGATTAACACCCCCGTGGCTTTTGTTTTGTTGTCTGTGCCCTTGTTCAAAAGATCACCTCGCTTTCTGTCCCTGTGATAACTGGATTTTGAAAAATGTGGCTTGTGGAAACAAGGATTGGAGATAAAACTTCAGTGGAGACATTTTTTCCCCATAATAACTCTTTTAGGAGTGGGTTCCCCTTCCTAGGGGTAGATTTCTTTCGCTTCCTGTTGTCTCACCCCGTTTGTAACTATGAGTTATTTGTAAGTCAGATGTTTGTAACTTGGGGACTGTCTGTATAAGTATTATAAATTATTTAATGATGAACACATATCATATATCTAAATCAGGCATGGGCAAACTTCAGCCCTCCAGATGTTTTGGACTTCAATGCCCACAGTTCCTTACAGCTAGTAAGCTGACTGGGATTTCTGGAAGTTGAAATCCAAAATACCCAGGCTGAAATTTACCCATGCCTGATCTATATGGTATTATATTCTCCAGATGTTCTGTCCATGTTTACTACCAGCCTTTTGTTTCGATTGACAAAAGTTTCAGAAAATATAAATTCACCAAATCCTGTGAATCCCATCCTAAAGTAACATATCACTGCATTCCCTTAGAGCACATGGGTCAGATTCAAGGCCCACAGGTTAAATCTGGCCTACCATGTCACTTTATGTGGTCCTTCAAATGCTGGACTACTGCATTCCTCATTAGATATCATAACTGTAGCTCAGGGGTCCTCAAACTTTTAAAACAGAAGGCCAGGTCACAGTCCCTCAAACTGTTGGAGGGCCGGATTATAATTTGGAAAAAAATGAATCAATTCCTATGCACACTGCACATATCTTATTTGTAGTGTAAAAACACTTAAAACAATACAATAATTAAAATGAAGACCATTTTTAACAAATATAAACCTATTAGTATTTTAATGGAAAGTGTGGGTCTGCTTTTGGCTGATGAAGTCGGGTTGTGGTTGTTGTTGTTGTGTGCTTTCAAGTCGTTTCAGACTTAGGTTGACCCTGAGCGAGGGCTGGGTAAATGACCTTGGAGGGCCGTATCCGGCCCCTGGGCCTTAGTTTGAGGATCCCAGGTGTAGCTGATGGAAGTTATGATACTGTAACATCTGGAGGGCTGCAGTTTCTTCTGTTCAACCAAAATAGTAGTATTTGAATTTAGATCAGTGGTTCCCAACCTTTTTTAAAACCAGGGACCACTTTGACCAGGGATCATTCTCTAACATTAGTACCGAAAGGGTTACAAATCAGTTTTTGGTCAACTTCAGATTCGGTTTGGTTATTTAGGGTACTGATTTAGAAAACTGCATTGGAAAGACCACATCAACTCTAGTTTTTAATACAGAACATATGCCATCCAGTAGTCACCATCTGCTTGCCCATAGAAAACCATATTTAGTAATATAGAGCTGATGTGGTAGTAGTAATTGTTTGTGGGTAATCAGCCTCTCCCCTCCTAACATCCCCGTTGCCTCGGCACTATAAGAGGGTTCCGCAAGACCAGTCGCACTCATTGCCACATGGTTTTATGGCAACGGTGTAGTAATAGTGAGGCCATGGACCATAGTTTTGTTCTTGCAGACCACTGGTGGTGCACAGAGCACAGCTTGGGAACCACTGATTTAGATAAATAGCTTGCGAATATGTCTGACTTCAAAATGCCCTTTAGCCTTTCCCCAACCTCAGAGCCACAAGGGCTGTTGGGTTGCAATTCCCATTATCCTCATATTCAAAAGCGATGGGAGATGTCATTCAGTAACATCTGTGGATACAAACTGGATAAAAACTAAAGAGCACCAACCACTACATAAATATATATATAGTTGGCCCTCTGTATCCATGGATTCTCCATTCATTGATTCAATGGTCCTTTGAAGGCAACCATAAGACTATTTCAATGAAAATGAGTTTGATACCCTGCCTTAGAGGTTCAAGAGTATTCTTGGTTAACCCACCCCGGTGGTAATGTCCCGGTGGTGCAGTGGGTTAAAGCGCTGAGCTGCTGAACTTGCTGATCGAAAGTTTGTAGGTTCAAATCCAGGGAGCAGCGTGAGCTCCTGCTGTTAGCCCCAGCTTCTGCCAACCTAGCAATTCGAAAGCATGCAAATGTGAGTAGATCAATAGGTACAGCTCTGGTGGGAAGGTAATGGCGCTTCATGCAGTCATGCTAGCCACATGAGCTTGGAGGTGTCTATGGACAATACTGGCTCTTCAGCTTAGAAATGGAGATGAGCATCAACCCCCAGAATTGGACATGACTGGACTCAATGCCTGGGGATAATCTTTACCTTTACCTACAGTAATGCAAGATTGCTTTTTCCTGCACTTTTTGAAATAATATTTCTGATATCAATGGCTGTGAATGAACAGTGGCCTAAAACCATACAAGTTCCCTTGGCACATCCATGTTATCTTGCTGTCCTTTTTGGTTGAACCCACTTCTCCCTGTACTTATTGTTCTACATCTGATGGCATCGGGGCGGACAGGGGGTAACAGAAAGGTGAACCTTATATTGACACTAGTTTGGCAAAGCTGAGTACAGCAGCAGGATGACAAACATTTCCTGGAAACCTGAAGCTTCATGGAAACCCCCAAGATGCCAGAGGGGCAGCAGAGAATGAAGGCAGAGGGCAGGGCCCATTCTCCACTCCAACTAAGCAAAAGAGCTTCCGGCAATATTCATTTCTTGGAGAGGAGAAATGGAAAAGTAATTTGGTATCTGTCTGAAGGGGATCAATTTGATTTGGGCAGCCCAAGATGCCAGCCTCATTCAATTAAGCTCAGTTTAATCTCAAAGATTTGTTTACCATGGAACAAGGTCTGAAGAGAAATGCCACTTTCTGCCATGCCTGGAGCAAGCAATATGCATAATGTAACTCAGCAGGTCCCCCCTTTGCATCTACAGATCTTCTCCAGGAGTAATTGCAGGAGGAAGCGCCAACTAGAAATGTTCTGTCTCCTTGCTTCTGAAGCCTGCTAAGCGGTTTTATAAAGTGTCAGAAAATAGTTTGGCTCTTGTAAAACAGACTAGGAATCTTCATACAGGGAACATACCATCCCTCTGCTATGTCAGCTCCACTGGCTGCCGATCCAGTTCCAAGCACAATTCAAAGAGCTGGTTTTGACCTATAAAGCCCTATATGGCTCCGGCCCAGCATACCTGTCCAAACGTATCTCCTTCTATGTCCCACCTTCACTTCACTTCACTTCACTTTATTTCTTAATTAGTTGCTCTCCACCAAGGTGCTCTGAGCGATTTACAGTCTAAAATAGCATTTACACAATATAAAAACATTCAACATAAAAACATTCAACAGTGACTATTTGGCAAATTAGATCTGATTACTTAAATGCACAACCAAACAGCCAAGTCTTGAGTCCCTTTACAAAAGTTCGCAACTCCAACGTTGCTCTAATGTATGGAGGCAATGAGTTCCACAGAATTGGAACTCATTGCCGAAAAAGCTCTACACCTTGTAGCTTCCAGGTGTACCTCCATAGGGCCCAGTATGTATAGGAGATTTTCCTGGGTGGATCGAAGTGAATACTGATGGAGAAAAGGATATAAAGGTCCTTGGCCATTTTGAGCTCTAAATGTCCAGATCAGTATCTTGTAAGAGATCCGATGTTCTATTGGTAGCCAATGCAGTTGTTGCAGAATCGGTGTAATATGGTATTACAGAATCGGTGTAATACCTCAGAGTTTAAGATCTTCTGGGGAGGCCCTACTCTCGGCCCTGTCTCTATCACAAGTGAGGCTGGTAGGGACGAGGGACAGGACCTTTTCAGTGGTGGTCCCTCGCCTGTGGAATTCATTCCCCGGGGAAATTAGGTCATCAACATCCCTCCTCTCCTTCAGAAGGAAGCTGAAAACATGGATATGGGACCAGGCCTTTGGGTAATCTGGCAGACTGACAAGGTAATGACAACCAGAATCTGGAAAGGACTATGGTAATGCTGAATGGACTTACAGATTTTAGAACTCGGTGAACGTTGGCCACTAGATTGGTTTTTTAGTTGTTATTGTATTAATTGAATGTTTTAACTATTGTGGTTATTGCTGTTATGTATTTTATCTGTTGAATTGTTGACATCGAATTGTGCCGGTTGTAAACCGCCCTGAGTCCCTCCTCGGGGGTTGAGAAGGGTGGGGTAGAAGTGCCCGAAATAAATAAATAAATACTTATTGTGCCAATAGCAAAATCAAAGCAAAATAGGAAACAAACCAGCAACTCATTGGATGTAGTTGGTTATCCTAACGCAGGGCTTCTTAAACTACGGGTCCTGACCCCAAATGGGGTCCCCTTAGCTCAGTGTTGCTCAACCTGAGAGTTGGGACCCCTGGGGGGGGGGGTAATGAGAGGGTTTCAGAGGGGTCACCAAAGACCATCAGAAAATATATATTTCAGATGGTCCTAGGAATCCCTTTGTCAGAGAAAGCTGAAGATCTCTCCACCTGTTCTTTTCCTCCTTTATGGAAACAGAGGTGAACCTCCCATCAAAAGCCGCCTTCTGCTGTGATTGGCCAGCCTCTCAGCCAAGGGGGGGGGGCTGTTTCTAAGACTCCAAGCCGGAGGAGGGGAGAGCAGGCATGCTTGGAACATGTCAGCATGGTGCGCATGCATGAGTATGTGTATGTATGTGTAGATAGATAGATAGATAGATAGATAGATAGATAGATAGATAGATAGATAGATAGTAAGCTGCCCTGAGTCCCATTTAGGGTGAGAAGGGTGGCATATAAATGCTGTAAATAAATAAATAAATAAACTACAACTCTCGAATGACAAAATCAATCCCCTCTCCCAACCCCACCAATATTCAAATTTGGGTGTATCAGGTATTTGTGCCACATTTGGGCCAATGAATGAAAATACATCCTGCACATCGGATATTTACATTACGATTCACAAGAATAGCAAAATTACAGTTTTGAAGTAGCAATGAAAATAATGTTATGGTTGGGGGTCACCACAACATGAGGAACTGTACCAAGGGGAAGGTTGAGAAACACTGCCTTAGCTCAATGCTGGGATCACACACAAAAAAAATTGGCAACACTATCAGGTTTCTGAGCACTGCCTCTTTACACAAATCTGTTAGCAACAAGTAGGAGTATTTACAGTGGACCTGCCGAAATGTTTCAGCTATACTCCACAAAAAGGAAACGTAGCCTGTTTCACAAGCCTTGTGAATGCTGATTTATTATCAGTAAATGTTTGGTTTCTATATATCTTTTACACACCTATATACCTGGGGCCATGTAAAAAATTTGGGGGCTGAAAAGGGGTCCCAAGTGGGAAAGTTTAAGAAGCCCTTCCTAACACACACATCAAGGCATCTTGTTGGATTGGTACATTCAAAGTTTCGCCACCAGGTGGCAAACCCCAATTTGAGCCCTTGCATGAGCCATCTGAAGCCTTGCCTGTTCACAAGATCCTCTCTAGTTCCTCACCTTCACCTCCCACCTCCAAGTGTAAAGAGTTCAGTAAGCTTGAGAACAGATTAGAAACATTTATTTAAGAAAAAAATAGTAAGTTTCAATGACTCTTTCACCACATCTTGGCAAATGATATAAACACCTTCGGGTATAAAAGATTTTAAGGGCCTGAGATGATCAAGCTCTTGTCACTATGTCTTGCTTCCCCTTTCCAGGAATATCCTGCTTCTGTGTGGGATGAAAGAGGAATCCACACAAACAAGCACACACCCCATAACTCCTCCCTTCCTTCTGCTTTCCTATCTTCCTTCCACCTTCCTTCCTTATGCCTTCCTATCTTCCCTTCCTTCCCATCTTCCTCCTTTCCTTCTTTCTCCCTTCTACCCTCCTATATTTCCTTCCTCTCTTTGTTCTGTACTTCTTCCCCCTTCTACCTTCCTCCATTTCTATCTCACTCCCTTCCTTCTACCTTCCTATATTCTTTTCTCCTTCCACCTTCCTCACTCCCTTATACCTTCCTTCCTTTCTACCTTCCTATTTTCCTCCTCCTTCCTATCTTCCTCCTTCCCATCCCATCTTCCTTCCACCTTCCTATCTTTCCTTTCTTCCTCTCTTCCACCTTCCTTCCTCCCTTCCTGCCCCTTTTCCTCTTCCTCATTCCTTCCTTCTACCTTCCTATCTTCAACTATTCCTTCCTCTCTTCCACCTTCCTATCTTCCTCCCTGCCCCTTTTCCTCTTCCTCATTCCTTCCTTCTACCTTCCTATCTTCATCTATTCCTTCCTCCCTTCTTTTTCTTGCCTTCTTTCCTCCCTCCCTCCTTCCCTCTCTCTCTTTCTCCTTCCTTCCATCCTTCCTTCTTTCCTTGCACCCTTTCCTCTTCCTCCTTCCCATCTTCATATCTTCCTCCCTCCTTCCTTATACCTTCCTCCCTCCCTCATACCTTCCCATCTTCCTCCTCCTTCCTTACTATCTTCCTCCCTTCCTTATACCTCCCCTCCTTCCTCCCTTCTACCTCCCTCCCTCCCTTTCCATCTTCTTTCCTTCCTTTCTCCTTACTCCCTGCCGTTTCGCTCTTCCTTGTTCCTTGCTTAAACCTTCCTATCTTCATCTCTTCCTCCTATTGTCCTGTCTTCCTCGCTCCCTTCTCATCTTCCTTTTCTATACCTTCCCATCTTCCTTCCTTATCTTCTACCTTCCTATCTTCCTCCTTCCTTCCATCTTCCTTCCTTCCTTCTCTATACCTCCCCATCTTCCTTCCTTCCTATCTTATCTTCCTCCCTCGCTTCTACCTTCCCATCTTCCTCCTTCCTCCCACCTTCTTCTCTTCCTTCCTATCCCTTTCCCTCTTCCTTCCTTCCTTGCCCTCCTTCATGGCACTGCTGTCAGGCTCTGCCACCCAGAGCTTCCCCCTTCCTTCCTTCCTTCCTTCCTGGTGGCGGGGAGGTCAGTGGAGGGAGAAGAGCCGGTCCTTGAGCGTCCTCCTCCTCCTCCTCCGGCTCCTCCCGAAGAGGATGCGCTTGAAGGAGCGGCGGAAGTCCTGGTTGAAGACGGTGTAGATGACCGGGTTGAGGGAGCTGTTGCAGTAGCCGATCCAGAAGAAGAACTTGAAGAGGGGCTCGGGGACGGGGCAGGCCTGGCGGCAGATCCCGTAGAGGCTGTAGCAGAAGAAGAAGGGGAACCAGCAGAGCACGAAGGCGCCCACCACCACGCCCAGCACGAAGGTCAAACGCTTCTCGCGCGCCTGCTTCAGCCCGTCCGAGGCCGGGCGGCGGCGGCGGCGGCGCGTGGAGAAGAAGTACCCGGATTGGCGGCGCCGCCGGCTGGATCGGGACCCCAGGCCGCGGGGATCCTTGCCTTCTCCTCCTCCCCCTCCGCTGCTGTCTTCCGGCTCCACGTCGCTCAAGGCGTCCTCGCCGGCCCGCTGCTTCCCGGAGCGGGTCTTGGCCACGCGGTAGATGCGGACGTAGACGAGGAGCATGACGAGGCAGGGCGCGAAGAAGGATCCCGCGCAGGAGGAGAGGATGTACCAGGTCTGGTCGTTGAGGCGGCACTGGACGTCCTCCCCCTCGGCCTCGGCTTCCCCGAGGAGCAGCGGCGGGGAGGAGATGGCGGCGGAGAGGAGCCAGACGAGGAGCACGGCGGCCTTGACGCGGCGGGGGCTCCTCTGCCTGCCGTACTCCACGGCGCGCGTCACCGACCAGTACCGGTCCAGGCTGATGGCGCAGAGGTGCCCGATGGAGGCCGTGCAGAGCAGCACGTCCAGCGCCAGGTACAGCCGGCACCAGGCCCGCCCGAAGGCCAGGCGCCCAGCAGCTCGTTGGCTAGCGAGAAGGGCATCACCAGCGCCGCCACCAGCACGTCCGCGCCCGCCAGCGAGACCAGGAAGAGGTGCTGCGGGGCCCGGAGCGCGCCCCCGCCCCCGCCGCTCAGCACCGCCACCGCCACCAGCACGTTGCCCGCGATGGTGAAGGCGATCAGGAAGCCCACCAAGGCGGCCAGGCAGGCCACGGCCGGCGGGGAGTAGCCCGGCAGCGGCGCCCAGGCGGAGCTCCCGTTGCGGGACGGCGCGCCCATGCCGCTGCTGCCATTGCGGGAGCCGGCCTCCAGGTACAGCAGAAAGGGCGCCTCCATGGCCCGGCGGGCAGGAAAGGGCGGCTCGCGCGCCTCGCCTGCCCGCCCGCGCGCACGCCCGTCGGCCGGCCTGCCTTCCCTCCTGCCTGCCAGGCAGCAGCAGCACCAGCAGCACGAGGGAGAGGGGGCGGAGCAAGCGGCGCGCGGCCCCGAGGCCACGCCCTCCTGGATATAGCCGCGCCCCTTTTCACGCCTCACGCGCCCAGACCCAGGCCGACAAGGAAAGAAAGCTAGTAATGCTTATTGACTTAATACTAGCGTTGCTGTGGCCAACCTTCCCTCCCTCTTTCTCTCCTTCCTTTGCTCTCTCTCTCTTTCTTCCCTTCCCTTTTTTCTTCCCTTCTCTCCTTCCTTCCTTCTCTACCTCTTTCCTTCCTCCCTTTTCCTTTTCCTTCCCTTTCTCTCCTTTCGTCCTTCTCTGCCTCTTCTTTCCTTTGCTTTTTGCTTCCTCCTTCTGTCTTCCTTCTCCCTCTTTCTTTCCTTCTTTCCTTCCCTCCCACTTTCTCTCCTTTCCCTCCTTCCTTTGCTCCCTCTTTCCTTCCTTTCCTTTTTTCTTTCCTTCTCTCCTTCCTTCCTTCTCTACCTCTTTCTTCCTCCCTTTTTCTTTTCCTTCCTTTTCTCTCCTTTCTTCCTTCTCTCTCTTTCCTTCCTTCCTTCCTTTTCTTCATCCTTCCTTTTCTTCCTTCCCCTCTTTCTCTCCTCCTTTCTTCTCTACCCTCTCTTTTTTTCCTTCCCTTTCTCTCCTTTCTTCCTTTCTACCTCTTTCCTTCTTCACTTTTTGCTTCCATCCTCCTTCTCTTTCTTCCTCCCTCTTTTCTCCTTTCCCTTCCTCCTCTTCCTTCCTTCCTTTCCTTCCTTCCTTCCTTTCTTCTTCCTTCCCCTTCTTTTCTCTCCTTCCTTCTCTACCTCTTTCCTTCTCCCTTTTTCTTTTCCTTCCCTTCTCTCCTTTCTTCCTTCTCTGCCTCTTTCCTTCCTCTTGCTTTTTGCTTCCATCCTTCCTTCTGTCTTTTCCTTCCCTCCCTCTTTCTCTCCTTCCTTCGCTCTCTTTCCTTCCTCCCTTTTTTCTTTTCCTTCCTTTTCTCTCCTTTCTTCCTTCTCTACCTCTTTCCTTCCTTCCTTCACTTTTTGCTTCCATCCTTCCTTCTGTCTTTCCTTCCCTCCCTCTTTCTCTCCTTCCTTCTTTCCCTACCTCTTTCCTTCCTTCGCTTTTTGCTTCCATCCTTCCTTCTGTTATTCCTTCCCTCCCTCTTTATCTGCTTCCTTCCTTCCATACCTCTTTCCTTCCTTCCTTTTTCTTTTCCTTCCCTTTCTCTCTTTCTTCCTTCTCTACCTCTTTCCTTCCTTCCTTCGCTTTTTGCTTCCATCCTTCCTTCTGTCTTTCCTTTCCTCCCTCTTTCTCTCCTTCCTTCTCTACATCTTTCCTTCCTCCCTTTTTCTTTTCCTTCCTTTTCTCTCCTTCCTTCCTTCCTTCCCTCCTTCCTTCTTTATCTCTTTTCTTTCCTTTCTCTTCTCTTCCTCTTTCCTTCCTTCCTTTGGTTTTTGCTTCCAACCTTCCTCCTGTCTTTCCTTCCCTTCCTCTTTCTCTCTTTTTTCTTCTTCTTCCTTCGCTCCCTCTTTCCTTCCTTTCCTTTTTTTCTTTCCTTCTCTCCTTCCTTCTTTCTCTACCCATTTCTTTCCATCCCTCTTCTTTTCCTCTTTCTCTTTCTTCCTTTTCTACCTCTTTCTTCCCTCTTTCTTCCTTCCTTCTCTTTCTTCCTTTCTTTACCTTTCTCCATCTCTTCTCTCTTCTTTCTCCTCTTCCTTCCCTTTTTTCTGTATCTTTCGTCATTTAGCTTTTCAGGTTTTTTAAGTCCTTTCCACTGTTTTTTTTTTGTTTGTTTTTTTTGGAGGGGGAGGGTTATGAGTGATGGTCACTCATTGGTCTGTTAGGGGTGTAGTATCCAAATTTCGTGTCATTTTGTCCGGTGGGTTTTGAGTTATGTTAATCCCACAAACGAACATTACATTTTTATTTATATCGATTTACGATATTTCTATCCCACCTTTCCTGAACCTGAAGGTGACTCCAGGTGGCATACAACCAGGAAACAGCTGTGTTAATAGGCTGTGAGTTTTTGAGGTTCTTTCCTGACATTTCTCCTGCATCTGTGGCAAGCCTCTTCAGGGGTTTGTTGGAAATGAGGCAAGTAGAGTGCTTTATTTATTTATTTATTTATTTATTTACGACATTTATATCCTGCCCTTCTCACCCCGAAGGGGACGCAGAGTGGCTTACAAGTTATATGTCCATACAATATATTAAGAGTTTTCAAGATGGGGGGGGAGATACATCCGAGTTAAGAGTCTTCAACCTAACCATTACATAAAAACAAATAGTGGGGATTGGGAGGGGAAGGTTCAGGTAGGGTGTGGGATAGTGAATGGGTGGAAATGTGGGGGTGGGGGAATGGGTCAGGAGAGAGTTCTTGGTCTTATTTATCCATTTTGCCCCATTAAACATTATTAGTGTTGATATTTTCTAGTCTTCATTCTCACGTGTCTAAGTCTGGTTAATCTTGAAGTATTTTTTGATTGGAGACCAATCCATCCTGGCTATGCCTGTCTTCTGTTTGTTTTCCAGATGCTGTGTTAGGGAGTCCATATTTATAATATCTAGAATTTTAATCTTCCATTCTTCCACTGTTGGTATCTCTATATTCTTCCATTTTATTGCTAGTACAATTCTAGCTGCCGTTGCCATGTGGAAGAATAGCTTGTCTTTATTTTTCTTGAGTTCAAAATCTAATATTCCTAACAGATAATATTCAGCTTTCATTTCTATTCTTAAATCCAATATTTTGTTTATTACTTCGTGGATCTCTTTCCAGATTTTTTTGCTTTTTCACATGTCCACCATAGATGGGGAAAAGTGCCTTTTTTACTTTGGCATTTCCAACATGTCTCAGAGACGTTTCTGTAACATTTTGCCAGTATATTCGGTGTGATGTACCACTGGTACATCATTTTTAATCAGTTTTCCCTCAGGTTGACCAGCCACTGCCAGAAGGGACAGAGAGCTTCATCTATGCTGATGATCGTGCCATTACTGCTCAAGCAGGGAGCTTTGAGATGGTAGAACAGAAGCTTTCCGAAGCTCTAGGTGCTCTTACTGCCTATTACAGGGAAAACCAGCTGATCCCCAACCCATCTAAAACACAGACATGTGCCTTTCATCTCAAGAACAGAGAAGCATCCCGAGCTCTGAAGATCACCTGGGAAGGAATCCCACTGGAGCATTGCAGCGCACCCAAATACCTGGGAGTCACTCTGGACCGTGCTCTTCCCTACAAGAAGCATTGCCTGAACATCAAGCAAAAGTGGGTGCTAGAAACAATATCATACGAAAGCTGACTGGCACAACCTGGGGATCACAACCAGATACAGTGAAGACATCTGCCCTTGCGCTGTGCTACTCTGCTGCTGAGTATGCATGCCCAGTGTGGAACACATCTCACCACACTAAAACAGTGGATGTGGCTCTTAATGAGACATGCCGCATTATCACGGGGTGTCTGCGCCCTACACCACTGAAGAAATTACACTGTCTAGCCGGTATTGCACCACCTGACATCCGCCGGGAAGTAGCAGCCAATAGTGAAAGGACCAAGGCAGAGACATCTCCAGCTCATCCCCTGTTTGGGTATCAGCCAGCACGTCAATGACTTAAATCAAGAAATAGTTTTCTAAGATCTACAGAGACACTCACTGGAACACCCCAGCAAGCGAGAGTCCAAAAGTGGCAGGCTCAAACACAGAACCTCAACCAATGGCTGATACCAAATGAGAGACTCCCCCCTGGGCACACAGAGACTGGGCGACTTGGAAGGCACTGAACAGACTGCGCTCTGGCACCACGAGATGCAGAGCCAACCTTAAGAGATGGGGCTACAAAGTGGAATCCACGACATGCGAGTGTGGAGAAGAGCAAACACTGACCACCTGCTGCAATGCAACCTGAGCCCTGCCACATGCACAATGGAGGACCTTGCAGCAACACCAGAAACACTCCAAGTGGCCAGATACTGGTCAAAGGACATTTAATCAACTACCAAACTCACACATTTTGTATTTTCTCTGTTTGTTTGCTTTGTTCTGTTAGAAATGTAATATAATTGACTGGCTGCCCTGACATGAGAAATAAAAACCAGATATATACGTTAAAACCAAAAATCAGCAGTAATATTAAAACCACGTCATCCAGAGTCAAATCCAAAGCCATTCCATTCGTCATTTCACAATACCATATACTCATATTGTACTAACTTGCTAGCCAAAAACTTGGTCCCATAACTAGGTTTTTACTTTCTTCCTGAAGGTCAGGAGAGAGGGGGCTACTCTGCTTTCGCTGGGGAGGGAATTCCATAGCCAAGGGGCCCTATCTCTCATCCCTGCCAATCACACCTGCTAAGGAGGTGGGACCGAGAGTAGGACCTCCCCGGAAGACATTAACCTCCAAAGTGGATCGTAGAGGGAGATCTGTTCAAACAGGTAATGATTTTAGAAGCGGGTGGCATGCATATATGTGGTATGCCAAAAGAAAGATAGAAAAAAAATTCGGCAACCACTTCATCAGATCTTCACTAATCAAAATATGGGAAAAATATAAACCAAAATTTTACCAAAATTTTTGCTTGATGTTCAGGCAATGCTTCTTGTAGGTAAGAGCACGGTCCAGAGTGACTCCCAGGTATTTGGGTGCGCTGCAATGCTCCAGTGGGATTCCTTCCCAGGTGATCTTCAGAGCTTCGGGATGCTTCTCTGGTTTCTTTACTGTATGTATGTATGTGCATAGCATCAAATTGCTGTCTTTTTGTAAGGCTGCTTGGAGTTCCCCTTTTAGGATGCGAAGGGGTAGTAAATGTAGTAAATAAATAATAGGGTAGATCGATTTAAATCAAGCTGATTTGAGCCATTCATTTAAATGAAGTGTGCTTCTGAGAGTTCTTTGCATATTTCATAAATAATGGGGCAGATTTGATTACTGAAATATGTGAATTTTTAGCTCAGTACAGTCGTTCACAACATCAAGAGGTGTATATTTTTGTGTAATTAAAAAAACTGAGATGATAAACTGAAATTGATGTCCATGTATGATCAAAATGTGTGTATGCCAGATGCAGAATCGTTAATTATTTTTCACATGTTTATAGTGTAACTTATTTGTAATTATCTTATTCTTAAATATAATGTATGTATTGTATTGATTTTTAAAAAATCAGACATGAACTTGGACAATATTTTTTCTAGGCCATGCTACATTTTCTCAATTTCTCTCAACTAAAATGGATTTTACACAAAGCGATCCTTTTCATTCTTTATTTATTTATTTTTGAGACTGGTTAAGACACACTACATTTTCTATGGAAATTACAAATAAAACCCTTGATGACTTCAGCAGAGTTCTGTGGGTTTTTTAAAAGTCTTAAGACTCCAGAAAACAAATCTCTAGAGTGCCAGAGAGCACCTTTGTGCCCTTTGTGGCTGGCAGACATTCTTAAAGCTTATTGGCTCCAGTTCAAGTTAAAATTCCAGCAATGTCTTTAATGCACTTTTTGAACAAGTTTGTTCAATTGCAGCAAATGGCTTAATCCATTTCCTTAGAGCACTGAGTGACACAGAAGATTAATTAAGGATATGATCGCCTGCTTAAAAATCCATTTTCACTCTTGAAATGAACCTGTTGGCTTTGTGTTATTTCCAAGTTTCGCATAAAACACAAGGAGCTTTTGAGACTCATGGCTAAAACCCCTTTTATTTGCCAATATAACATGAAAATAGAAATTAGCGGAAACCATTGCGGCATTCATAAACACAAGTGCTCCAGGACAAATAGGACACACACACCGTCATGCGCAGGGTCATTTTGAGCTTTCTACACATTGGGACTGAGGTGGTTAGCTAGGACCACTGATAAGAGGATCCATGCCTGGAGAGCAAGGGCCAGGATGGAGAAACAACTCCCCAGGTCAAAGTCACAAATGTTTAATACAATTCAGCCAAAAAGGGATGCAAGTACAAGCAAGATGCTTCAAAGGGTACAAGCATAGCATACAGAGGAAAGCAAGACATCTTATACAGTTTGACAGCTATTCAAACCTCCAGCTCCCAGCCTTGATTGGTCAAAAGTGGTGCTCGTCAGGATCTGCACCCTGATTGGCTGGGAGCTCTGCTGATGTCGACTCCAGGTGGTGACTCCCTTCAGCGGGGAAATGATAGCTGGGGATTGGTCGGGCAAGGGACCAATCAGCTAGTGCGACATCTCCTGGGAGGAGACATAATCTGAAAAAGACAATGTCAAGGAAAAGTTAATGAGCTTTTGATTAGCTCAACTGTCCAGTTCCATGTTGAACAAAGATAGGACCTTCAGGACACAGGTGTGAGACTCCTGGAACAAAGTGATAATCCTGGGCCATCAGGGGCATGGTTATTAATGAATACACATGTTTAAGTCTGTTTTCACGGGCAGCAATCTCTCAGCCTTGGGTGAACCATACACTTATACAAACAGCCTTGGGCTAGTCTGGGCTGGCACGGGAAGTCACCTATCTATACATAAACAGTGGGCTTGATGATTACCTGGCTTGGGAAAGAGCCAGAGGGGTTTGTCCAGCCTTCCTGTTCCTAGAGCAGTGGTTCTCAACCTGGGGGTCACGGCCCCAGGGGGGTCACCTGGCCATTTCGGAGGGGTCATGATGCTGCCTCCGTTGGCCCCGTCCCAAGGGCATGGGCCAGACGAGGGCTCCTTCGTGCGAGGCCGGGTCTTGCACAAGCCCACCTCGCCTGCCTCACTCTCTCGCCATCGGTGAGGGTTCAGGGCAGGTGAGGGGTCCTCTGCATGAGGCCTGGCCTTGCGCAAAGCCTGCCTCACCTGCCTTACGTTCTTGCCATTGGCGAGGGCGCGGGGCAGGCGAGGAGTCCTCCATGTGAGGCCTGGCCTCGCGCAAAGCCCACATCGCCTGCCTCACATTCTCACCATCGGTGAGGGCGTGGGGCAGGCAAGGCGTCCTCCGCGCAAGGCCTGGCCTCGTGCAAAGCCCGCCTCGGGTTCTCGCCATCCGGGAGTTCTGTGTGGAGGTCTCAGTGGTCTGTGGAAGTCAGCGCTGAATCGGTTGAAGGTACTGCAAATCCATATTTTTTTTTTCTGATTAATCATGATGCTTTAATTATGTTGAATTTGTAACACATCCTTCATATCAGATATTTACATTACGATTTGTAACAGTAGCAAAATTACAGTTATAAAGGAGCAACGAAAATAATTTTATGGTTGGGGGTCACCACAACATGAGGAACCATATTTAGGGGTCCCGGTGTTAGAAAGGTTGAGAACCACTGTCCTAGAGGATTATCCCAGCAAGGTCATGGAGAGTTGACTGTCTTTGGGCTATATCTTGATACATTTTATAAGTAGTTTGTGCATTTATTTAAGAAATCAATACATTACACAGTTGAAACAATTTGCACAGAAAGTAATGAAAAATAGATACAATTTAGTGAAGGATTAGAAACAATAGAGTCCTTGGGCAGGTGAAGCTGCTGCTAGACTGCTCCAGAGGCCTTGAACTTGCAAAAGTCCAAGAAAGGTTTAAAAATTGAAAAATTATATATTGATTTGAGCCCCTGGTGAACTATAAATCTTTTTTGGGGAGGGGATATCATGGCCCAACAACAGTGGGACCCCAGGACCTCTCCAACAAGGATGTAGCATTCTCTCAACAATGAAGTAAATAACACATTTGCTCACATAAGAGTAGAATGAGAGTACAGAACTGCCTTGGGATGAATCCTTTTAATGTTTCAATGGACCATCACTATATTGGGCACAAGGCAATTAAAGCCATGTTTTTAACACCCATTGTTGTTGATGGGGAATACAAAGTTATGTGTGTAACCCTCACAGTGAAAGCAACAGAATTCAAACATATATAATTTTGCTTTGGTTGGTCCATATTTTTTTTTCCTTTCAAAATATATCTAGCTATTTAATACTTAATAGAAATGCAAAAATAGAACACTGGCTCATAGTGTATGTTAGACTGATTAAGATTAGCATGTAATTTATGACACTAGAAGGACTTTGTTTATAAAAAAATCTCGCCATTCGATTTTGGCAAGGTTTCTTATCACCCTCTTCGAATCCTAATGTTTTAATCCTCTGTGTAGTGTTTTGTTCAGTTAGTGAGGCTGCTGTAGGGAAGAGAAAACATAAAAGACATGGGACAAATTTAGGTTAAAATGGGAAGGCAATCCTTTTGGCATTGTTGTCAGTTTTTGAAGGTTCTTCCACACAAATTTGCCACAAAAAACGAATCCTTATACTTTGGTGTAACCCGCATGGAGGAGGCAAAACCCAGGAAGCTGAACACAAATACGCAAATCCAATACTCATGTGCATAATCTACCAGGTAATGCTGTTAGAAAAACTGACTCATCAACCTAAATGATTTGGAGGCATTGCTCAGCATGCCAGTTTCACAGAAACTCACTTTTCATGTCTGTCTGCACTGGCGACCAAAACTGATCTTCAAACTGCCAGTCGCTCACATTTCTGGAGAGGCATGTTATGTTAGAAAAGAAAGGACTGTGTGGCCACAGCACATCTAAACACAGCATTTTCTTTACCAGTGTTCTCAATACAAGTTAACAATTCCTCCTCCAAAATGCTTGGGGCCAGAAGTGCTTTGGATCTTATTTGTATTTTGTTTTGATTTTGAAAAACTGCATTTTTATATATGTACTTATTGAGATATTTTCGAGATGGCATCCAGATCTAAACACAAAATTCATTTATGTTTCATAGAGACCTTCTTCACATAGCCTGAAGTTAATGTTTTACAATATTTGTAATAATTTCGTACAGGAAACAAAGGCAGTATAAACAGAATCACCATACATCAAAGGCTATCTTCTCAGACATCTATGTGGACAATTTCATCTTCTGGAGTATTTTCAATTTCAGAATTCCAAATAAGGGATGCTCAGCCTGTACTAGAAAATAATGACTCACGATAGTCATTTGGGTTATGCTTCATTAAATCATTCAAAACATCTTGATTTGCTGCCTCACTATAGGATGGATGTGAGCCTCACATAGCAAAACTATGTCAGGGGAACAGATTCTACCAAAATAATAAGCCTTTGAGGATGATTGAAGAGGCAAATTCTGTTTCTGTCATGAACGGACTAGTCAGGGGAGTACAGAAAGACTTATGTAACTACTAAACTTTTAAATATTTTATTTTTAATTCCCTGCCAAGACACAAGTGTATGCTTTTCACCTACATAGCCATGAAGCCAACAGGAAATTGAAAATTATCTGGGAAGTCCAAGAGCTCGAACACTGTTCCTATCCTAAATATCTTAATGTCACCTTAGATTGAACACTAATATAGTATGAACACCAAGCACAAAGAACATAGCTGCACAAAATAACGTCCTGTGGAAACTTACTGGTAGTGCATGGCTGCAGATGTAAAATTAATAAGAACATCAGCCTTGGCCTTGTCTTATTCAACTGCCAAGTATGTCTGCCCTGTTTGGCACTGAATAATCACTGGCTGTCTTAAGCCTACACCTGTTGATAAACTCTATAAGCTAGCTGGCATTGCCCCCCCCCCCCCCCCCCCGATGTGTGATGGGAAGTTGCTGCTAACTGTGAGACAAATAAGGTTGAACACTGTGAAAACCATTCAGTGCATGGCTATCAGCCTCCTCCCAGTAGACCCAAATCAAGGGAAAGCTTCATGAGAACCACCACTCCTTTTAATGTTCCCCCAGCAACAGCAAGAGTTTCCCTCTGGGCAGCCAAACCAGGAAATCACAACTGGATGGCTCCCCATGAGGGTCTTCTTCCAGGGACAAACCGAGAACTTGGAAGTCCCTAAACAGACTCAGAAGTGGAGTGGGAAGATCAAAAGACAACCTGGAAAAATGGCACTACATAGAAGAATTCTTCACCTTGTGTGACTGTGGAGCAGAACAAACAATTCAGCATCTGTATGCTTGCTCACAATGCCCTGCCTAATGCACAGAGGAAGAACTGTTTCAAGCTACGGACAACGCAGTCATTGTTGTCCATTTTTAGTCTAAAATTATTTTGCTACTTTTTGTTCCTCCTATTTCATCAGTTTTATACTTGTCTTATTTTTGCAATGCTTTTGATGTTAAATATTTTTTAAAAAAAATTATATTGTATGTGATAATAGTAAACTTACAAAAATGGAATAATTATGTTGTTGGTTAATATCAACTAGGTATATAAGAGCTTTTGCTTATTCGTGACAATTTCTTAAGCAAAGGAAGTTTGTTTGAATTCAAAGTACATTCTTTTACAGGTCTTGTCCTAATCTCTAGAGCAGCAGGAAATAAGCTTGCCCCTCCTCAATGTGACATCCTTTCAAATAGCTAAACATTGCTATTTCCCCTTTCAGCCTTCTCTTATTCAGGCTAAACATACCCAGTTTCCTAGCTGTTCCTCGTAGACCTTGCTTTTCAAACCTTTGATTAATTTGGTTGCCCTTTTCTGGACATATTTTAACTTGTCAATATCCTTCTTGAACTGTGATGCACAGAAGTGGATGCAATCTTCCAAGTGCGGTCTGACTAAAGCAGAATAGAGTGGGAGTCTGAGGGCCCTTCCACACAGCCCTATATCCCAGAATATCAAGGCAAAAAATCCCACAGTATCTGCATTGAACTGGGTTATCTGTGTCCACACTCAGATAATGTGGGATTTTCTGTCTTGGTATTCTGGGATATAGAGCTGTGTGGAAGGGCCCTGACTTCCCTCGATCTAGACCAGGGGTCCTCAAACTACGGCCCTGGGGCCAAATACGGCACACAACAACAACAACAACAACAACAATCCTATCTCATCAGCCAAAAGCAGGCCCACACTTCCCAATGAAATACTAATAAGTTTATATTTGGTAAAATTGTTCTTCATTTTAATTATTGTATTGTTCTAAAGTGTTTTTTGCACTACAAATAAGATAAGTGCACTGTGGATAGGAATTCATTCATTTTTTTTTTCAAATTATAATCCGGTCCTCCAACAGTTTGAGGGACTATGACCTGACCCTCTGTTTAAAAAGTTTGTGGACCCCTTATCTAGACACTATACTCCTATTAATGCAGCCTAGAATTGCATTGGCTTTTTAGCTGCTGCATCCAGGGGCGGCTCAACCCATTACGCAAAGTAAGCATTTGCAGTATAGTTGATTTTGCCCAGGGGCGCTCTTGAAGCGCTCTTGGGGGAAAATAGACCTTGACATATGCGAGTTGTAGTTACTGGTATGTATAGTTCACCTACAATCAAAGAGCATTCTGAACACCAATGATGATGGAATTGAACCAAATATGGCACACAGAACTCCCACGACGAAAAGAAAATATATATCAGTGATTGGTTGGTGGGGTGGGGGGCGGGGGGCAAAATACTGTTTGCTTACCGTTGAAAATTACCTAGGACCGCCTCTGGCTGCATCACACTACTGGCTCATTTTCAGCTTGTGCTCTACTAAGACTCCTAGATCCCTTTCATATATACTATTTTCATCCTCTATATGTGCATTTCAATTTTTTGTACATTTCCCCTATTTACATTCATGTTGTTAGTTTTGGCCGAGCTCTCTAATCTGACAAGATCATTTTGGATTCTGATCCTTAGCTATCCTTCCCAATTTGATGTCATCTGTAGATTTGATAAGTGTGTCTTCTATTCCATCATTCAAGTCATTGATAAAAATACTAAATAGCATTGGATCCAAGCTGGAACCTTGTGGCACATCACTGGATGCTTCTCTCCAGGATGAAGAGGAGTCATTGGTGACCACATTTTGGATTTGACCAGTTAACCAATTCCCAATCCACCTAACAGTAGCATTATTTCACTCACATTTTGCTAGCTTTTTGTGGGAATGTCACTGGGAACCTTATCAAAGGCCTTAATTAAAATCGAGATATACTATATCCCCTGCATCCCCTTCAGCTACTAAGTTGTTACTACATTTCAATCCTGAGACTCATCCCACAAGGTTTCCACAGCTGTTGCGAGGCTGCATGAGCTTTCTTGCCATCCATTTTTGTCAGAAGTAAGTAGAGAATGGAACAGAAGTTTGGGTCTCCCCTGCGAAACACAAACATTGCTGTTTGTCTCCTCTGTGTGCCTCACCTCTGTATGCCTTGCTCCAAAAACTTAGAGATAAAGCTATTCGGCAATTTCAACTTTTTTAAAGGATCATTGATGACAAAAATGAATAATTGAGTAGGATGGATGTGTTCTACAAATAATAAAGGGAGCAGCTTGTGAATGTGTAGCCTCAGAGAAACAAAAGACCTAGATTTCCATGGCTTGAATTTACCAAGTCCATTCACACATCTCATTTACAAAGTCTGTATGCATCTAGAGATTAAATTTAACATTTCAAGAAGGCACTTTTTAAAATGAAACTACATCTATTAAATCTTTCGTGGTTGAGAAACATTCCATAAGAAAGAAATAAAACAAACTCCAAAATGCAAAAAAAGGAAACAGTTCGGTTTTTACATAAGTTGGCAGAAGTCATGTTATTTTAAAAATAAGATTGAAGGTGCAATCTTCTGCAAGCAGAAACATAAAAATAAATGAAGGACAGTCTTCAAATTTAGAGCCAGTTATAATTACATGTGAAAAAACTAACCTTCATAATTTTAAGTGGTTACCATGACACCTTCTAAGTTGTTTTTAATTGCCCTTGGCACATACATTATTGCTATTGCACCAAAGTTTAACATTCATTTTGTTTGTCTGCTTTTGTTAAGAGTAATTGTTGAACGTTTCAGAAAAGCTAAAGCTTGGAATGAGCTCAGGCTTGCTGGAGAGGTTAAAATATAGTTCTGAAAGGTGTTTTGGGGACAAGGAAAGGGTAAGGCCATTGTATAAAGAAGATGGTGAGGCAGATAGAAAGCTGGATTGTTTCACACCTTGGTTGCCTCAGACTCTTTACAAAAGGGAATCGGTGTTCTAACTGGTGAAAATTGAATTAATCATGCAGTAACAGGACTACAGCCCAGAATCAAGAGGTAGTAAAAGAATATGTAGCTACTCTAAATGAAGTCTTAGGGCCATTACACACAGCCATATAACCCAGAATATCAAGGCAGAAAACCCCACATTATCTGCTTTGAAATGAGATATTTGAGTCCACACTTCCATACATTCCAGGTCAAAGTGAAATCGAGGAGGAATTTAAAAGGGTCTGAGGAGAGACCCTGCAGAGCCACCAAAGAGGGCTCGCTACAATGGTGTCAAAGAGAAGCCGCAATTTAAAAGATTCCCCTAAGTTCCCAAAAAGAATCTCACCAAAGCTGAAGGAAGCGCCACCGAGATGATTTTATTGTGATCCAGCTGGAATGGATGCAAAGCAGCAATATTTCGCCAAGCTAAGCATACAGTGTACACAGAGGCGGCCCTAGGTAATTTTCAATAGTAAGTAAACAGTATTTTGGCACCCACCCTCCCCAACCTATCATTGATATATATTTTCTGTTCGTCGTGGGAGTTCTGTGTTCCATATTTGGTTCAATTCCATCGTTCATGGAGTTCAGAATGCTTTTTGATTGTAGGTCAACTATACATCCCAGTAACTACAACTCGCATATGTCAAGGTCTATTTTCCCCCAAGAGCGCCTCGAGAGCGCCCCTAGGCAAAATCAACTATACTGCAAATGCTTGCTTTGCGTAATGGGTTGAGCCGCCCCTGAGTGTACAAAAATAAAGGCCTTTTTATACATAAAACAGAGCTGCCAGGTTTGAATTTCCCACTCCCTGCCCCTCTGCCAGCTCGACGATGATTGGCTGGGAGGAGGCTTAGCCGCCTCCTGAGCGCCCAGGAAAAATATAAAAGTATAGAAATCATGATATAGAAAACATACCCACTTTTCCCTCCCACCAGAGTCCCATAGAAGTTCCACAGAGTACATAAGTACAAAGGGAGGTGGTTTCTCAGTAATAAATGTGTTACCTTCTGCTATATATGAAACATAGGGCATAAAACCTTGATTAAATGTACACACTATCTAACATGGGAAGGGTCCTTGTTGTTGTTGTTAGTGTCTTGGCAAAAGCTTAACCCTTATTATCCAGTCTGGTGTCCTTGTCCTTAGCAAAACTATAAGTTACTATCTTTTATTGGGGGGGGGGGGTTATGTTCGACTTCAAAAGCAGATAATGTGGGATTATATTCAGCTGTGTGGAAGGAGATTCAAAAGTTCTAAAAGAACTTTCAAATGGAATCTTAGGATCAGTCTACACTGCCATATAATGCAATTTGACATTGCATTATATAGCACTGTAGATGGGGCCTTAGGGCCTCATCAGGCAGGGTAAATGTAGCATCTTAGCCATCACACGACATTACGTGACTTCTGGCAGAGCTTCACATCTGATGGGGAAAACGTTGCTGAGAGGGAGCTCCATGCTGGAAGCCAGATTCACTTCCCTGCCCCTCTCTTTTGGCCACGATACCAAGCAAAAGGGCCGCTTCACCTTATCTTTCTGATGATGCCCTTAGAGCCATTACCAATATTCTTCAAGAATTTCCGAAGCACTTTTTCCCAGAACTTCAGAGGTGGTCTAATGTTTTCCCCATCTGAAAAAAGGGCAAAACAGAGGACCCAAACACATACCAAACAATCAATCCGATATGAATGATCTAGAACATATCATTAACCAACCAGGCTGCAGACACTTAGAAAGAAATGCTATAGTTATTAAGAGTTAACATGATTTTCTCAAAATAAATCATACCAAAATAATCCTATCTCTCTTTTTTCAGTAGATTTACATGTAGATCAGAGGACTGCTGTGAACAGGCCCGTAGCAAAGATTTCGATTCAGGGGGGGGGGGCTGAATTTGATTGGGGGGGGGTGAGTCTGAGTGAAAGAGGGTCTAGCCTAGCAAACCTTTTGTATCATTACCCCAATACCCCCATGCATATGGGATATATTGAGTATGGTGATCAGATCATGATATGAATAAACGTAACAGTTTAAAAAAAGTAAGGCCTTTTCGCGAACCACCATGAGAATTTGGGGGGGGGGCTGAAGCCCCTCAACCCCCCCCCCCCCCCCCGGCTACATGCCTGGCTGTGAATATAATATATTTTTATTTCAATAAGGTTTTTGTAACCATCCACCTTCACTGTAGTGTTTTGTAAACTTTGAATTATAAGGCTGCTGAAAAAGACCCCAAGGACATGGCTGGGCATTACGGGAAGAAGTGACCTCCTGCGAGCAGTAAGTTAGTACCTTTGCTGCTGTCACATCCCCTTTTTTCCACCTGTACGTACACGTCTGCTGCACTGAGATGCATCACTGTAGGAAATGTGGGGGGGGGGGGGTGGGATGGGACAGGACTACAAAGTGGTTTGATAAATGTAATCACTCTCCTTGTCTCAGACCAGTTCCTCCCAAAACGGTTCCAAAATGGATTGTAGAGTCTGCGTAGATCTGCCCTGTGATTTTGGGCAGATCTATGTGCGACCATTTCATGCAATTTCAAACCTGTACTGAAGAAAGTGGTTTTGCTGTGCAAATAGTTACATAGGAAATTTTTGAACCAGTTTGAGACCTGGATGATCATTAAAGATCATTAAAGAAACCACAGAGCACTGGTGCTCATTAAAGGCTTTTTTCATGCACTTTTGTTCTGATTATGATCCAGGGTTTTTTGTTGGGGAGGGGGGTTATAGAAGATGATGAGAGTTGTAGTCCAGTCATATCCACAGAGTCATGACAATCCCATCCATTATGGATCTGGACAAAACTTGGTACACATAACCCTTCATGACCCAGCTTAAGCTACTTTCGGAGTTTGAGGGGTGACCTGATAGAAGGTAATGGGAGTTGTAGTACAACCACGCCCAGAGACCCATGTGTCTCCCAACCATGATGGATCTAGACCAAACTTGGAACACGTACCATTCATGATACAAAGGATATGTTTTCCAAGTTGAAACACCGGTGGGGTTTGGTGGGGGGTGGGAGCTGATGAAGATGATGGAAGTTCTATTACAGCCACATTCAAAGAGCTGTGCGAATCCCACCCATGATCGATCTTGACCAAACTTGGTATGCATACCCTTCATTGTCCAACTTAAAGCACTGATAGGGCTGAGGGTGTGACCTGATAGAGGAATGGTTCTCAACCTGTGAATTTGACCTACAACTCCCAGAAATCCCAGCAAGTTTACCAGTTGTTTGGATTTCTGGGAGTTCAAGGTCAAAACATCTAGAAACCCACAGGTTGAGAACCACTGTGATAGAGGATGATGGGAGTTGGAGTTTAACTACATCCAGAGACCTGCATCATTGTCAGTTCCAACCCAGGCAGATCTAGAGCTGATGGGATTTCTGAGTTAAACTGATGAAAAGTCTAAACTGCTTAATGTGCTTCAGCAAGGCCTAAATGTAAACCATATTCCACAGAGAAATGAGATCCACAAGAAGCATATATAGACAACTTAAAATTTGGAATGAGGGGAAATAGGGAGAGTTCCCCCCACCCCCCAAAAAACATGATAAAAAAATAGTTGGGCAACAGGGGGTGAATTGATTCCCTTGGATAGGTAATTGATTGCATCCATTGCTAACTATAATTTTCCTTTTTGGCGCCCATCATTCCTGGAAATGGGAGTGGGGCAGCATTCCCCAGTGGCTGTCAAACAGCAGATACTGTGAGCTTTAGAACTGGTTTGAGGCCACCTTCTATTGTAATGTGATTACCTTCCTAGCCTCAAACCTCCTCCAAATATGTCTAAACATCTGCACTGTGAAACTAATTTCTCCCAAACTGGTTCCAAATTGACCTAAATGGTCGGTGGAGATGTGCCCTTTCCAAAGTGTATTCCATCACCATCATTTTCTGCTTGGCTTTCCCAAGAATGGTACCACCACTGATCAATAAACCATCCTGGACAGTGACACTTCCTTTTCATAGGCTTTGGGTGGTAGCACAGTATTTAGCTGATATGATAGCTGCACAACTTGAAAAATGACTTACCAGAGAGAACAGTGTCCCTTCCGCCAGAGATGCTGACACAGGCACTACACCAGGCATGGGCAAACTTTAGCCCTCCAGGTGGTTTGGACTTCAACTCCCACAATTACTAACAGCTGGTAGGCTGTTAGGAATTGTGGGAGTTGAAGTCCAAAATACCTGAAGGACCGAAGTTTGCCCATGCCTGTGCTAGACCCTTTGGCAACCCCCCAAACCAATAATAATATTAATAATAACAACTTTATTTTTATAGCCTGCCACAGTCTCCCCGAAGGGACTCAGGGCAGCTTACATATGGGTCAAAACACCAACAAAACATAAAGGCAAAACAATCAATTAAAACAAAAACACTATTAAAGTAAGAGCATAGTAAAATATAACAATCCAGATAAAAACACAATTAAATAAAACATAAGAATATAAAACAGCAGCACTGAAGCTCAAAACAATGCTCAACAAAAACAATAACCAGTAATACAATGGACATTTATTTATTATTTGGAGTGCTTCTACCCCGCCCTTCTCAACCCTCTAGGGGGGACTCAGGGCGGCTTACAAAAAAGGCACAATTCGATGCCCAACAATTCACAAAGTACAATATACAATTTACAATTTAACATCAACAATTGTCACTAGTTAAAACATCACATCAATACAATAACAGTAATAAAATCATCCTGTGGCCAATGTTCGCCGATTTATAATTCCATAATCCATCCAGCATTGTCATTGTCCTTTCCTGCTCTGGTCGTCCTTGTCTTTGTCCATCTGCCAGCTTACCCAAAGGCCTGGTCCCACATCCAGGTTTTTAACTTCCTCCTGAAGGAGAGGAGGGATGTTGATGACCTAATTTCCCCGGGGAGTGCATTCCACAGGCGAGGGGCCACCACCGAGAAGGCCCTGTCCCTCGTCCCCACCAGCCTCACTTGTGATAAAGGTGGGGCTGAGAGCAGGGCCTCCCCAGAAGATCTTAAACTCCGAGGTGGGACGTAGAAGGAGATACGTTCATGACCAGGCAATAAAAAGGCTGGGCATGGGATAGTGAAAAGCAGTGTACCATTTCCTTTTCATGTGTCAGCTACCCAACACTGATCTTTGCAGCTCATAAAGTAGAGATAGGAATAGAAGGCATGATGGACTTTGTCTCAACCATGGGTTGAGATCTGCCGGGGAGGTCCTCCTCTCAATCCCACCACCATCACTAGCATGATTGGTGTGGACGAGAGAGAGGGCCTTGTCGGTGGTGGCCCCTCAGCTCTGGAACTCCCTCCTCAGGGAGATCAGGCAATCCCCCACACTGTCCTCCTTTCGCAGAGATTTGAAAACCTGGATGTTTCAGCTAGCATTTGAAACACTATCCTCTCTCCATGCCTACACTTAGAATAAAGGAAGAGAACTGCAAACATATTTTAGTCCATTCCACACATTGTCCATTCATGTAAATTGTGAGGCAGGAAACAAAATAATGACAGTTCCAGATGCTGATCCGAGAACTGATGTCTTTAAACACTTTGCAAAAATGTCTTCTTTGTAGAAGCCACAGAACAGAAAGTGGAACGGGATCCCTTGCTTCCTGCAGTTTACAATATCTATGAATTGAACACAGACTGGGTGCCTAGTTGCATTCAATTGAACCAATACTGGTGATACTCAGTTGTACCAAAGTCTTGTCGACATGTAGCACCAACACGATGCCAAGCATTTTCAAACTCTCAATAGAGTAACATAAAAAGATGTAAGTCTTAGTATCCAGATGTCATTACAGCACATGAGAAATGTCTTCGCTAGGATTAAACATTTCAAAAATCATAATTCGGTCAACTCCAATGGAGTCGGTCGTTTCTGCCTCCTTTCTTTTCAAGGTCTTCCTCACCAAAAGTTTCTATAATGGCTATGGAGGAAAAGAAAGAGTTAGATCTTTTTTATGTTACTATGGAGACAATACAAATCAACATGCTCTAAGCTGCCATCACCATGGAAACAGAGGTTTCTACATCTTATCCATCTCTACATTGTTGGATGGAAACCATGTTTTCGGTCTGCCGTGTGATTAATCCGATTGGTCTGTTTATGAGCAGTGCCATCTTCACACAAATCCCAAAGAAGAGATCGCTTAAAGACTGCGGGGACATCATGAGACACAATAGAAAACAGCATCAAAAGTGGAGTATTCTAGACTCAACTAGGTTTGCAGCAAAACAAAGCTGAAATGTTCTTTTATGATTATATACAGTTGTTTGTTCTTCTTGTTACATACTCAGCAAATATTTTGGCTTTCCGGTTGTTGTTACTGTCGAAACTGTAGAATACATCTTGGCAAAATAATTTTGGTCAAACCTGATATTAAAACATCTCAAATATTTTCATGCAAGTTGGATCTTTTCCCCAACAATGTGATGTTGCGGCAAAAAAAGCCAATGGGATTTTGACCTGCCTCAATAGGAGCATAGTGTCTAGATCTAGGGAAGTAATGCTACCCCTCTATTCTGCTTGGTTAGACCACAACTGGAATGCTGTGTCCAATTCTGGGACCACGATTGAAGGGAGATATTGACAAGCTGGAATGTCTCCAGAGGAGGGCAACTAAAATGATCAAGCGTCTGGAGAACAAGCACTATGATCAGCGGCTTAAAGAGCTGGGCATGTTTAGCCTAAAGAAGAGAAGACTGAGAGGAGACATGATAGCCATGTATAAATATGCAAGGGGAAGTAATGGGGAGGAGGGAGCAAGCTTGTTTGCTGCTGCCCTGGAGACTAGGACGTGGACTCAAACTACAAGAAAGGAGATTCCATCTGAACATCAGGAAGAACTTCCTGACTGTGAGAGCCATTCAGCAGTGGAACTCTCTGCCCCGGAGTGTGGTGGAGGCTCCTTCTTTGGAAGCTTTTAAACAGAGGCTGGATGGCCATCTGTCAGGGGTGATTTGAATGCAATATTCCTGCTTCTTGGCAGGGGGTTGGACTGGATGGCTTATGAGGTCTCTTCCAACTCTTTGATTCTATGATTCTGTGATTCTATGATCCCTGCAAGTTTGGGAGTGATCAAGAAACCTTCAGAGTCTTTAAAAATGCTGTTTGGGATCTATTTTGCATAGAATTCAATGTAAAACAGGTTTTAAGATCCGCATGTGTTACTACTAAATGTTCAGTTTGATGAAATCATAAGCAAACTCATTAACATCAGTCTAGATATCAGTGTGCACATTTCCTAAAAAATTATATCCACAGACCCTCTGGTTGTTATGACCCTCTCTCCCCAATCTCTACTACATTTGCTGCTGTATATGGAAGTTGGTAGCACAGCAGTGGTATGAAAAGCTTGTAATTCTGCTTCCAAACAAGTCACGTATGCCTCAGCTTGAAGTGAATTTACAGCTATTTTGCCAACGTGTGGCCAAACACAACAAATACACACACCGATTAGGGAGCACTGCTAGCAAGTAAAGAGCACTTGACAGATCTTTTGCAACGAGATACTCCTGCAGTGCCAGCTCTGGTGCTGAAAACAGCCAGTCTGAATTTGTAAGCATGCCAAAGCTCCACAAGGATGGGGGGGGGGGGGAGTGATATTGTTGAATTTTGCAGACCTATATTAATGCTGAACTAAAATCAGAATCCTTCACAGATCAAGCAAATTTCTGAATATACACTCACCCTTTCATATTCAGGACTCTTCAGAAAAATATCAAACCCCTGAAATATGTTCAGCTGGTCATGGGGGTTCTCTGTACCTAGTTGGGTCCCAGTTCATTGTCGGTAGGGGTCACAGTACTTCTGGATGCAGGTGAACTACAACTCCCAAAATCAAGGTCTACCCCCCCCAAACTCCTGCAGCATGTTCAGTTGGTCATGGGGGTTCTCTGTGCCTAGTTTGGTCCTGGTCCATTGTAGGTGGGGGTCACAGTACCTCTGGATGCAGGTGAACTACAACTCCCAAAATCAAGGTCTATTCCTCCAAACCCCTGCAGCATGTTCAGTTGGTCATGGGTGTTCTCTGCCTAGTTTGCTCCTGGTCCATTGTAGGTGGGGGTCACAGTACCTCTGGGTGCAGGTGAATTACAACTCCCAAAATCAAGGTCTATTCCCCCCAAACCCCTGCAGCATGTTCAGTTGGTCATGGCGGTTCTCTGTGCCTAGTTTGTTCCTGGTCCATTGTAGGTGGGAGGTCACAGTACCTCTGTATGCAGGTGAAGTACAACTCCCAAAAATCAAGGTCCATTCCCCACAAACCCCTGCAGTATGTTCAGTTGGTCATGGGGGTTCTAGTTTGGTCCTGATCCATTGTAGTTGGGGGGGAGGGTCACAGTACCTCTGGATGCAGGTGAACTACAACTCCCAAAAATCAAGTCAATCCCCCTCAAACCCCTGCAGCATGTTCAGTTGGTCATGGGGGTTCTCTGTGTGTAGTTTGGTCCTGGTCCATTGTAGGTGAGGGGGTTACAGTACCTCTGGATGCAGGTGAACTACAACTCCCAAAAATCAAGGTCAATTTCCTCCAAACATCTCCAGTATATTTAGTTGGTTAGGGGGCTTCTGTGTGCCAAGTTTGGATCCAAAGCAGGTGAAAGTACTGCAAATCCCATTATCTATGGTCCATTCATGGTCAAGAAGGCAGAATGGGGTTGGACTGGAGGGGGTGCTAAAGGAGCTACCAGAGGCCACCCCTCCCCTCCCTGCTTTTCCTAAGAGGACCATTTCAACAAATTGGGTAAACATATCATTTCAAACATAAGAACAAGTAAAGCCATCACATTACAGAATTGGCCATTTTGCCCATTACAACTGGATCATTCCCCAAAAATCCACTTCCCAACCAGCTCCTGAAATGTGTGAAAGGAAAGCTGTTCCCAACATTTTAGATACGCAAAGAATGCTCTACTCTACACTTGAACCCAACCTACTGTAATGAACACAGTGGGTTACCACATTTTAAGTGTAGGACTCAGTGGAATTTAGTAAATGTGATGAAGTGGATTCGTTACTGCCTTCTCCAAGAAAGTGTTCAGCCCAACTAAAGCTGAGCAAAGATACTCTTGCCCTCTGAACCAATCTGGCTTTCCAGGGGCAGTACTGGATCCAAGAGCACCTCTAAGTTATGAACTTGATCTCTCAAAAAGAGAGAGAAACCCTATCTGAACGAGGCTGATGTGTATGGTTACAGCAACAAATACAGAAACCAGCTATTCCCTGCTGCAGTTGGACACTGCTGTAAACACTTGCTAATTGGAAGGGTGTAGGCAAGTTTCCTATGGCATAAGGATATTTTTATAGACACTTATGGCAATATCAATTTATGCCAGGAAGCAATCTGGCATTCTTGGGGATGGGCACATTATGATTGACAACATTCCCCGATGCAAAGAAGCACAGAAAATTCATTTCCCACATTTTCTTGTACAACAGGATACTTATGCTCACAAGAATGTCCAAACCTTGTGATTGAAACCAATGGTTATCCCGAGGCCTCAGAAACAATGCAAAGGTCAACAAAATTATTCCAAATGTTTTTTTTTTTGAACCAGATTAAAGTTGAAAGAACCTCATTACAAGCAGGGGCGGCTCGTCCATTATGAGAAGTAAGCGGTCGCAGAACACTTTTTTTGCCAGGGGTGCAGAGGCGCCTCTGTAAATGCCCCTCAACCACCACTTGAGGAGCGCCCCCTCAGCTCACAACAGCCCTAACAGTCCAGGGGGAGCCTCAGCTTTCTTGCCTCGCTGCCGGGTGATCTTCTTCCCAAAGGGGCCGGGCCCTTGAGCCTCGCCTAGCCCCTCTCGTTCCTGCTCCACCCGGCCACCGGGTGCGCGAGCAGAGCTGGTGCTCAATCGTTCTCCACGTTCGATCCCTTCCCCGCGGGTGGGCCAAGGGACGGAGCCGCCGCGCCTGGCCCGCTTCGGGTCCGGAGGCGTGTCTGAAGACCCCAGCATGCGCACCAAAAGTCGCCTCTTCTTCTGACTTTCTCTTCAGCCATTGGGACCAAGAGAGAGAGAGAGAGAGAGAGAGAGCCCTCCGGCTGGAGGTATCTCCCACCTCCGCTCCCTCCTTTGTTTTTGCGCCTACCTTCAGGAAAGGTGGGCATCTCCACCTCTCTCTCTCTCTCTCTCTCTCTCTCTCTCGGTCCAATGGCTGAGGAGAAAGTCAGGAGAAGAGGTGACTTTTGGTGCACACGCGGGGTCTTCAGGCATGCCTCCGGACCCAAAGCGGGCCAGGCAAGGGAGCAAGTGCGGCAAGTGTAGTTACTGGGATGTATAGTTCACCTACAATCAAAGAGCATTCTGAACTCCACCAATGATGGAATTGAACCAAATATGTCACACAGAACTCCCACGACGAACAGAAAATATATATCAATGATTGGTTGGGGGGGGGGGGCGCAAAATACTGTTTGCTTACCGTTGAAAATTACCTAGAGCCGCCTCTGATTACAAGTACATCGTCATAGACACTGTGTCAGGATCGGAGCACTTACAAAGTATATATACTCCCCTTGCTTTATGATCATCAGATCATCTGAAGATGCCAGCTGCAGATGCAGATGAAATGCCAGGAGAAAATGCTGCTAGAATATGCCCATACAGCCTAGAAACCATACAACACTCCATTTTTTATTTCGTTTACTCCCAATTGTACACAATCAAACATAAAAATACAAAACACAAATGTTTTCTGCATGTGTATGTACTTGTAAAACATTAGTTACAAAAGGGTATCTTTTACTGTAAATAAGAATAACAGAGCAATAATTCCTCTGCCTGTAAATTTAATTTTCCATTAGCTGAAGACAAGCAACTGAGAAGGTCTTCTCATCAGTCTGCACAGCCTCTTCTCAGGTGGCAGATTAAAAGACAAATTGGTTTAAGACGCCAAGCTTCTTAGTATCTAGCAATGCTTCATGCAACTGAAATTGCCTGATCAGAAAGGGCAGCAAATTTGCAGTTATTTAATTTACTATCATTGCCACTATTACTGACAAAGAAGCAGAGCGCTTCATGCAGGATTTTCTACTTTGTGACAAGTTATACATTAGTTTGATTGTCTCTCAAAATATCCTTTATGAGTGATGGCAGCTCTGAACGAGGAACTAATTTGGAATATTAAAATCCCTTATGCCAAATGCATCATTTGAAGCAGAGTAAAATTCTCTATCAATATGAGACCTTCTTTCATATTTGTAATACTAACAATACAAGAGCATAAGTTCACATAAACCTAAACAACATGATACATTCATTTTCATACATACAAAAGTACAATTGTTCACATATTAGTAAAGTTGGGCAGTATACATGTCTTTCAGATGGAAAATGTCCTTGGAGGCACGTTGCTATCAGTCCTTTTTAAACATCATTTTGATTGTTTTTACAATGTAGCTGATAATGCTCTGGTGCCAGTCTGTCCTTGCTTTCAGAAAAATCTTAGAAATTATATACAACATGGTTATTTCTTTATTTTCCATCTTAATGTCTAAAGACCTCATTAGACTTATTCAGCATCGTAGCACTCTGTCAGGACACTAGGAGGACTGAGTCTGCCATATCCCATGAGACGACTCACAGCTACTTCCAGTGGGCTCCATCCTCCCAGCATCCTGGCAGCATCCTACAATACTGCCCAGAGAACACGGGAGGCTTCCCATGTTCTTATTGACAAGATTGGGGCCAGCGTAGAGGTAAGCCAGTTAGCGACACTTTCCCCCATGGTGATGATGCGGACAATGCGGGGTTTGGGGTGACTGAGTTGTTGTAGGTTTTTTCGGGCTATATGGCCATGTTCTAGAGGCATTTCTCCTGACATTTCGCCTGCATCTATGGCAAGCATCCTCAGAGGTAGTGAGGTCTGTTGGAAGTAGGAAAAATGGGTTTATATATCTGTGGAATGACCAGGGTGGGACAAAGGACTCTTGTCTGTTGGAGCTAGGTGTGAATATTTCAACTGACCACCTTGATTAGCATTTGATGGCCTGGCAGTGCCTGGGGGAATCTTTTGTTGAGAGGTGATTAGATGTGCCTGATTGTTTACTCTCTGTTGTTTTGCTGTTGTAATTTTGAGTTTTTTAATACTGGTAGCCAGATTTTGTTCATTTTCATGGTTTCCTCCTTTCTGTTGAAATTGTCCACATGCTTGTGGATTTCAATGGCTTCTCTGTGTAGTCTGACATGGTGGTTGTGAGAGTGCTCCAGCATTTCTGTGTTCTCAAATAATATGTTGTGTCCAGGTTGGTTCATCAGGTGCTCTGCTATGGCTGACTTCTCTAGTTGAAGTAGTCTGCAGTGCCTTTCATGTTCCTTGATTCGTGTTTGGGCAATGCTGCGTTTGGTGGTCCCTATGTAGACTTGTCCACAGCTGCATGGTATACGGTAGACTCCTGCAGAAGTGAGAGGATCCCTCTTGTCCTTTGCTGAATTAGCATTTGTTGGATTTTCTTGTGGGTCTGTAGATAGTTTGTATGTTGTGTTTCCTCATCAGCTTCCCTATGCGGTCAGTGGTTCCCTTGATGTATGGCAAGAACACTTTTCCTCTGGGTGGATCTTCATCTTGACTCTCGTGGCTTGTTCTTGGTCTAGCAGCTCTTCTGATGTCTGAGGTGGAGTATCCATTGGCCTGGAGAGCCCAGTTTAGGTGGTTCAGTTCATCTTTGAGGAGGTGGGATTCGCAGATTCTTTTTGCACAGTCTGCCAACGCTATAATTGTGCTTCTTTTTTGACTTGGGTGATGGTTGGAGTTTTTATGTAGATATCTATCTGTGTGTGTGGGGTGACTGTTTCCCTCACTGCCCACTGGATTCACCACACTGCCTGATTAATCCCCCCAATATCACCCACCTTTAGACCTCAGTGTGATGAGGCCCTAAGGACTTCATTCCATGGATTCTAGGCTCTGTTTCCATGTGCTTCGGAAACAGGAGTCCCATGGGAATCCTATGGAGGCCATCACATGACATAAGGGCAATTCCAGTGGGACTCTGTAAGATTCTGTTTCTGCAGCCCATTGAAACACAGCCCTAAACCCATCTTCAGGAGTTGGGTGTTACCTGACTCCAAAAGGAGGAAAATGGGAGAAAATGAGGGAAAGGCGGGCATCAATGTGGTGGGAAAGATTTCCCCCAGCTTTCCCCCATCCCCCCCCCCTCACTTGTGGGATGAAGTCCTATGCATGTAATGTGTGCAATGAGCAATTACTTAGAATGGTGCAGAGTGTTTGTCATTGTTTCATTCATTTCTACACATTCCAGAAAAAAACTGGTGGGAAAGGCACTGGAGCCATTTTGAAACGGTCCCTGCCAGCCCTTTGGTTGTTCACATGGGCGGTCAGAGCATATAATCATAGAATCATAGAGTTGGAATAGACCTCATGTGCCATCCAGTCCAACCCCCTGCCAAGAAGCAGGAATATTGCATTCAAAGCACCCCTGACTGATGGTCATCTAGCTTCTGTTTAAAAGTAAATGTGTGCCTTGACTCCCCATGCCATGCATTTCGCATGATCATGGCCAATGCTGTTTCGACACCAACAAGGAGCTGTCTCTCAAAGGTGTTTTGGCTATATTGCATTTCTGATCACATTGCTTGATGCCTGATATGACCTCACCAGAAATGCAAAGCTGTCAACAAATCTCTGGAAGACAGCTGTTTGCTGGTGGTGATGTAGTGGTGGGCCTGTCGGCAGTGTGGACAGCAGACTGAAGCAGATCCAACCAAACCTAGCTGTTCACACTTCTGACACTGTGGGATCACCTAGGAGCTTCCAGCAAACTTCAGAGTAAACACTGTGTTCTACAATCATAGAGTAAGACTGGAGGCAAGAAGTCTACTTGTGTATTGTTGAAGGCTTTCGTGGCCGGAATCACTGGGTTGTTGTAGGTTTTTTGGGCTGTATGGCTATGTTCTAGAAGTTCTCCTGATGTTTCACCTGCATCTATAGCAGGCATCCTTAGAGGTCGTGAGGTCTTTTGGAAACTAGGAAAATTGGGTTTATATATCTGTGGAAAATCCAGAGTGGCTTCCACAAATATATAAACCCACTTTTCCTAGTTTCCAACAGACCTCACAACTTCTGAGGATGCCTGCCACAGACACAGGCGAAATGTCAGGAGATAATACTTCTAGAACATGGCCATACAACCCAAAATACCTACAACAACCCATTCTACTTTTGCATCATGTGGACTCACTGCTGCAACTAAGTGGTGAGTTACATTGTTTCGGTTGCATAGATACATACAGACTTAGGTGTGGGCGATCAGAGTGATACAAAATGTAAATAGTGGTGCCGTACCTTCAAAGAATGGGCTTAGCATAATTAATTAATTAACTTAAGTTAATAGGATCACTGGGATGTTTAATTGTCTCTGAAGTATTAAAACAACAGATTCTGCTATCAGGAAAGTTAGTTCTGTTGAAGGGTTACAGTTTTATAACATGGAGATTACGAGATCCATTATGTAGCTGAACGGTGATAAAGTAAACCTCTTGGGCAGAATGTCCTTGGCTCAAGTTAATCGAGTGTGAAAGTTGTTAAAATTGATGGAATATATCGAGTGATTTCTTTTCACAAATTCATAAGATATTACATTAAACACTATATCTCAAGATATTGTAGGAGCATGAGTCTTGCCTTGTTTATTAGAGGTGTATTGTGTTTTGTATTTGACATTTTTTTCCATTTGTGTACTTGCTTATATACTTGCTTATATTAACTGTGTATATATATGTTGGACAATGAGCGTTGCCATGCTTTGAATATGTGATACTGCTTGCATTGAAAGAGGCCTATGGGGAAAGTTTTCATTTAAGTCTGGAAGATTTATCATACAACTACAAGCAAAAGTAGTATTGCCAACTGAGTCTCAAGGCCATCCACATGGGTTAGAAGGCATTTGGATAGAAGAGGGAGGGGTGACGCCGAGGGCACCCCAGGCCCCTGCTTTCAAGCTGATCTGACCAGCCACAGGGAGTTCTGCAGTTCCTGGATGCCCAGTTGGGTGAAGACTGATGAAATGTGCCCCAGTAGCAGCTTCAACCAGGGACTCTTTGCAGCCTTGTGCTTTCTCCTTTTGCTTCTTTCCCCAAATTTTAATTATATTTCAATAGGACAGGGGGAAGCCTTTGGGAAGCTGCCCCCCTCCTGACCTGTCACCCATTCAATTCACTAAAGACATCTACCTAATTTTCCCCCATTGTTCCTCTGTCTTGGTGTAAAAGGAAAACCCGGATTATGTTGGTATCGCCAACATCAATGTTTATTGCCATCACTCACAACACAATAGTAAGGCTTAGCTCACAGGCCTTGTTCGGACTCGCCAAGCCCCTTGGACATTTCCTGAGTTTCCATAATCCACTCAAGAATGCATTGTATTCCCTTGTCCCGCCTCCCTCCCTCCTGATTCGCTGGAGTGCCGAGGCGGCAGAAGCCTTCTGATTGGCCCAGGTGCTTGGGAGGCAGCCAAGCCAATCACCTTCAAGCCGGGTGAGGGGCGGGGAGCAAGAGATTTGAACCGCACAACTCTGTATTTCTATAAAAATGGCTTTTATTTGTGTACATGTTATGTTCAGCTTGCCGAATGATTGCTGCTTTGCATCCTTTTCAGCTGAATCGCTAATAAATCATCTTGGTGGCACTTCCTTCAGCTTTGGTGAGATTCTTTTTGGGAACCTAGGGAAAATAAATCATTTTAAATTGGGCTTCTCTTTGCTCACCAACGTAGCGATCCCTCTTTGGTGGGGCCGCAGGGTCTCTCCTCCTGGAATAGACTCTTTTCAATTCCCTATCGACTTCAGGGGGAGGGAAGCCCCCCCCCCAATAGAGGCTGAGGGTGCGCATTAACATATTGGATGGAAGCCAGTGTAATATTGTGTTACCTATAAATGTATTGTGCAGTTACTGTTTGTTAGACCTGACAATGTCCTTGGTATAGCTCGCAACCCTGTTAACACAAAAAAAAGTGTCCCAATTTTTCTGGGAACCTTATTTTCTGAACTAAATTGGTACTTGACATACATTGGAGAAGGTTTTGCATATAGGAACTGTGAACACATGGACTATTAATGTGTTTGTGTACTGTGGTACCATGTAACCATTGCTCTGAAACTACATACTGTTCCCAAAGGTATAATTTTCTTGCTTTTTTTTGAAAGGAGAATGTCGCATTTTAACACTTCAGAGGCAATTAAAAGGCTTGGAGCTTTGTATATTTGTTGTTCCAGTGTTTATTCTAATCCAGCTCTTTAGAGGTTTATGATCAGTATTTATAACCATATCATTATTCACTGTGTTAAAGGCATAGTTGCTATTTTTGGACTCTGATTCACTTTGATCCTTTCCTCATAACTATATAGCTGTGCATATATACCTGAAGGGTCAGTATTGTTCTCTATCATGCATCTGCATTAAGGTTTGGTTTAAGAATGTAATTGGTATATCAAAGATGGGGCAACAAGGGGAATAATAAGAATAAAAGGGAAACAGTAAGAATAAAAGAAGGCAACGTGTAGTTAGAGGGGGCTCTGCTTTTTTGCTTCTGTTTGAGTGGGCAGACCTTGATTTGGCCAAATCAATACAGCAGCTTTAACCAAGCAAAACTTCACCCGAAGACTCTTTGGAGAGGACCTTTTGGTCAGGATTTCAGGAAACTCAGTCAGAATTCTGAGAGAAAATAACAATACAATGGTTCTGCTACAGACTTTGATAAACTCCACAATCCATATAGATTTGAGTCCTGTGCTGGGAGAAAGGCAGGAAATAATAAACAAAACAAAATGTATGAATAAGACTTGCCATTCACTTCCATTATCGATCTCTTACAACAAGCCATCTCTGCTGAGCACCTATACTGCTTCAGGCTTTGTTGTTACTGTTGTGTGCCTTTCAGTTGTTTCTGAATCATGGCAAATCTATTATGGGGTTTTTCCTGGGATGATTTCTTCAGATGGGGATTTTGTCTCCCTCTGAGGCTGAGAGAGTGTGACTTGCCCTAGGTCACCTGCTGACCAAGTGAGTATCTAAATGTTGGCTTCCAGAGGCATGCAGCTGTGGACACGTCTACATAGGGACCACCAAATGCAGCGCCAAGACACGCAACAAGGAACATGAAAGGCACTGCAAACTACTCCAAACAGAGAAATCAGCCATTGCAGAGCACCCTGATGAACCAACCTGGACACAACATTTTATTTGAGAACACAGAAATGCTGGACCACTCTCACAACCACCATGTCAGACTACACAGAGAAGCCATTGAAATCCACAAGCATGTGGACAATTTCAACAGAAAGGAAGAAACCATGAAAATGAACAAAATCTGGCTACCAGTATTAAAAAACTCTAAAATTACAGCAGCAAAACAACAGAGGGGAAACAAATAGGCACATGAAATCACTCTCAACAAAAGATTCCCCCCAGGCGCTTCCAAGCCATTGAATGCAAATCAAGGTGATCAGCTGAAACATCCACAGCTAGACATAAATCCCATTTTTCCTACTTCCAACAGACTCACTACCTCTGAGATGCTTGCCAGAGATGTAGGCGAAACGTCAGAAGAAAATGCCTCTAGAACATGGCCATACAGCCTGGAAAAACCTACAACAACCCAAATCCCGGCCATGAAAGCCTTCGACAATAAACTTTCGCAGGGATTCTGATGGACTTTGAAGGGGGGGGGGGTTGGCATGATTTCCCCTTGAGACCCTGCATGAATTTATCCCCTATGTTCTCCTTGTATGTTCCCCTTCCCCATATCCCTATATGAAATATGAAGAAATGCCACTTTTCATGAACCCAGCATCTCATGGCTTCGGGAAGCCTTTTCCATTTCCTGAGCCAGCTAAACCCTAGACAAAAGGATTCACCAGGGACTCTTTGCATGGAAAATAAATCAAAGGCTCTTATCTTTTCAGACCTTGGAGTAGTTAGGCTAGCCCTTCTGAGAGATATGGCCCACAGACAATTCAATAACCTCTCACAAAAGGTGACATCTTGCCCGTGGAGGATTTAGGTATCATCACAGCTTCTCTCTTTGTCTCCATTCCCCGACCAATACCAGTTTCAGATACCATCAACCGATCCCATATCCAGGACCCAAGTACAACAAAGAAACTGACTTCCTAACCAGTCAAATATTTCCAAGAACCAGAGACAACAACCAAGCCAGCTTGAAGGCTTAGGAAAAGCTATCACCAGCAATTATACAAACATTAATCATTTAATCCACTCATCTTTTCCTCCCAGTTCATTGTTTCATGCCCGGACCACCTCCTTCCTTCCCATTGGTCAAGAGGCCGAAGCGTCGCTGGCTCCCTGATTGGCTGAGGCACAGCTAAGCTGGCTGCACCTCCCAGCCAGCTGATGACTCCAACCAATCAGCCCAAAGCCAGCGAGGGGGTGGGAGCGGGAAATTTGAATTTGATAATTCTGTACTTCCTATTTAAAAAACTGTAATGTTTCCCTTTGCAAACTATTTTGGCTTTGGCAAATGATTGCAGTTTGACATCCACTCCAGCTGGAACGAAATAAACACCTTGGTGGTTTTCTTTTCAACTTGATGAGATTTATTCTGCAATAGTGGCTTCTCTTTCTCACCAGGCAACCCACAATGGCTTGGGCCTATCCACAGCCATTCTAAAATGCTCGACAACTTTTTTTTCCTTTTCTGTTTCCTTCACTTCTTACTTCCTTCTGTGGCCTTCTAATCTTGTGCCATGCCCCTTCCCCTATGTGATTTTCACCTGTGGCTCCTTTGGAATATCCTGAGGGGGCCCTGGTTGAGAATTCCTACTTTAGGGCCCTTCCACACAGCCATATAACCTAGAATGTCAAGGCAGATAATCCATAATAACTGCTTTGAATTGGGTTATCTGAGTCCACACTGCCATAGCTCAATGTGGATTTTATAGAGCTGTGTGGAAGGGTCCCTAGACAATGGCATGAATGTGCTGAATCTGGGGCTGCTCAGAGGCAGATTTACACTGAGCCAAACTGCGCACTACAGATAAAATGCACTTCATCTGAAGACATGGAAAGATATCCATGACAGGTCATGCTAAAATAAATCAGTTTCAATGACATCACTAAATTCCTCCATTTCCCACCCCTTGTCGTTTTATAACAAATCCATTTGTAATCTTATTTTGTTCATCCAGTGCTATGCATTTGGATAATTAATCACATACACTCCTTATTTTTTTTCTTTCTCTCTCTTGGCTTCTCCCACCTCTCCATTCTGTATTTGTCCTCCCCCTCCTCTTTTTCTTTATTTTTTTACTCATCCCTTTAATTACTCAATTAAAGTCAGATGGGTACAGAGAACAATGGGCTTCTCAGATACCTGATAATTTAAACTGAAGGTTTCTCAGACTGTACTTGGGATCTCTGCTCCTGGATTTGAAAATGCTTCGTTATTGAGAGAAGGGGAAACAGAAAGAAGGCAGTGATTCAATTGTGCAGAAAAATATTGTATGCATTCTTTAAAGCCCTCAAAACATTTCTGATTAAGAATCCTCCACCCTTGATTCACTGATACTTGTTCCTATCCATTTGTTCCTCCAATTCTGGTGAATCAGTGTCCTCTGAATGAATCATAGAATCAGAAGTGACTGCAAAAACCATTTAGTCCAACCTCCTGCTACACAAGAGTGCATAACAAAAGTAATAGTGAGAGTCAGTATCTAACCTTTCTTTCAAGGCTTCCAAGGAGAGTCCAGCACTCTCTGACACAGTCTTATTCATAGAATCATAGACTCATAGAGTTGGAAGAGACCTCGTGGACCATCCAGTCCAACCTCCTGCCAAGAAGTAGGAAAATCACATTTAAAGCACCCCCGATAAATGGCCATCCAGCCTCCGTTTAAAAGCCTCCAAAGAAGGAGCCTCCACCACACTCCAGGGCAGAGAGTTCCACTGCTGAACAACTCTCACAGTCAGGAAGTCCTTCCGCATGTTCAGATGGTATCTCCTTTCCTGTACTTTGAAGCCATTGCTCCGTGTCATAGTCTCTCCTCTCAGCCTTCTCTTCTTTAGGCTAAACATGTCCAGCTCTTGAAGCCACTCTTCAAAGGGCTTGTTCTCCAGACCCTTGATCATTTTAGTCGCCTTCCTCTGGACACATTCCAACTTGTCAACATCTCCCTTCAATTGCAATGACCAGAATTGGACACAATATTCCAGGTGTGGTCTAACCAAGGCAGAATAGAGGGGTAGCATGACTTCCCTGGATCTAGACACTATACTCCTATTGATGCAGGCCAAAATACCATTGTCTTTTTGCCACCACATCACATCGTTGGCTCATGTTTAACTTGTTGTCCACAAGGACTCCAAGATCTTTTTCAAACATACTGCTGTCAAGCTAGACGTTTCCCCATTCTGTATCTTTGCATTTCATTTTTTCTGCCTAAGTGGAGTATCTTGCATTTGTTGAACTTCATTTTCTTAGTTTTGGCACATATCTCTAATCTGTTAAGATCATTTTGAATTCTGCTCCTGTCTTCTGGAGTATTACGAGCTATCCCTCCCAATTTCTTGTCATCTTCAAACTTGATGATKATGACTTCTAACCCTTCATCTAAGTCATTAATAAAGATGGAACCCTGCAGCACTCCACTCGTCACTTCTTTCCAGGATGAAGAGGAAGCATTGGTGAGCACCCTTTGGGTTCATTCAGTTAACCAATTGCAGATCCCACATATGACTAGTTTGTTTGTCAGAAGATCATGGGGGACCTTCTCAAAGGCCTTACTGAAATCCAGATGCACTACATCCATGGCYTTCCCTGCATCTACCCAGCTTGTAACTATCAAAAAAAGAGAGATCAGATTAGTTTAACTTACTCAACTTCTAAATATTTCTTATAGTGAAGATATTCTTCCAAATGTTTATATGTAATCACTTTTCTTATAATTTGAATATACTGGTTTTGTTCTGGTCTCTGAAGAAGCGCCCCCCCCCCCACCTCCCAAAAAAGCTCACTCCATTTTCTACACGACATCCCTTAAGGCAGTGGTTCTCAACCTGTGTGTCCCCAGATGTTTTGGCCTTCAACTCCCAGAAATCCTAACAGCTGGTAAATTGGCTGGGTTTTCTGGGAATTGTAGGCCAAAACACCTGGGAACATACAAACTCTGTTCCTCCAGGTGTTTTGGACTTCAGCTCCCAGAAATCCCAGCCAATTCACCAGCTGTTGGAAAAATGTGGATGCTGAAGTCCAAAACACCTGGAGGAGCAGAGTTTTGAGAAACTCTGGTGTAAGATATTTAAAGATGACTCTCACAACCTTATCACATGAGCCAGGCAAAGCAAAACAGGGGGGCATCAGGGTGAATCCATCACCCTCAGCACCATTCCCTAGGAGTAACGCTTCCCCCATCACATGTGGGAAGTGTCGCCCAAGCCAGCACAACATGGGCAGGCTCCCGTGTTGGGAGGGAATCAACACTCCAATTGTGGGCAGGGCTCTTCTGGAAGCCCAGTGACATCATGGGATGGGCAGTGTGCCTATCAGTCACTGGACTGGTGGAGAATCATCCTAGGATGCTTCCAAAGCCCCATCTGATGAAGTTGTATGTCTTCTCTTCTCCCAACTAAAAACTATGATGCAGAAAGAGCAAGCATCAGTTCGCTGTGACCAAATCCTGCAAAACTGATCTGATATACTTTTTTGATACAGTCACATATTTTATAGATGGTACAAATGCAAGAGCATTATTTTATCTGGATATCAGTAAAGCATTTCATAGAACCATATAATCTATGTGGAAGAGATGGCAAGCGCTATCCAGACCAACCCCTGCCATGAAAGGACATCAAATTCCACTGGCCATCTAGCCAGACACAGCTCCATCATGTCTTGTCCATCAACTACCATTCTACTGGCCACTGAGTGGGAAGCAGGCAGCCAGCTAGACACAGTTCCATCATAACTTATTTATTACATCTTATATATTGTTACACCCTATTTAGATTGGAAGCCTTGGGATCTTGTCAAAGGCCTTGCTGAAATCAATATATGTTATATCCACAGCATTTCCTTCTGCAATCAAGACTGTAATTCTATTTAAAAATGAGATTAGTTTAGTCTGGCATGAGTTGTTTTGAGGAACCCATGTTGACTACAAATGGGTACGACATTTTTTTCTAAGTGCTTACAGATTGTCTGTTTAATTATCTTCTCTAGAATCTTTCCTAGCATTGATGGCAGACTGACTGGGTGGTAATTATGTGGGTCCCCTTTCCCTCCCTCCACTCTTGAATATGGGACAACATTTCCCTTCCTCAAATCTGCTGGAACTTCTCCTGTTCTTCAGGAATTGTAAAAGATTATTGCTAACAAACCTGGAAATTACTTCTGCCAATTATTTTAAAACTCCTGTATATAATTCATCTGACCCTGGAGACTTGAATCCATTTAGATTAGCCAGATATTCCAGCACTGCCTCTTTACCTATTCTTTGTTATGTTGTTAGCTGCCTTGAGTCCTCTCGAAGAGAAAAGCAGGGTATAAATATAATAAATAAATAAAAATATTGCATTATCTGCTCCATTATCCCCAAGCTGAGCACCATTTACCTTTTGAGAGAAGACTGAGGCAAAGAGTGTGTTGAGTAGTACTTTTCTCTCTCTCCGATCTGGATTTTGTTATCAGGTGTCCACAGTGGACCTACCAAAAAGCTCTTTTTATTGTTTTTAATCATTCTAGCACAGTGGTTCTCAACCTTTCTAACACCGGGACCCCTAAATATGGTTCCTCATGTTGTGGTGACCCCCAACCATAAAATTATTTTCGTTGCTCCTTTATAACTGTAATTTTGCTACTGTTACAAATCGTAATGTAAATATCTGATATGAAGGATGTGTTTTAATTGTTACAAATTCAACATAATTAAAGCATCATGATTAATCAGAAAAAATATGGATTTGCAGTCGCTGACTTCCACAGAAAAGTGAGACCTCCACACAGAACTGCTGGATGGCGGGAATGCGAGGCAGGTTTTGCGCGAGGCCTGGCCTCGCGCAGAAGACCCCTCACCTGCCCCACACCCTCACCGATGGCGAGAATGCGAGGCAGGTGATGTGGGCTTTGCGTGAGGTCAGGCCTTACACGGAGGACCCCTCGCTTGCCCCATGCCCTTGCCAATGGCAACAACATGAGGCAGGTGAGGCAGGCTTTGCGCAAGCCCAGGCCTCGCGCGGAGGACCCCTCACCTGCCCTGCGCCCTTGCCTATGGCGAGAGAGTGAGGCAAGCTAGGCGGGCTTTGTGCAAGACCCGGCCTCGCATGAAGGAGCCCACGCCTAGCCCACGCCCTTGGGACGGGGCCAACGCAGGCAGACGACCCCTCCAAAATGGCCAGACCCCCAGGTTGAGAACTACTGTTCTAGCAAATCTGAGCTCATTCTACACTTTGGCTTTTATACCTTTCTCCCTACCCATGCTGGCTATTTCTTTGATTTAATCTTTGATCATTTCTTCTTTTTTCCCATTTATTGCATATGCCCCTTCTAAATCTTAGTTCAGCTGAAAGGAGTTAAAGACATCCATGTTATTGAAACACTAGGATCCCAAACTGAACCCTGAGGTCCACGGTTCCATAAGTGCTGGCAATGAATCTTTCAGTGACATTTCCCCCAGTTGCAGGTGACTTCTCAGTGAACTTGCCACAAGTTGCACTACCGCTACATATGCACCCAACAGCTCAGGGCATGGTGCAACATTTAATTTAGGAATAAACCTAATCCCCTCACAATGCCCTGGAAGACAAACTTTGGGTTTAGAAAGAGCCACAGGGTTCTTAGATTTTTCCTAGGATTGTTTCTTTATTCCAATTGCCAAATCACAGCCCCCCTCCCTGGAGATCCCATTCAAAGTATGTCAACACCCTTAGCACCCATTATACGGTCAGTCAAAACCCATTATCCTGTTCCGGCCAGGCAGGAACAGGGTAATGTAATCCCATTACCTCCAAGTCACCCACATTATTTCCTTCTCCCTCCCATGAGAGGCAGAACAAGCAACAGCCACAAAACAAAAATACTGACTCTACTGACATCCACACGTGGCCAAGGTGAAATCAACAGTGATAACAGATAGCCCTTCCTCTCCTATGAGGAAGGAGATCCTAACCAGCCATAATTCCTTCAAGACCAATCAGCAACCAGAGTGGCCAAGTCCTTTGTTTCACACTACTGTCAGAGTGCTATCATTATTTCTGTATGTTTCCATTGAGTTATGTTAGTTTTTGAAATACTGACTCTACTGATATCCACACATGGCCAAGGTGAATAAAAGCCTCTATTCTTTGCCTTCATTTCATATGTGTTTTATTGTGTCCTTTGGGGAGCTTGACATGCCAGGCTTCCGAACCCACAGTTCTGGTATAGCTGAAATCACTCCACATCCACTCTAGTTGGACAAATACCTGCAATGCATTGAGCAAAATGTTTTTCTGGGACTTCGCCCAACACTATGATTGTATGAATTCTCTAAGTCATTCTTCATAAGGCTTAGTTCTCAAATTTTGGATTATTTTGGTTGCCTCTCTCTGGACATATTCCAGTTAAGTACCCAGAACTGGGCACAGTATTCCAGTTGTTGTTGCTTTCCTTTCAGTCATTTCTGTCCTATGGCAATCTCCAGGCAAACTTATCACAGATTTTTTTTCTTGGCATAATTTGCACAGAGAGGATGTGCCCTTGCCTTCCTCTTAGGCAGAGAAAATATGACATGTCCAAAGCCACCTAGTAGGTTTCTGTAACCAAGCAAGGACTTGAATCCAGGACTTCCAGTGTCGTCGTCCTGCACTCAAAGCACTACACCACACTGGCTCATTCCAGGTGAGGTCTTATCAAAGAAGAATAAAGCAAATGTCATGAAAGACACAACTCTTTACTCATCTTTGACTAATTCCATCTTGAAACAGTGAGTGAAATGTATGTATAGATGTGAAGGAGAGAAAAGGAATGCACAGATGAGTGACAAATTGAATTGAAGAGGTTACAAGCTGAGATGTCAAGGTTTGGAATAGCTTCCCCTTCCCACCCCCACCCACCTGAAAGTTATTCTCTGAACAACATAATATGGACTTTGTAGTCAATCTGATTAAAAAAACAATTATAATTACAACATAGTCTTCCCCTCCTACTCTGGGAGCTCAGGTTCTAATAAGCTTTGCAGAGGACTGATGTCTTGTAAACAAATCAGTAATTTGCAAAATGGCTGAGCTGCATGCATTGGAGCTCAGAAACAGCTAAACTTCTTAACTTTAAAATAATGTTTCTATTGTTATTTCTATTGGCAAGAAATAGAGGGGTATTGAGCATTGGCATACTATTGCTGGAAGTTAAACTTTTAAAGATTGGGCTATTTTTGTACGAGAAAGAATAAATGTAGGTGCAGGGACAGTGGTGATGGTATACACACATAAATATTGTGCCAAACAGTGCATGGTAGAGATAGACAGCTCCTGACTTCGTTATGGCATTAAACATTACAAGATTTGCATAGCTTTTGACACGTTTAAGACTTCTTTGGCAGAAACACCAGACTGTTTTGGATGCAGTCCTAAGTATGCTAACCAAGACGTTCAGATTTACTGAGTTCAGCCAGTGTGACCTACTTTCCAGTAAGCCATGATGTGACAGTCGATTTTCCTTTCATGTGACAAGGCTGTTCCAGAGACATTCAAGCCACCAACTTCATAGTGACAGACACATTTGGAGATAAAGGTTTACCAGGGCCAAGCCAAAACAATCACTCATGTCTTTTGATGTTTTCTGAAGGGCATATGCTTGCCAGCTTGCCACAGAAGGAGCAAACACAAAATAACTGACATAATATCATGCAAGTGGTATAATTCCTGTAATGCTAGGTTCTGTGACTTGAGAGCAGCTGCTGAAGGTGTGTAATGCTTGGCTCATCTACACATGTGATGAAGGGAAAGAGATTTTTCTTCACACCTTAAGGACCAGGGAAGCTCACCAATGCCTTTGTACACACCTCAAACCTGAGACAGTCAGGGCCTTCATATTGACAATCCTTGGATTGGAAAATGATGCAGGGACAAGTGGAACAGGAGTAAGCAGGTGTGAGAAGAAGGCTGCATGACCTGCCATGTGGGGATATTGGGGCACTGTGAGGAGCAAAATATTGGTGTCTTCCACCAACTTGCTTTGCTGGCTGGATGACTTGGCACTCATATGCCTTCATGGTACCCTCTGGCATTTGAGGTGGGGGGAGAGCCAGCCAATTGATTTGTACCCCTGGTTTAAACTCTTTGGCTTGGTTCAACCAGAGTACTCTAGTTGGTCATTGAGCTATTTAAAAGGAAGTTTTCTTTATCTTTGGCACTTGATGCCTGAGCATCATCCCACCCATCCCACCTTGCATTCTTGTTGTCATTCTTGGTGGTACCACCTTGCCTGTCTCCTGAGGAATCTGTATAACAACCAAGTAGCAATAGTAGGAACTGACCATGGAACAACAGACTGGTTCAAGATTGGGAAAGGAGTATGGCATGGATGTATACTCTCACCCAATCCATTCAACTTGTATGCAAAACACATCATGTGATGTGCAGGACTTGATGAATCCAAGGCTGGAGTTAAAATTGCTGGAAGAAACATTAACAATCTTAAATATGTAGATTATACCACTTTGATGGCTGAAAGCGAGGAGGAGCTGAGGAGCCTTCTAACCAAGGTGAAAGAAGGAAGTGCAAAAGCTGGGTTGCAGTTAAATATCAAAACAAACAAGATTATGGCTACCAGACCGATTGATAACTGGCAGATAGAGGGAGAAAACGTGGAGACAGTGACAGACTTTGTATTTCTAGACGCAAAGATTACTGCAGACGCAGACTGAAGCCAGGAAATCAGAATACATTTATTTCTTGGGAGGAGAGCAATGACAAATCTCGATAAAATAGTGAAGAGTAGAGACATCACACTGGCAACGAAGATCCACATAGTTAAAGCAATAGTATTCCCCATAGTAAACTACAGATGTGAGAGCTGTACCATAAGGAAGACTGAGCGAAGGAAGATAGATGCTTTTGAACTGTGATGCTGGAGGAAAATTCTGAGAGTGCCTTGGACTGCAAAAAGATCCAACCAGTCCATCCTCCAGGAAATAAAGCCCAACTGCTCACTGGAGGGAAGGATATTAGAGGTTTCATAATGAGAAGACATAATGAGAAAGCTTGGAGAAGACAATGATGCTGGGGAAAATGGAAGGAAAAAGGAAGAGGGGCAGACCAAGGGCAAGATGAATGGATATTAACCGCGAATGTAGTTCCTCTTCCGTCATTTCTACAGGCTCCATACTAGAACACTGGCTTCATTGATCAACAGGCAGGCTGATTGAAGCTCAGATCCTTGGACCCTTGCAGGGAACAACCCTATTTACAGCTGTAACCTTTATAGTTGTGGCCTTCCTTTTCCAACTTCATGTGCATGCTTTTGTGAGCAGATTCAGGGTGCTTCCAGGCAGTGCCAAAAATGTGGGGCAAAGAAGCGAGTTTTTAAAAATGTGGGACTTCAAGGGAGTTCAAATACAGACCTGTTGGTCCTATTGCATAGTCCCCCTGCTTTTTTTAAAAAAAGTAGATTAAGATAGGGGGCAGATGGAGGACAACCGGCAGAAGTTTTTTTTTTAATCACTCCAGGGATGTGCATATGAGATCCAGCACAAAACAGAGTAATAAAAAAAACACTTCACTTGGATATTTGTCTTCCTCCAGTTGTTAATTCAAGCTCTGATTAACATTACAAAGTGTAAAAGACACAATTTGATAGAGTTGTATTTGCTTTCCACTTGTGCTTCCCTGAGCCACCTGTGTCCCCATTTGACAGTTGATCAGCTGTTCAAGGCTTTTCAGAAATGTGCATGCTTTGGAAGAGTCCGCACAGGGGGGAGAGAAGGAAAGCATGTTTTTTCCATGACTGTTGGGATACACAGGCATGGAAAGGTGCACCGCTTCCTCTTGGGTTTTATTGCATGTGTAGAAGGGCCCTCACACTTATGCTGCAAGAGATACATGCAGTGAGCAAGCAGAGAACTGCCACTGGGAGCATCTTTCTGGCAGTTAAATCTGCCTAGACTCTAGATTGATCAAATCTCTTTACTGCCCCACTAAGCAAAGAACAGTTCTGCTTTAGAGAACACTTCTTCATTTTCTCCTTATGATGGCAACTTACTGACACCAGATCTCCAGAGGGACATCCCACTCATGACCTAGCAAAGAAAATGCATTTAAATGTGGTACTGTTCACAGTAAAGATCACACCCCCATGCCTTACAAGAATGACACTTTTAAAATCTCGTGTACATATTTCCTACACAAATGTACAATGAGGTTGATGGAAAGACACCAAAGGGATCTGTGGGAGTATAATCCTCACTTATCTCAGCATTTAACCCACATAAGATCTGAAGAATTATGGATCCAGATATGCTTCTCTTGCTTTGCATCTCATAATAAGGCACCACTGTTTTGATTTTTACAAGGAACTAGGATGATCAAAGTAAAAATGTGCCTTTACAATCCAACCTATTTTTTGCCCTACTATAATTTCTCCCATGCAAAGAAGGCAATTCTACACACAAAGAAGATGATTTGCCCTGCTTCCCCCGCTTCCCGCAACTCTGTTGGATGAAATCTAAAGTTCAACATGTTAGCCTAATACAATTTACTTTGGAGGACATGTAAGCATAAATATATAAACTTATAGATAGAAATATGAATCAGTGCAGCTTTCTGCATTTTGGATTCTCCTTATGTGTTTGACATTGTCCTAATGAGTATTTATACTTCTACATTTATCAATGTGTCACTGCTTTAATAAAGCTTAAACTACATGAATGCAAGTACTATAGATTTCAGTGGTTCACCTCTTGGAATGACCAAGTCTGGACACAATCTAATGAAGAGATTCAGAAGTGACCTCTACTGAACCTTGTCTGATATTCCTCTCCAATGTAATTTCTATCCAACACTTATCTCCTAAGTGTCTGTTTTCAATCATTACATTAACTTACATTGGGCTTGACACAATCACTGTTAGTGCCATGATTTTAAGAGCCCTCAGATGGCCATAGAATGGAACCAGGGGTATACGAACTGAGAAGTCTTCCATACATGGGCTTAGTCTAAACTAGCCATTCTGGGATTAACCTGGGTTATCTGTGAACTAATTATTTTCCTCTTGGGGTACACAGGGTTATTTTGTTCTTTATCCACTCAGATTCAGAGCCATGTGACTCCTTTTTCAAGGGCAGACTCAGTACCTCACCTGAGATTATATTTTAGCAATCTATTTGTTGGTGGCATTCTCCCCTATTGTTTTTATGCTTTAATAAATAACCAGCTTGAATGATCTCTTTTATGTAATGGATTAACTCCCCAGTCTCAAAGTGGAATTGGCTTGGATCAAAGAAGTTAATTTAGCCTTAATTCAACATTCACCTCAAAGCTTTGAAACCAGGCAAAGACCGTAATGAACCAAAAAGCTATAGACCAATCTCCTTTTTTGTGCCATCCCTATAAAGTTTTGGAGAGACTTATCATGCACATAATTATAGAAAAAATAGACCCATTTATGATCCCACAGCAAGCTGGTTTCAGGAAAAGGAAAAGCTGCACATCACAAGTGCTGAACCTGACTCAGCACATAAAAGATGGTTTTGAAAGACAGCAGATTACAAACACTGTCTTCATAGACCTGTCAGCAGCTTATGATATGTTGTGAGGTCTGTTGGAAACTAGGAAAATTGGGTTTATATATCTGTGGAATGTCCAGGTGTAAATGCTTCCTCTTCGTTGTCTGATATTCTATTCAATCTAGTATGCTGCCACCATCTGTGAGGTACTAGGCTATGCTGCCACAAATTAATAAGGGTTTCCTATTCAGTTTATTAATTGATTCCCCTACTTTCAAATAGATTCACTGCTACCACTCTGTAGTGTTTCTTTTGGTGTGAAGCAGGGGTTTTTTCCCCTTTGAAATAGTACACTGAGACTTGAGTTACTAAAACAAGAACAAGTTTATTTGGAGTATGGAAGGGTCTTAATGGTTTCAGAGTTCTCTTCTCCTGAGGTATAAAGCTTCACGAGTTACAGTTTCAACAAATCTTAATATAACTTTAGGATGTCTTTTACTTCACCAACTAGTTCTTTAGTTGTTACACTTCTAAATATGTTTCCTTATTTGACAGATTAACTAAGGTCAGCTAATGCCCTTGTCTCCCTTCAGCTTCCTGCTGAAGTAAAGATTCCCAGTGGGATTTCTTCTCCTATTAGCACACAGCTAAACCACAAACTTAAATAAGTCCCCTTGACTTATTTAAATCACTCAGGCTAAAAGCTTTTCCTTAGTTTGGTTCACCACACATTTGAACCACCTTCCCTTTGGCTCGATGACCAAAGGACTGAAGCCTCAAAATGTCTGCTTCTGGTAAGTGCAGTTGGCTTCACCCCTTTCTTCATGGCAACCTAACTCAAGAGTGCTGAGCTTGGTCCCATCCCCCTAGTTCTGCCATTTCTAAATGGTTAACCCTTTATGTACATCCATAACTGTCTTTTACTTCCTGAACATATACATATAATAATGTTCAACCATCTAAGCATATATACATACATACAATAATATTTAACTATAGAGACACATATACACAACTACGCTTAACTTACAGTTAAAAATCAATGCTTCATCACACCACCTCACCCGCTTCATAGGAAATCTGCTACAAAACAACTAACAAAATGAAGTTCAACAGTGACAAATGCAAGATACTCCACTTAGGTAGAAAAAAATGAAATGCAAAGATACAGAATGGGGGACGTGTGGCTCGAGAGCAGCCCTGGAGACTAGGATATAGAACAATGGCTTCAAACTACAAGAAAGGAGATTCCATCTGAACATGAGGAAGGACTTCTCTGCCCCGGAGTGTGGTGGAGGCTTCTTCTTTGGAAGCTTTTAAACAGAGGCTGGATGGCCATCCGTCAGGAGTGCTTTGAATGCAATTTTCCTGCTTCTTGGCAGGGGGTTAGACTGGATGGCCCATGAGGTCTCTTCCAACTCTATGATTCTATGATTCTAGGAGCTTTTTTGTTGAGTTCCAGGACCAGAGAAGCAGATGGTGAAAACAGAATAAGGGCCTGCCCCAGGGGAGCGTGCTTGCTCCATCGATGTTTAACATTAACACAAATGATCAGCCACAGCCAGAAGGGACAGAGAGTTTCATCTATGCTGACAATCATGCCATCACAGCTCAAGCAGAGAGCTTTGAAAGAGATACTCACAAGAACACCTCAGCAAGCGAGAGTCCAAAAGTGGCAGGCTAAAACCTGGAATCTCAATCAGTGACTGATACCAGACGAGAAACTCCCTCCTGGGCACAAAGAAGGCTGGGTGACTTGGAAGGCACTGAACAGACTCTTTGGCACCACAAGATACAGAGCCAATCTTAAGAACTGAGGCTACGAAGTGGCGTTCACGATATGCAAATGCAGAGAAGAACAAACCACAGACCACCTATTAATGCAGTCTGAGCCCTGCCACATGTACAATGGAGGACCTTCTCACAGCAACATCAGAGGCACTCCAAGTGGCCAGCTTCTGGTCAAAGGACATTTAGTATAACGCCAAGTTTTTCACTTTGTTTGTGGATTTTTTCAATTTGCTTCTGACACGATTTTAAAAAACCCCTCAAAGATTATGACAATAATACCATGTGAATTTAAGATGAGAATATGTCCTCAGAGCTTCACTTGGGCTCTTTTTCTTATCTGCAATCCAGTAAGTTTACACAATCAGATATGTGTATATTTCAAGCCTAGCAGCATTATCTCAAACACAAGAATCGATAGATAGAGTGCATCTACAGAGATAATCAGGATTAAGAAGTGGATCTTTGCACAGAGGACACTGTCCTGGGCATACATGAAAGAAGGCATGGGGAATACAGCTCCCACAAGTTCAGATAATCCTAGTAAAATGACAGAATCCCCAGAAGCAAGATCTCTCATGGATCCTCGCATGCAAAACATTGCTATGGCAGCACAGAGTATCTAATCAATCTAATCAAATCAAAGCTTACAGACAATATATAAAGAGTAGACATGTGCGTGAAATATATTCCTATCATTTCTACCATTTCTTTCCTGTCTTCCGTTTCCTCCGGAGCACAAAATGGAAAACCCCCTCCCCACACAAAAATCTGCTCGACACAAAAGCCTGCTTTCATGTGCATCTGAACTTGCCTCCTTGCCTTGGAAAGAGAGTGCATGTATGATGGGGTGTGCAGGCAGGCAGACCCGGAGTTCAACTGCAGACATGCTCCAGGTCTGCTTGCACACCCCACCACACACACACTCTTGGAGAGTGACGGGGCATATGTGGTGGGGCATGCAGGCAGGCTGGCCTGGAGCACGCTTTCATGAAATCCAAATTCCTATATTTCATTATTACATTTTTAAGTTAAGCTGAACTGCTGTTTAATTACTCTATTTCTATGCTATTATTCCAATGCCGCTATACGTTTCTATCCACCTTCCTGACCAACCTATCCTTTTATGAGTTTCGTATATCGGCCCACTCCCTCCCCTCCAAAAATGAGTCTGTTGTTGCTTTTGATGCTTGTTTATGTTGTTTTTATGCTACTTCAATATGTTATTGTTCTGTTTTTAATTGTATGTTGCCTTGGGCTTGGCACCATGTAAGCCACCTCAAGTCCTGTGTGATCAGTCTGTTGAAAACTTCCTGCTGGTTTCCATGGCACATCGTCAATAGAGCCTGGGAGCATTCAACTCATTCCTGCTTCTGGAAAGGTAGGAGCAGCTGGGGAACTCAGTGAGCAGATACCTTATGTATGTGAAGATTGTCTTGGATTATTTTTTCCACTGAGCCCACACTAATCTTGACATTTTGGGCTAGGTGGCAAATGACTACACGGTGATTTTCCAAAATGGCAACCTGCACTTGCTGGATGGCGTGTTCATCAATAGCAGAGTGGGGTCACCCTGGAATTCGAGCTGCTTGCACCGAAGTCTGACCACATTTGAATTGACAATACCAGTTCTTGACTGCATCCCAAAAATATGATGGGGAATCATTACTATAAACCTCTTTCATCCCATCGAACGTCTCCTTTGGTGTGCGGCCTTTCAAGTAAAGGAAATCAATGACTGTTCTGTATTCCACTGGGTCCATTATCAAACCTCACACCACTTTAGCACCTGTAAAATCAAGACTGATATCAGTTCTGAGTTGTAAATTGGTACGTAACTTATAGAGACTTATATCATTACACATGTGCAGATTTAGCATCCTGTGATGGAGCCCCCGGTGGCGCAGTGGGTTAAACCCCTGTGCCGGCAGGACTGAAGACCGACAGGTCGCAGGTTCGAATCCGGGGAGGGGCGGATGAGCTCCCTCTATCAGCTCCAGCTTCTCATGCGGGGGCATGATAGAAGCCTCCCACAAGGATGATAAAAACATCAACTCATCCGGGCATCCCCTGGGCAACAACCTTGCAGACGGCCAATTCTCTCACACCAGAAGTGACTTGCAGTTTCTCAAGTCGCTCCTGACACGACCAAAAAAAAAAAGCATCCTGTGATAAATAGAAGTGGGTCAGGGGATATCTTTAATGAATGCCCCTCATATTATTTATTTATCTATATATATAAATTTGTTAGGGGCATCCAACGAGGAAACAAAACTCAAAAACCCCCCAACGAAACTTAACCAAAATTCCCATGCCCATAACACAACCCACAAGGTACAAACATATCTACTCAAAATGAAAAACACAACAACACACTCACAAAACGGCAAAACAACAAAACTCAAAACCCCCAACGAAACTTAACCAAAATTCCCCTGCCCATAACACAACCCACAAGGTACAAACATATCTACTCAAAATGAAAAACAACACAACAAAACGGCAAAACAACAAAACTCAAAAACCCCCAACGAAACTTAACCAAAATTCCCATGCCCATAACACAACCCACAAGGTACAAACATATCTACTCAAAATGAAAAACAACACAACAACACACTCACAAAACGGCAAAACAAAAAACTCAACCCCAACGAAACTTAACCAAAATTCCCATGCCCATAACACAACCCACAAGGTACAAACATATCTACTCAAAATGAAAAACAACACAACAACACACTCACAAAACGGCAAAACAACAAAACTCAAAAACCCAACAAACTTAACCAAAATTCCCATGCCCATAACACAACCCACAAGGTACAAACATATCTACTCAAAATGAAAAACAACACAACAACACACTCACAAAACGGCAAAACAACAAAACTCAAAAATCCCCAACGAAACTTAACCAAAATTCCCATGCCCATAACACAACCCACAAGGTACAAACATATCTACTCAAAATGAATAACAACACAACAACACACTCACAAAACGGCAAAACAACAAAACTCAAAAATCCCCCAACGAAACTTAACCAAAATTCCCATGCCCATAACACAACCCACAAGGTACAAACATATCTACTCAAAATGAAAAACAACACAACAACGCACTCACAAAACGGCAAAACAACAAAACTCAAAAGTCCCCCAACGAAACTTAACCAAAATTCCCATGCCCATAACACAACCCACAAGGTACAAACATATCTACTCAAAATGAAAAACAACACAACAACACACTCACAAAACGGCAAAACAACAAAACTAAACCCAACGAAACTTAACCAAAATTCCCATGCCCATAACACAACCCACAAGGTACAAACATATCTACTCAAAATGAAAAACAACACAACAACACACGCACAAAATGGCAAAACAACAAAACTCAAAACCCCCAACGAAACTTAACCAAAATTCCCATGCCCATAACACAACCCACAAGGTACAAACATATCTACTCAAAATGAAAAACAACACAACAACACACTCACAAAACGGCAAAACAAACTCAAAAATCCCCCAACGAAACTTAACCAAAATTCCCGTGCCCATAACAACCCACAAGGTACAAACATATCTACTCAAAATGAAAAACAACACAACACACTCACAAAACGGCAAAACAACAAAACTCAAAACCCCAACGAAACTTAACCAAAATTCCCATGCCCATAACACAACCCACAAGGTACAAACATATCTATCAAAATGAAAAACAACACAACAACACACTCACAAAACGGCAAAAAAACAAAACTCAAAAACCCCAACGAAACTTAACCAAAATTCCCATGCCCATAACACAACCCACAAGGTACAAACATATCTACTCAAAATGAAAAACAACACAACAACACACTCACAAAACGGCAAAACAACAAAACTAAAAAAAACCAACGAAACTTAACCAAAATTCCCATGCCCATAACACATCCCACAAGGTACAAACATATCAAAATGAAAAACAACACAACAACACACTCACAAAACGGCAAAACAACAAAACTCAAAAACCCCAACGAAACTTAACCAAAATTCCCATGCCCATAACACAACCCACAAGGTACAAACTATCTACTCAAAATGAAAAACAACACAACAACACACTCACAAAACGGCAAAACAACTGAGCATGCGCATTGCCGCCCAGCCGCAAGTTCCCTGGCGCGCGCACATGCCCTTCCGGCCAACGTTCCCTCTGCGGAAACCATGCCCACTCCAAGCCGCGCCGCGCCGCTTCCAGCACACACACACACCCCTGCCGCACATACACACACAACCCCACACTCCATCACTCCCCCCGCGCCGCACACACACACGCAACCCCACTCCCCCCGCCGCCGCACACACACACGCAACCCCATGCTCCATCACTCCCCCCGCCGCCGCACGCACACACACAACCCCATGCTCCATCACTCCCCCCACCGCCGTACACACAAACGCCATGCTCCATCACTCCCCCACCCCAATCTTACCTCCTTTTACTTTACGCCACCTCCAAACCCCAACCTGCCCCTTCCCGCCCTGTCAAAAAGGAAAGAAGGAAAGAAAGAGAAGAAAGAGAAGAGAAAAAAGGGGGAAGGAAAGGAGAAAGAAGGAGAAGAAAAAAAAAAAGGAAGCAAAGGAAGAGAGGAAGAAAGGGAAGGAAAGAAAGAAAGGGGAAAGGAAGGAGGAGAAGAAGAGGAGAAGAGAGGAGGGAAGGAAGGAAGGAAGAGGGAAAGAAGGAGAGAAAGAGGGAAGGTTGACCACAGCAACACGTGGCGGGTAAAGGTTGTTATTTCTATTATTATTATGCTATTATTCCTATGAGACCCTTTTAGGGGGAATGGGAGAGGTGTCAGGTCCCAGAGGCAATGCATTGCATTATTTTTATTGTTATGATGGTGGTGAAATAAAAGGAAATAAAAAGTGAAAGAAGGAAGCAAACAGGGAGGGAAGAAAGGCAAAGGAAGAAAGGGGGAGGGAATGAAGGAAAGAGAGAAGGATGAAACCAAGTAGTGAAAGAAGGAAAGAGGTAGAGAAGGAAGAAAGGAGAGAAAGGGGGAGGAAAAGGGGAAAGGAATAGGTAGGGACCTCTCTTTCATAATAGTCCAGATATCTACCTCAACTTTGATAAGTTTTACTATAGGCCACAGCAACGCGTGGCAGGGCACAGCTAGTTTACTATATTTATATACCATCCCTCACAGCCCGCAAGCGACTCGGGGCGGTTCACAGTTGGTACCAAGACCATAAAATACAATCTAAAACATTTAAATATTATAAAACCATAGCAAAGTCAAAACAAACATATATCATTAGCGTCTCTTTGCTGAAAACATTGGCCAATCACATCGTCTAATTCAGTGGTTCTCAACCTTCTTAATGCCGTGACCCCTTAATACAGTTCCTCATTTTGTGGTGACCCCCAAGCAAAAAATTATTGTTATTGCTACTTCATATCTGCAACTTTGCTACTGTTATTATGTAAATATCTGATATGCAGGATGTATTTTCATCACTGGACCAAATTTGAATACTGGTGGGGTTGGGGGGTTTAATTTTGTCATTTGGGAGTTGTAGTTGCTGGGATTTATAGTTCACCTACAATCAAAGAGCATGCTTTACTCCACCAACGATGGAATTGAAGCAAACTTGGCACACAGAACTCCCATGACCAACAGAAAATACTGGAAGGGTTTGGGGGACATTGACCTTGAGCTTTGGAGCTGTAGTTCACCTCCATCCAGAGAGCACTGTGGACTCAAACAATGATGGATCTGGACCAAACTTGGCATGAATACTCAATATGTCCAAATATGAACACTGGTGGAGTTTTGTGAAAATAGTCCTTGACATTTGGGAGTTGTAGTTGCTGGGATTTATAGTTCACCTACAATCGAGAGAATTATGAACCACACCAATGATAGAATTGGGTGAAACTTCCCACACAAAACCCTCATGACCAACAGAAAATGTTGTGTTTTCTGATGGTCTTTGGCGACCCCTCTAAAACCCCCTCGCGACCCCTCCAGGGGTCCCGATCCCCAGGTTGAGAACCACTGGTCTAATTGTTCCATTTTCCTATGTCAGTTACACTGTACTTGCAAATGCTTGCTCGAAAAGCCAATTCTTGACTTTCCCAAGTGTTTTATTTTCCTTCCCGCACTCTTGTAGTAAATTTTTAATACAAATTATTTGGGGGGAGGGGGAAGCTTACTGACAATATGGCATAATTGTGCTTTTCTACCACAGCCTTCTAATACATTCGCCTGGAAATGAAAGCATTAGATTAAACAACCCATATGCCAGAAGAAGCTTGAGCTGTTGAGACAAGTGTACACCATGTGAGGAATGCAAGCGAGCGAAAACCAAAATGTATAAAAGTGTGGATTTGATGCAATGCAATTTGGGAAATGAAAAGTCCTGTTCCCTCACAGGTCACTGCTGAAAAGGATTGTAGTTGTGTTAAAATGTGCACTGCCAAGTGAAAGAGAAAAGTAATGAACTGAAAATCTCAGTGATAACCATTCTTTCCTTTAAAAAACCATGAGTCATCCTGGGGAGGAAAGCAGGAACATTGAGATGTAACCTACAGATGGGACTAAGTAATGCTTTTTTTGCCTTCTCCCACTCCTGCCACCTAGCCTTTAACCTGTCCTTCTGTCAAGCCTTCTCTGGGCCTATTTCTTTACAAAGAATCTCTCTTGTTGAAATCATGTTGTCGCTTTCTGTATTTTCTTCAGCCAGCTCAATCTCTTGTGTATCATCTAGAAAAATGGGACTTGCCTTATTCCATGCCTTTACGACTGTGGATGTATTGGATCATTTTATGTATAGGCTACCTTTCCCCCATTTTATGTGAATTGTAAACCAAATAATAGCAGCAATTAATGTGAAATCAGTAAATGTGCTGTTTGCCACATATTGTATTTTCCTTGTTCACAAGTTTTCGCCATTTTGTTTTTGATACAACATCTGATTTTTTTTTAAATGCAGCTGTAGTATGATTGCTTGGAAACTCTATTTCAGTGCTATACATTGATTAGTGCTTTGTTTGCCCTAGGTGTTCCTGGTTCCCAGTACAGACTTCATGGAACACAGGGATGCCCAAAACAGAGGTAATGCTTGGGCAGTGACACTGGGATCCATATGTTCCATCTCCAGAAGGTATGTAGTGACCCAGACCATTGCCTGGGGCAAAGTGACCTTCCCACATTAATGTAATAAAGTGGAGGGATCAATCAGATTCTCTGCCCTACCATTCTTTCCCTTCCTCTAATCAATGTTATCCTTTCCCAGAAATGGAAGACTTAGGGCCCTTCCAGACAGGCCCTATATCCCAGGATCTGATCCCATGTTTTCTGTTTATCTCAGATTATCTGGCAGTGCAGACTCATACAATCCAGTTTAAAGCAGAAAACCTGGGATCAGATCCTGGGATATAGAGCACGTCTGGAAGGACCCAAAGCAACTCATGCTTCTCATAGGAATGCCATGTTATTGCTTTACTTGGAGGGTGGTTACAGAACATATGCTATCCAGTAGTCGCTATCAGCTTGCCCACAGAAAACCATTATTTAATAAGCCTCTGCGCTGTAAGAGGGTTTTGTGAGACCAGTAGTGTTGCAGCATGATAGGAGAGATAATATCAAGAGAGATCCTTTCTGGAGAAAGAAAAGTACGCTTATTTCCAGCTGGGACCCTGGAGTGGAGCTGTGTCCAAAAGCAACCAGAGTGTCTGATAAAGGTGTTGTCTGCCTTTTATACACTTCAAATCCAGGCAAACAAAGAAACATGCTTCTACATACATTGACATCATTCACTCCGTCACTTTAGCATCATAGGAATATCAGATTCTATCTTCCAACATACAAAAGGCATGTCTCTGTATTTCTTTCTAGGAGCAGCTTACAGCTTACATCCATCGATCAAGGGGCCTACTTTGACCTGTCAGGAGGGAGGGGGGATAGACTCCTTACTTAGCTATAGCCTGGGCTAAGTTGTACCAGTATCTCTCTCTGGAATGTATAGATAACAGGTCCCCCTTCTCCCCCTTATAACATAGATCTCCTTCTGCATTCTCTCCAACCTGCAGCTTTCTTACACAGAGAGAACGTAATTTTTCTATACATTTCAATGCTTATAAAGTACATACAATATATGCATAAATAAATATTTATTTTTCCAATATCTCCCCATCAGTAGCTCTTGTTGCAATGGTGTAGTAATGGTGAGACCATGGAGCATATTTTAGTCCTTGTGGACCACTGGTGGTCCACGGACCATAGGTTGGGAACCACTAATCTATGGGGACACTTGACCATCTCAGACAATAAAATGGATATATCTACTGAGTTGTCCCACCAAATTCCTAGATAGTACATACGTGAAGGACTGCAACCTAAACCATCTTTCCAAGTCACAGTCCATCCATCTGTTTACAGCAGGGATGTAGATTGTTTGGCCCTCTGGAGTGTATTGAACTGTAACTCCTGAGCAACACTAAAAGTTGTCAATAGAAGAATGCTGAGAAGTCTGCATATATCTGGGGGGGGGGTCTCAGAGCCCTAAGTTACAGTAATAACACAAGCATGCAAAAGTGTGGGTAATAAAACCATTGTTATATGTATGCAAAATTTTATAGAAATCGAGCATTTTACATACAAAAATAACTTTAGATTTGCTTCATCGCACAGAGTTTTTTCCACAATTTGCTTTGATGTTTCCATGTTGTCATCATCATAGGCTATCATTTGTGGATGAGTATGATGGTCTTCTAAGGTAGAGTCTTGGAGGTGAGTCTGCAAGTGACTGTGGAGACCTATTCTGGATATGCATGGTCTTTCTTATTGAAGACATACATTTCCAGTAGGCTTGTGCAATCTAGATAAACCTTGACCCATTTCATGTCCTGGCTTTCAGTGGAGGGCCCAGATCAATTTTTGGGAGCCTCCCGAAATCAAGAAGGTAAATATCTGTTTTCACTCTGAGGTGCCGAAAGATCTGTTTTATATCAGCCCATTTGAGGCGGGTGGGGGGGGGGGGTTCCAAGGTTCTCCTTCCCATCATTTTTGGCATTTAAGTTGTTTCTTACTCTAGAGGAGAGGCAGGGAGGCATGCTTTAAGGAGGCTTCTTGTTCTTAAAGCTGAGAGGTGCTGAAGGTAGGGGCGCACACACTTTCCTGGATGGGTAGTGGTTTTCAGAGAATGCAGGTTTTCTTTTTGTTTGCTGGGGGATTAATATAAAAGATTAAACTGTGGTGCCGAAAAGCAGAGAAGGAGCTAAGATCGTCTCCCATTTGTTTTCATGTCAGGCGGGTTTTTGTACCGTGAGGACCCTTACCGTCATGAGCTCCTGAAGTACTGAAGGTACCAAAGGAAACTGAAAAAACACACAAGACTAATTTTCAGATGGAAGGTGGTCATGACACTTCTTCTTTATCATGTTTCTCACCCTATATTTATGCCTCTTCAAAATCCATAGCTTTGTTGGTAATCACTGACCTTCAGCTTGAACCAGGGCTTACTAGTGCTCTGTTTATTCCATATTGTTAAGGTTAGTTTTAAGCACATCTGTAAATCTCTTTTGCTGTCCACCAACATTCTGCTTTCCATTCTTGAGCTAAGAGTAAAGCAACTGCTTTGGAAGACAGTGATTGGGCATTCGGACAACATGGCCAGTCAACTAAAGATCATCACTTCAATGCTGGTGGTCTTTGCTTCTTCCAGAATGTGGATGTTTCTCCGCCTGCCTTCTCAAGAGATTAGCAGGATTTTTCAAAGGCATTGTAATACAGGAGATACTTAGTTAACTGGAACTTAAGCAACTAGCAAAAATATTAAGTGAAAAATGACGCACTCTGTTCACAAAGCTGTTTTTATAATATAGCAAAATGGGGTTACATTGTATTAAATTTCTCTTTGTCTTTATTTGCTTTTTATTGTATTTCAGTACTAAGACCAAGTCTATACAGAGTGTATGTTATGAGGTATAGTATAAGGCCTATTTTCGATAGTAACTCTCAAACAATAATAATAGTAATAATAATAATAATAATAATAATAATAATAATAATACTTTATTTATACCCCGCCACCATCTCCCCAAGGGACTTGGAGCGGCTTACATGAGGCCAAGCCCAACAGTACATCAATAAGCAAAAGCAATAAACAAAAACAATAAATGCAATACAATTAAAATAAATCACATATAAACAATAACCAATAAACAGTAACACACAAAGATTTAAAAACCTATGGCTGGCCCAAATGTAAAAGTTTAAAAATAAAAAAATAAACACTGGGCATGAACAAGGTAGGATATAACTGGTATAGGGTTTTCAAAGAGAGATGAGAGAATGCAGTCAATCCTAAATCAGTAGTAAAGTGCATTCTGAGGGCATATTGCTGAGAATTTTCCTTATTCTGGGAAGGCACACTGGAACAGCCACATTTTCAGGCTCCTCCTAAAGACTGCCAGAGTTGGGGCATGCCTAATGTCCTTGGGAAGTGAGTTCCAGAGTCGGGGGGCCACCACCGAGAAGGCCCTCTCCCTCGTCCCCACCAATCACGCCTGCGAAGGAGGTGGGAGCGTGAGCAGGGCCTCTCCAGATGATCAAAGAGATCATGTGGGTTCGTACACAGAAATGCGGTCACGCAGGTAGGCGGGTCCCAAACCATTCAGGGCTTTGTAGGTAAGAACCTGCACCTTGAATTGGGACCGTAAAATGAATGGCAACCAATGGAGCTCCTAAAACAGGAGGGTTGACCACTCTCTGTAAGTCGCACCAGTTAGTAACCTGGCTGCCGCCCGTTGTACCAATTAAAATTTCCGGGCCGTTTTCAAGGGAAGCCCCACGTAAAATGCATTACAGTAATCCAATCTGGAGGTGACTAAGGCATGGACCACCCTGGCCAGATCCGACTTCACGAAGTACGGTCGCAGCTGGCGCATGAGTCTTAATTGTGCGAAAGCCCTCCCGGCCACCGCCGATGCCTGAGCTTCAAGCGTAAGTGATGAGTCCAGGAGGACACCGAGACTGCAGACCTGTGACCTGTGACAAACAGAAACTACATTCATCCAGCACCTACCTATCCCCATAGGGCCAGTTAACTGCAAATTTATTGGACATGACTGAACAAAATAAACACCAACGTCTAATAAAAATGGTGAAAGAACTGTGCAGATTACATTTTATAATGTTTTTCATAACCAGCACCCAAAAACACATTAAAAACAGCTACAAGTTGTTTAAATAGTTTTTTTTAATCAATGGTCTGTATATAATTTAATGTATATTAGGTCAAACGCTTAGATATAAAAAACATTAAACTTTGCATTTTTAAAAGAAATGTGTCCACATTTTAATATGAAAATAGAAATGCAATACATTTCCGGATGATTATTTTTGCAATCATTCAGTACAGGAAGCCAAAATGCCAATTTGATTTCCAGTAAACTTTTGAGATAGAAAACAACATGCTGCAAGAAACACAAAGCATGGGAGAAGAACATAGACTCATATCTTTAAATATGTTCCCCCAAAAAGATAATGCTGATTTTTTATGACTTTAAATCTATGGAAAATGTTGAAATTGTTAATAGAAGACAGTGACTTTAGTTTATTAGGCTTTGGTAATGGATGAATGAATGAATGAATGAATGAATGAATGAATGAATGAATGAAGAAAGAAAGAAAGATCACTAATTCCATGTTAGGATTCAATTTTTAAAATAATTATAAAATTCTACTAAATATTACCCAAAATAATAATAATTCTTTTCAATTGTTATTTTAGTCACCAAGTCCATATTTTCTTGAGGGGACAATAAATTTGCATAAATTATCTCTTCTATTTCTCAAGTGCTGAACCAAAATTAATATTGCCTACATAATGAAGTAAAGGAGGAAAATACTGTCATCAATATAAATGAAGAACACTGGCCAATACACATTTTAGTGCCTCAAATGTTAGTTGTTGCTAGATATATTTGATCTCCTGTTTTCAAAAGTTTTCCCCCTATCAGCTCTAGTTTTTGAGACAATCACCATCTGCTCACCCATGAAAAATCATGATAACCATAGCAAAGAAACTAGAGCTGATGTGGTCTGTCCAATGCCAATTTCTGAATCAGCACCCCAAATAACCCCGGGAATAGGCCTAAAAACCAAGACACCAAAAAAAAATTTGTTGGACTGTGTAGTGTATGACTCCCCTTCTACAGAATAAAAGAGTAAACTGGATTTGATAGTGGATAATATGGAATAAAGATCGGTTTATTTAATATACCTCTGAATTCAAAGTGGCTGACTGCTTTCAACACACAAAAAAGAAAAGATGCTGCATTTGTAGAAAAAATATTTGTGTAAAAAAGAAACCACCACCCTAGAAAATTGATACAACTTTGTTGTTAAGAGATGAGATCACTGTACACAGCGTTATTCAAATGTCTAAGCAAAAGCAGTAAAAATAATAGTAAATAAAATGCACTTTCAACTGATTTGGATGTAAATTACATATTTTCACTTGGTACATCCATGGTGCCCTTGGCTAGTAAATTAACAGCACAAATTTAATTTTATTTGGTGATGTTTTGTTGCCCTGCATGTTCTTGGCCTAACAGTGGTTTTATTTACAACATAAACCGGCAAAGAACAGCAGTAAATCACTGGCTCAAACATTCAGAGAGATGATGTGTTTTTTGGCTTATTTTGCACTGTGACTCAGATCAAGAATCAGAGCAATGCTTAAGGCAGAGGCTTCATGGGGTTGGAAAAAGAGGAGAGGATCCTTGGGTATCCACTGCAGCTTGGTTCCAGGATATTCGCATTTTGATTAATCCCACCCACAGGAGAACTTTGGCTACTACAAGATGCAGTGTTGCCATCTGCTCTTTTGGGTGGGGGATACAGCAATATGGGATGTTCTCAAAGGGTTAGTTCCTGTGACTTGGTTTCTGTTTAAATACTTGACCATTCTTTGTATGCCCCAAACATGATATGCTACAGATGAAATGCAAGAATTCCAGTTTTCTGCAGTGTTCTCAATGGCAAGAGTGTTAAAAAAAATTCCCTATCTTCTGAACAATTCTGATGCATTCTTCCTTTTGTTAGAGTTCTGCAAGTTTTATACTTGATACTAGTTGTCCCCTGCCACGCGTTGCTGTGGCCCAGTCTGTGTATATGTGTTTTGTGTTGTGTATGTATGTGTATATGTGTGTATATGTGGTTTTGCGTATGCGTTGTAATGTATTTTTATTTTTTGGCTTTTTAAAGTCTCTTCCATTGTGTTTTTCAGTGTTTTTATGAGCAATGGTTACTTGTTGACCTGAGAGGTGTCTTGTGTCCAAATTTGGTGTCACTTTATCCAGTGTTTTTTGAGTTATGTTAATCCCACAAACTAACATTACATTTTTATTTATATAGATTGTAATTTTTAATCATGTTTCTCTTTCTTTATCCATGGCTTCCTCTTGTTATATATATATGTCTGCTCTGTGATTTTGTTTATGTAGGCCATTTTTTTGTCAGGAACGACTTGAGAAACTGCAAGTCGCTTCTGGTGTGAGAGAATTGGCCATCTGCAAGGACATTGCCCAGGGGACGCCTGGATGTTTTTGATGTTTTTACCATTCTTGTGAGAGGCTTCTCTCATGTCCCCGCATGAGGAGCTGGAGATGATGGAGGGAGCTCATCCGTGCTCTCCCCGGATTCGAATCTGCGACCTGTTGGTCTTCAGTCCTGCCGGCACAAGGGTTTAACCCATTGCACCACTGGGGGCTCCAATAAAAGCTGCTGTTGTATGATATATGCATACACAGCATGGATACCAAAATAACCCAGTCCTATTATATACTGTAGCATATAAATATACTGTTCCTTATATTAAAAAATTGAAAAATTTTGAATATTTAAAACTTAAGCTGTGAATGATTGAATCTGTGTTTGCAGAATCCATAAATGTACCCTAGCAGTAGTGCTGTTCCTGCCATAGGTAAGCAGAAATGGATCAGTGATTATATTCATTATATGTAGCAATAGATTCTGCAGAGTGGCTTTTATCCTGTAGGCCACCTCCACTAACAGAAAAAAGAGGAGCTGATATTTGTCCCTTGTTGTTTCCCAGGCACTGTACCTCTTCCCTATCAATTCCAGAGGCTTGGAGGATCCTCCAGAACAGTTCAGAAGGAGACATTCAAAGCTACAGAAAAGAGGACTCTTCTATTACTGGAGCTCTGTTTGGAACAGGGGGGGCTCTGCAAGGAGAACATCACCACTGCCTTAACCCACCACTTACAAAAATTGGATGAAAGAAACAGGGCTGTCCTATATATCTCTATACATTATGACTGCCCTATACATTCTTCATCTAACCCAGGGGTCACCAAACTAATGTCTGCAGGCTGGATGACCCTCCAAGGTCATTTACCCGCCTCCACCTAAACATTTACCCGCCTCCACCTAAACTTAGATTGCCCTAAGTCTGAAACACACAACAACAACAATCCTAATTAATTTGACTCTCTCATCGGTCTAAAGCAGGCCCACACTTCCCACTGAAATACTGGTAAGTTTATGTTGGATAAAACCATTCTTCATTTTAAATATTGTATTGTTCTTTCATGTTTTTCTTGTACTACAAAAAAAATATGTGCAGTGCGCGCATAGGAATTGGTTCATGTCTTTTTCAAACTATAGTCTGGCCTCCCAACATTTTGCGGGACTGTGAACTGGCCCTTTGTTTTAAAAGGTTGAGAACCCCTGATCGAATCCATAAGACATAAATGTCACACACATACGCATTTTTCTGGTTTGCCTTAGCTTTTTATCATTTTTAAACTTTTGAATTGTAAATTGTTTTTAAATGTTGTTAGTAGTTTAATTTTATTTTAATGTTGATCTTTTGTATGTTTAAACTACTTTATCTAAATTTGTAATATGCTTTCAGTCCTGAAAGAATAGGATATAAATAAAGTTGACCATAATATTCCCCGAGGTTAGGGGTGCAAGAGTGGGAAAACCACAAATTTAAAAAAAACAACATTTTTTCTTAACCTGAGATAATGCCTCTCGAGAAATCTCTAGGTACTATAGCTTGACTTTAGGGATCAACTTCCACTGACATTTATAGAGAGAACATATTAATCAAACCCATGAATAATAAAATCCACAAAAGTCAAACCCACAAATGTGGAGGAATGACTGTAGTAGTAATAATAATTTTCACTTTTGAAAATTGATATAAAAAGCCACCTTATCTCTTAACAAAGCATGGTATTTTGTCAATACATATGCTGTATAAAGCAAAACGCCTGTATACTTAGATACATTTACATCTCATTCAAATGTCTTTAAATTAAATGCTTCAGTTTAAAAATCATGTGCACTTGATACATGATTTAATCCGATAAAAATACAACATGTGTGATCTATTAGATATGTTTACAACCAGTTTTTTATATTCAGACAACACACACACACCATGCTACCAGTTTTCAAAGCAGAAATCAATAAATTGGAATGAATCTGGTGCAATTCTGAAAAACAACGGCAGTGTTAAATTAATAACTTCATAAAACATGTACAAACAGGGCTAATGCACTGTTTCTTCTAAGATGAAGATGAGGACTGGCTGCCTTTCTTCTTTTGTTCAAGCTCTTGTAGGCGTTCTTCTCGAAACTGAGCATGTTGTGTTCCCACTTTATGTGCTGTCTCCATTGCCGTAATATCAATCTGTGCATATTTGGTTGATTCACTCCCTGTGATGGGAAAACAGATCGTTGGGATGTGTGAAACTTAATCAAAATATTTTCAGGCAACATAAGAGTGATGTAATACTCACCTTAGTGCCTGCCACACTGTCCAAAACTAAAGTTGAGCATCTTTTCATACTGGGAAACCATTTCTAGAAATTGTTCTTTCAGACACAACACAACATAAAATCATAGCATCATAGAGTTGGAAGAGACCTCATGGGCCATCCAGTCCAACCCCCTGCCAAGAAGCAGGAATATTGCATTCAAAGCACCCCTGACAGATGGCCATCTACCCTCTGTTTAAAAACCTCCAAAGAAGGAGCCTCCACCACACTCCGGCGCAGACAGTTCCACTGCTGAACGGCTCTCACAGACAGGAAGTTTTTCCTAATGTTTAGATGGAATCTCCTTTCTTGTAGTTTGAATCCATTGTTCCATGTCCTAGTCTCCAGGGAAGCAGAAAACAAGCTTGCACCCTCCTCCCTGTGACTTCCTCTCACGTATTTATACATGGCTATCATATCCCCTCTCAGCCTTCTCTTCTTCAGGCTAAACACGCCCAGCTCCTTAAGCCGCTCTTCATAGGGCTTGTTCTCCAGACCCTTGATCATTTTAATCACCCTCCTCTGGACACATTCCAGCCTGCCAACATCTCTCTTCAATTGTGGTGTCTAGGATTGGAGAATATATTCCAGGTGTGGTCTGACCAAGGCAGAATAGAGGGGTAGCATGACTTCCCTAGATCTAGACACTATGCTCCTATTGATGCAGGCCAAAATCCCATTGGCTTTTTTTGCCGCCACATCACATTGTTGGCTCATCTCCAACTTGCAACAGGAGTGCTTGTGCTTAGGACTGCAGGAGCCCAAGGCTATAGCTATACTTGCAAGAGGTTGGAGGACTGGCCTCAGAAATAATGACATCTTAATCAGTCCCCAAATTTCTAACTGTGCAAAGAGTGAGATGCTGAAAATTGTTGCTTCTATATTTACCGTGTATATTTTCCTCAGCAATTTGGCCTTCCCCCTTTCTTAGGATGCCCAAACTGTTTTTAATTGAAGTTCTAAGTTCCTGTAATACTAAAAAGTTAGGGACTGAAGCAAAATTTCATGGGGAGTTCTTATTGGAAGGCAGTGGAGGGCATGTTGCCCCCCCCCCCATATTTATCTCTCCTCTCTCCTGCTAAGGCATGAATCTTGTAGTCTTGTTAAAACCCCAGAGCATGGTGGGTTTCTGAAATGGGGAAAAGATGAAGTACAGCTATTTCTTCCCACTTCAGCATTTCCCCACTGGATTATATACTACTACAGTCCTGCTATCTCTTCACTAAGAAAAAAATAATTGTACTCTTTGGTAAAAACTTTGGTAAAAGTTCTAAATAAAATAAATAAAAACMAACCACTCCTCTTACATTGCAGGGTTCTGTCCTGGGCCCAGTTCTGTTCAACATCTTTATAAATGACTTAGATGAAGAGTTAGAAGGCATGATCATCAAGTTTGCAGACAACACCAAACTGGGAGGAATAGCTAATACTCTTGAAGACAGAAGCAGAATTCAAAACAATCTTAACACATTAGAGAGATGGGCCAAAGCTAACAAAATGAAGTTCAACAGTGGCAAATGCAAGATACTACACTTAGGCAGAAAAAATGAAATGCAAAGATACAGAATGGGGGACGTGTGGCTCGAGAGCTGTACGTGTGAAAAAGATCTTGGAGTCCTTGTGGACAACAAGTTAAACATGAGCCAACAACGTGATGCGACAGTTAAAAACGCCAATGGGATTTTGGCCTGCATAAATAGGAGTATAATGTCTAGATCTAGGGAAGTCATGCTACCCCTCTATTCTGCCTTGGTCAGACCACACCTGGAATAATGTTTCCAATTCTGGGCACCATGATTAAAGGGAAATGTTGACAAGCTGGAATGTGTCCAGTGGAAGGTAACTAAAATGATCAAGGGTCTGGAGAACAAGCCCTATGAGGAGCAGCTTAAACAACCTGCAGAAGAGAAGGCTGAGAAGAGACATGATGAGGGTATATAGAAATATGTGAGGGGAAGTCATAGGGAGGAGGGATCAAGCTTGTTTCTGCTGCCCTGGAAACTAGGACACGGAACAATGGCTTCAAAGTACAGGAAAGGAGATTCCACCTAAACATGAGGAAGACCTTCCTAACTGTGAGAGCTGTTCAGGCAGTGGAACTCTCTGCCCTGGAGTGTGGTTGAGGCTCCTTCTTTTGAGGCTTTTAAACAGAGACTGGATAACTATCTGTCAGGGGATGCTTTGAATGTGATTTTCCTGCTCCTTGGCAGGGGGTTGGACTGGATGGCCCCTGAGGTTTCTTCCAACTCTAGGATTCTATGATCTTATATTCTTTTATCCTCCTCTTCTTAGGCTTCTGTGTGCAAAGTTTTATACTAAATAAATTACTGTGTTTATTTGACTATAATGCACCATCAAATGTAATGCACACCTCAGTTTTGAAGGTGCAAATTACAGAAATTGAATTTGCTCTTGAATGTAATGCATCCAGTAGAGCAGACATAGCATATTATGCAGAATGAATAAGGCCATTTGAGAAGCCATTCCTCTCCATCAGGCAAAGTTTGGGAAATTTATCAGCCCCACACAATTTCCAATGAGCCTCATTCACAACACCTTTAAAACTGTGGGAGTTTTGAAGGCCTCATAAATGAGACCAGCTGGAAACCACATGGGACTGAACCTAGGGGGGTGGGCGAAAGACCTCAAGGGCCACTCAAAAGGCCGGATCCGCAGCTAAGTGACAGGAATGACTGGGTCACTAGCTGCACACTCCTCCTCCTCCAGGTGACACGGAAACCTTTTTGCACTCCCTGCCTCTGAGGTTCTAGGTTTCTCCAGTTCTTTTTATGCAGGATGGTTTATGTGTATGATTCTAACACACCATTGAATCTAATGAGATCTCAATTTTGGCAATGTAATTTAGCCAAAAATAAGTGAGCATCAGACTTGAGTGATAATTAATTATCAATGTTACATTGCTTTCCAAAAAAAGGGTGCTAAAAATAATAACAGAGCACTTTCCTTGCAGCAATGGTCAGAATTCACACATCCTTGGCACAATTGCAGTCTCCCCCCAATTATGGGAACACATAAGGACTGCAAGGACAATAAATGACAAAGTTCCTACAACAAAACAGAGAGAGATTTGATATAAAAAAGAGGAAAGAAGAGGGAAGGACTTTCGGCGTATCCAAAATATTAATTTTAAAAACCCTAGGATATTATTATATCTTGTGCTCCACCATCTATCCAGAGTTATAACTGAAAATGCCTTTAATCAAAACTAGCAAACTGTCCCCAGAAAAAGCTTTTTGATTTAATGAAATTTATGCAGATATAAACATCATCCAGCATTTAAATAGGAGCAAAATAATTCTGTTTGTACTGAGAACTCCTCTAAGTGTTCAGTGAAAATTAAATGTTGTTTAGTTGCATAAATAATATTCAGAACTGCACAGTTTGAGCTCTGACCCTCTTTCAGTGTAATTGTCCATACTTCACAACAGGTCTTTTTAAATCCCTGTTTCAACCAAAAAATAGTAGTGCAAAGGTTGTTAAAAAAAAACAGGTTTGTGTCACTCTGGAACATCACTACCTCTTATGCTTGTACTAGGTTCCTGGAGTTCCAGTTCCATGTAATGAAGCTGTTTCTTTGATGTTGGGCTGGTAGGAATATTGACATATGTAGCCATCTCATTGCCCAGTCGATCAGATGTGGGTGGATCTGCTGAATAACCTACTGCTCCTACCCAAAGAAGAGAGAAACTGCATATTAAAAAGTAGTAACGTTGAAAACAAATGAAGAAATATAACTGGGACATGAAACTTTTTCTTCATGTTAAGACAAGATGGGAAATCTGAATCCATGTTCTCATGAACCTCTCATGTCTGAAATGTCTACCTTATTCATCCAAACAGAAAAGGAGGTGTCAGGCTGGGTATTCAAGAGCTCCACAGGGGCAATATTAAATAACGGCCCCTTCTACACTGCCATATAATCCAGATTATTAAAGCAAATAATCCACACTATCTGCTTTGAACTGGATTATATGAATCTAAACTGCCATATAATACAACTCAAAAACAGATAATCTGGATGTTATATGGCAGTGTAGAAGGGGCCTATGTGGGAGATACTGTATTTTACAAAGTTCCCAGGCTCTTCTTGAGGGTGAGACTAAACAGCAAAATGCAAATGGCATCAACATCACTGTGGACAGCAGTTCTGGAGTGGAATTTAATTTCTTTCCTTACATTCAATCAATTTCTCCATTTGCACCAAGTACTGCATACAGGGCCATAGCCAGAAAAAAAATTCGGGGAGGGTTGAAAATTTGGGGGGAGGGGTTTGAAAATTTTGGGGGGGTGTGAAAATTTGGGGAGGGGGTTAGGGTCACGCTGAAGCAAAGAGCACAGCAGGGGGCAGAGCAGCCTTCAATAGCCTGCAGCTCCGCCCCTGTCAACCACCTCCACCAAGTCTGGCCTCCTTAATGAGAGCATTCAACCCCCCCCCCCCAACTTGGTTGCTTCACTACATCGGCTATTGCTGCAAGTAATGACAGTGTGAATAAATTGTCAATATTTGCTTGAGATAGTGCTTGCAGTTCTGGAGGGACTCTTAATTTTTTGCGTCTCATAGACTTAGCATCGGGATTGGGTTAATCAGTTAAAATTCATGAGTAAACCAGGTTTTTTTTAACCTGAAAAATTTGGGGGGGGGGGAACTCCTACCCCCCCCCCCCCGGCTACAGGCCTGACTGCATAGGATTTGGCCAAAAAGCAAGCAGTGGCTTCAAATAATGAATTATTCTACAAACCAAAGGGGAGAGGGGACAGTTAATCCCTCCCCTTAGCAGCCTAAATCTTGATCTTTACTTGATGCTTTCTGCATTTCTGAAAAATCTGCAGATTAAATTCATTTGATCTCATTTATAATTTGCTCAATTATCATGCAAGGCTTCTCAAAGCTAGTAAAGGTGGAATGATCTACAAATGCAAATGCAAAGGAAGATCTTGGTATGTGTATTTAAAAATAATGTTTGAGGACAAAAGGAAGATAGACATTTCCTTCGACGATAGTGTTCTTTGAAAATTCTGCTGGTGGCCATCTTTAATATTCATAACTTCTTAACCTCACACTTGGGTACTTTCCATGTCTTTGAGTGAAATAAACTTCCCACAGAGAGTATTTCTCCCCGTCTGAAATGGATCTATCCATACATACAACCATTACCTTCTTGTTTTAAAGAAATTTCACCATATACTCTTCAGCAAGTCAATTTACTCACCAACTTCTTCAGGATCAGGAAGCGAGCCAGACTCTGTAAGTGGTATCATCAATTCATAGCTTCCTTTAAGTCCTAGAAAATACACAGATTTCGAAAGACATGATTCATTTTTGAAGAATAATTTATGATCTACCATATCTATCTATGAGTAAAAATATGCTTATTTACATGTATGTTTGATCCACAAAGACTCCTACAGAGTTTGATGGATCCATACCAAACTTGGCAGACATATCCACCATGGTCCAACTTGAGGGGGTTTGGGAGGGAGGGCTGATAGCCCTCCCCCAACCCACATCCAGAGAACCATATGCATCCCGCAGATGGTGAATCTGGACCAAACTTGGCACAAAACTCCATCAAGTTCAACTTAAAATACTAGCAGGGTTTGGAGGGATTGACAGAGGATGATAGGAGTTGTAGTCTACCCACATCCAGAGAGCTGTGTGGATCCTATGATGATAGATCTGGGCCAAACCTGGCACACATGCCCATCATGACTGACTTAAAATATGGTAGGATTTGGGGAGATACCTGGGCACAATGGATATTGTGCTCCACATGCATCTAGAGAAGAACTGTGTGTATCCCACCCATCATGGCTCTGTATCAAACATATTATGCATACCCATCAGGATCCAGTTTAAAATGTTGGTAGGGTTTAGGGAGATTGACAGAGGATGATAGGATGTGTAGTTCACCCACATTCAGAGAGTCATGTCATGGCCATCAACAATGGGTCTGAACCACACTTGGCATACATATACTTCATGATCTAACTTAAAATACTGGTAAGGGCATGATAGAGGATAACTGAAGTTCAAATCCACCCACATCTAAAGAGCTCTGTGAATCCAACCCACAACAAAGTATGCCTCTCTTCCTAACCATTCATATGGCTCACTCTACTTGCCAACCTGCATCTCCCAGTCCTTACCCCTTCTCTACACAGCCTGTGGATGATGGGAGTTACACCCCAACAAAAAGGCTGAGATGTCTGACTAGCTAGGAGCAGACTCTAGACTGACCCATCCGGATCTAGGGCTAATGGGAGTTCAACACCAAACAGATTTGGGGGTGATGGGAGTTCCACCTCACCAGAGCTGGGGAAAATGGGAGTTACAGCAAGCCATATCTGAACCTATGAGGAATTGAAGCCTGACCAGGTCTTTGACGAATGGGAGTTGGACCTCACTGGCTGTATAATTTTATAAATGGTCCCATTATATGATTATATATTTTTGAATGGGACCATTTATAACATCCAAAACCAAACCAAGATTATTTCTAATAAGCAGTGTTACAAAATACCTAACCCTGGAAACACCAGGTATATAAGCCAGTTTTAAGGCATAGATGCAAAACGCAAGACCTACTAAAATTAGGAATTTTCAACAGCTAGGTTAAATGTTCTTACCTGGGTTAGATGGCAAGGCCTCAGATGACAAAATTGAAGTTTCCTTTAAAAATTGACAGAAATATGCAAATATAATATTAGAATGAATCAATTTCTTATAAACTTAAAACACTGAAAAGTCTGCATTCCAAATTTATCTTCTTCCAATAAATCATTAAACCGTAGTCTAGCTCTAAGATTACACTATGAAACATAATTTTTGTTCCTGGGTTATAAATATCATTTCTGAAATGCTTCTGTCATAAAAAAAACCATGAAAAATTATTATTAAGCTGGAAAAACTTTGTTTTTGTGGTACATCCTGCAGTACATTTTGCTGTAGTTCATCAATGAATATCTCATAGAGTCTCAGCCACTTCAACATAGTTTGTATCAGCCACACACACAAAATGAAGTTTCTGGAGTATACCAACTACTTTCAAAGTAAGCACTACACAATTAAACAGGGAATAACACTATCAAACTAGGAACAGATTTTTTTTCACATTTTACATAGTGTTGTATGTAGAAAAATGCAAATGACAAACTATTTCTCTATGTCCTCACAAATTCAGAATTCTGTACCATAGATGGTACAGAATTCACCAAAATGGATTAAAAGACAACTACTATGCAATGACTAAGTCACTGTGATTATATTCAAACTGATCCATACATCTCATAAATATGGCACATATTCACCCAGATAAGTTCAAGTGATACATTCATCTCTTAGGCGATCCCTCGTAGTCTGAGGATGATGGTCCTGGGGGTGGATCTGTAGGTGGCTGTGGAGTCCTATTCTTGATCTGCATCTTCTTCCGCAGTGAGGGCATCGGTTTCCAGTTGGGAGGCAGTCCTGGTCGGGGTTGGCTTGATGCGTCTTCCTCTTGGCACATTTCTCTCTTTCGCCCTCCATTCGTGCCTCTTCAAATTCTGCAGCACTGCTGGTCACAGCTGACTGCCAACTGGAGTGCTCAAGGGCCAGGGCTTCCCAGTTCTCAGTGTCTATGCCAGAGTTTTTAAGGCTGGCTTTGAGCCCATCTTTAAATCTCTTTTCCTGCCCACCAACATTCCATTTTCCGTTCTTGAGTTCAGAGTAGAGCAACTGCTTTGGGAGACGGTGGTCGGGCATCCGGACAACATGGCCAGTCCAGAGGAGTTGATGGCGGAGGACCATTGCTTCAATGCAGGTGGTCTTTGCTTCTTCCAGCACGCTGACATTTGTCCACTTCTCTTCCCAGAAGATTTGTAGGATTTTCCAGAGGCAGCACTGATGGAATAGTTCCAGGAGCTTCATGTGACGTCTGTAGACTGTCCATGTCTCGCAGGCGTATAGCAGGGTTGGGAGGACAATAGCTTGAATGTTTACAATGGACATTGATTACAAGGCTGGAATGTGCTCTGCTCATCTATTACCATAGAAAAGCAACGGATTCTGAAGGCAAGTCTTTCCTCAGGCCAGTCTGGCATGCTGGCTGATACTGGAGGATCTGGCTCCTTCTTCCAATTAACTTCACTCACCCCAAGACCCGTTGTCTGCCCTCACCTTGCCCATTTTCTCCATACAATGAAGCATTGGGCCACATGCCATCTACTGGATGGAGAAAGACACTTGGCCAAGAAGTAGTCCTTCATGAGAGCTGTTCCTCCAAGGACTTGGGCAAGCCATACACTTGCTTTGTCTGCTTCTACTCTTGAGCAATAGAGCAAGCAGAGGGCAAAAGAAATTCGTCTGTTTCTGGAAGGGCCACTTGTTCAGTCACTGGCTCTGTCCTTCCCAGGGTAGGAGGAATCGGGAGGTGGAATGAAGCAAACTCAACCACAGTCTGAAGAAGCACTCTATAAGGTATTGGAACTATTTTCAATGTGGAGTGAGAGATCCAAGAGCGGCAGGCATTTCATTATGAATTTTGCCTACTTGCATTTTTATAAAACAGAGAAAACACTGTATGGCAACAGTAAATTCTGAAAATAACCACAATGATAAACTACCTGAAGTAGCTACAGAGGATCATGAAAACAATGCCCAAATAACAAATGAAATATTACAAAACTGATTAAAGCATATCAGTAGATCAAAGCAAAAGCTTGCTCAATTAATATGGAGATAAGCATCTACACTCCCCTCTAGCACAATACTTTGAAAACAAAAACTGTGAAATATGTCCAGCATTGCTGGCAAAATACTCCCAAAGGGAAATACTAAACATGCATATTTATTTATCTGGAAGAGAATCTCTTGATGCAAGAGTTAAGGGTAAAAAGGCTGCTGGCAACATAAAATTCTGCTATATTGTGAGATTACAGAGAGATACAAATTAAATGGGCCTTAATAGATTGAGTTGGCAACGGTAGCAAATGATCTTGCCTAGTGACTACTGGAGCAAACCAGTCTGCCTAAACTACCATATTTTCAAGAAGTCTGGAAGAAACTCTAGCAAAATATGTATTTCTCCTTCATAGGCATCAGCTATAAACCTGCATTAGAATTGATGCGTATGACAGAAATGGAATTGAAAAAATGACAGTTGAAGGAAACAAAACTGTTGCTAGAAGTAAACGTTTATATCGATGAAATTTTCCCCAAATATGTTCTGATGCTTGGGGAGGGGTAGCCAGTAGGGCTGTGCAATTCATTAAAAATGGTCCAAAAGTTACTACAGAACTGGGGGGCGCTGGTGCTTTGTTTCTAAAGTGTTTCTAAAATATACTTAGTGAAAATTTCGTTACTATAATGAAAGTAAAGAAAATTCGTGACTATTTCGTTTAGCAATTGCGCATGCACATAATTACTATAATTGGAGAAACTTCAGGGGCTCCAATCTCTCTCATTTTTAAACCTATTGGGGTGAAACTTGCTACAATGGTAGAACACATTTACCACTGTTCGCCCACCAAATTTCAGAATGTTTCACTTGGCCATGGATCTTTGGAGAATTTTCAAAGTTTTAGGGAGGGACAAATCTCTCTCGTCGCTACCCTGATTGGTGCTTTCTGATGCTGATGCAGCCTGGAAAATGTAGTTTGGGGAATTCTCTGGCATAGGGCTCCTCCCTTCCCAAATTACATTTTCCAGAGTTCTGTGCTGTTTCCAAAATGCACTGCTCCCTCTTTCACCCGCTGCTAGTGCCAAGACTGCATTAATTCCACAGAGGAATGGCAGGGCACTAAGGCAACCTTTGGCTTTGCTTCCTTGCCCTGCATTGAATATGAAATTGACTTTGGAAACCTTCTGAGATCTACAAAACTAAAACTAAAAAGTTTTAGGTAAGTTTTGATTCTAAAATATTTGGTGTGGGCCATAAAACGTTTTGAATATGGCTTCTGACTTACAAAACTTTCAATTTTCTTACAATTTCCGAAACTTCTGATTTTTTTGCACAGGGCCATTAGATCGGCCCTCACCCTCTTAATGTTTCACAAAAAAAGTTAAAACCTGGTTATATGAGCAGGACTTCCCAAATGCAGTGTAGCTGTTAAACTCTGATCTCGGAACAGTTGGACAACGTGACTGGATAATGATTGGTAATGAAATGCGGAGGACTTATGGTTTTTAATTATGTTTTATTGATGTTATTTGTAATGAATTTTATCTATGTTAAATGTTTTCAATGTTTAATTATCTTTGTACTGCTACGGGCATCGAATTGTGCCGCTTTGTAAACCGCCATGAGTCGCCCTCGGGCTGAGAATGGCAGCATAGAAGCATAGTAAATAAATAAATAAATAAATACATGGTTAGAATGAAACTTAAGTTTTGGTTGCAAGGGGCTTATGTCAGAGAAGCCATGCACAGAATTCAGAAGCCAGTCATACATTAAGAGATATTGTCTTCTAATTAACAATATGTACACAGAATATACAGTAACATTTTTGACACGGAAGTTGCAGATGTGCTATAAATTCAAAGAATGGACACAATGAAAATCATGAATGATAGTTTAATAACAAGGGATCTCAAGTGATATTTGCAGCAAAAATGGCAGAGTATCCCGCAAACCCTAAAAGGAATTTTTTAGGTCAGGGCAATACTCAGAATAGAGAGACTTGCAGTAAGGCCTTTTCAGACTTTTCCATCTAGTCAGACATTTCAGGATATTGAAAAACAACAACTGTCTTTCTGCCCCTCCTCAATTTCCTGCTATGCTATATATTGTAAGGAGGTCTTCCAGATTAGAATCTGAAGATTTCATAGCGATCTAGAAAAGGCAGAATGTGCATTAAAAGATATCCTTTGCAATTTCATTCTGCCTGAATCCACCACCCACTGCATAATGTAGTGGGGATACAATGGTCCTCTCAGCCCCTGCTGCATTCTCTCATGACCAATTTTTCTCCTACACTGTTAAATTCTATTAGCATAGTGGCAGCAAAACAACCTGCAGTTTTCCAAAATGCCATAATTTTAACTAACTGCTGAGTAACTAGCCTGGGAAACATTTTATTTTGAAAGAATGTTGTGATTTGTTGTATGCTACCCAGATGTACAAATGGGGTGGCTGATTGGTGTCAGGAGTCACAAATGGGTCCTATGTTGCCCCCTCCTGCTGCTTAATGACAAGCACAACCTCAATACATAGATTTCTTCTGTGCTAGCTCCTCCTTCAGGAAATTTACTATAACTGTTATGAGCTGGAGAAGGACAGTTTCTTCTCGCCTTCTTCCCTGTGTGATGCCTTCCATTTCTAACCTCCAAAGGCTGTTGGATGTGCTTTGATTATGTGTGTCTGCATGGCAGGTTGTTGGACTGGATGGTCCTTGTGGTCTCCTCCAATTCTAGAAGTCTAATTCTTCTAGCATAGGGGTCCCCAAACTAAGGCCCACAGGATGTGCACTATGCATAGGAATTCTTTCATGTGAACCTCTGCTTAAAATTTTTGAGGACCTTTGCTCTAGCATAGTGATTCCCAAGATCTGGTTCTTCAGGTGTTTTGGACTTCCGCTCCCAGAATCTCTGACCATTTATTAAAGTTGCCAAAGCCACTGGGAGGTGAAGTCCAAAACACCTGGAGGATAAGAGTAAAGGATTAACTGTGAATCTAGCATGTACCCCCTCCCTGAGAAAACTCCTAATTTTTTATCACAGTTCTCAGTTTAAAAAGTACAGTGGTGGAAATAATGTGGCACTCTAGAGCTTGTTGGACTGCAAGTCCCAGCAGCTCTAGTTTGCATAGTCTATGTGGAGAGTGCTAGATGTCACAGTTCAATGACATCCAGAGATTCCTGTATGATTCCAACACTTGCTTTAGTATAAAGCATCTCACACATAGCCTAGCAAAGCTGGATATGGATGTCAACATTGTGCAACTTGCGGTGATACAAATGTAGCAACGTTTGAATAGTTAAGGCAAAAAGATTTATTTCCCACAACCATGTTAAAGTTTGAATGTGATTCATGTTGATACAGTATAATCAATACAATGTGTTCTGACTATCCAAATGGAGGCAAAGCCTACCTTCACGCAGAATTCGGCAAGCCAGTCAAATTTTGTTGTGAAATGGAGATAAAGTATTGAAAAGGTCTCATCTCAGTGTGCAAGTTTCCTATCTCTGTGATTATTTTTACACTCACAAATATATCTTCTTTTTAAATACTTCCCATGATTATGTATGGGAATGTGCATAATTGTGGGTCTTGTCATTTCTGTTTTTTGGGTGTCTTTGCTGCATAATAGCAGAGTAGCTACTTAGGTGTATTTTCCCCAAAATACATGGAATGCTTTCCCTGTATCTTTTCTACATTGTATTTGAAGGACAAGATAAAAAGCTACTAAACTGAAATTATTTCTAAGAGAATCTATTGTACTTTGATGACTCTTTAAAACTTCACATTGAAATCAATTATTTAAAGAATGTCAGGAGATCGTGTGAAGGATTACAATGTTTCTCCATGCATGAAATTTCTTTGTAAAAAAGTCGCCAACTAGAAGACTGAGGTGGCAACCTGTAGCTGCTGAAGATAATAGGACAGGGAATGAATAGGACAGTGTTCCCGATTTTTCTTTCTGACAATGTGCGTGGGAAGGGATTGTGGGCGGATGAAGTGGTTTTGAGGCGAGAGTAAAATGTTTGCGTTGAGTATTCATACTGAGAATGATATAGACATGGAGTTTTCCTACATTTTGTTGAGTATGAATGCAGGGGGAATTGATACATTTTAATCAGAGGGAGAAAAGCTTGCAAAACATAAAGAAATATCCTGATATCCGTGACATTTTATCCTGGGAGGTTGGATAAGCAGCCTTTGTGGTAATAAGCTCATTACTTCAGTCTATTTTCCAGTCTACATGTCCCAATCTAAAAACAGAGCAGGGTGGGGAAAATAATAACTCTGAAACTTTTTTTAAAAAATGCCTGAAATGCATACACATTTTAGAAGTGTTTTGTTGTCTGCCGTGACCAAGTTGAAAAAGATGCCTGGAAAAGTCTCTGATTTTCTCAGATATAAATTGAGAATTAGAGGGCAAAATGAAAAAAAATCCAAAGATGGAATTGTTCTCAGGAATGTTTCACCATACTGATTTCTTTTTAATTCCTAAGGAGAAAATTGCTGAAGTTTGTTTGTAGCCTGAAGGAGCAAAAAACAGATTGTACAGACTGCTTTGCCTGTATTTTCATCTTGTCAGGAACATTTTTTAATGAGCATTCATATTTTTGCATTCAGTTCTTTTATTATAGATATATTCTAGGTCTGAATCTTTACACAAGTTAAATTCTATGAAAGGAAGGACTGAATTGTGCAGTGCTGAGACTGATATATTACTTTTTATTGATTGCTGTGTACAAGTATGAGGACAGACAGTACTTAAATGTCTACAAAGAAGTACTAGCTCTGCCTTGGAGTTTTATTCTTAGATTTGGAAGTTTCATTCCTCAATCCTACACAAGAATACCCAAGTAACAAGCATCCGACTTACAAATAACTCATAGTTAAGAACGGGGCTGAGACAACAGGAATTGAGGGAAATCTACCCCTCAAAAGAGAAATTCACTCCTGGAAGAGTTATCAAGGGGAAAGGTGTCTCCAGTGAAGCTTTATCACCAATCCTGGTTTCCACAACAAGCCACTGTTTTCAAACTCCAATTCTCTCAAGAACAGAAAGTGAGGTGAAATCTGAACAGGCAAACAAACAACAAAACAAACATCATGGGGGCGTTAACCCTTCCCTATGCTACCCAAAGCTTTATATATATATATATATATATGGCTGGAGTTACACATACAAACTCAACTTAAGAACCTATCTTACTCATAACTTGTGCACTACCTTGTATATAGCTAAATTCAAGAAAAGATACCATGCATATGCTGTAACTTTGCATATGTATCTTTACAGTGCAACTGAAGAAGGGAGCTATCATCCCATGAGAACAAACATTGGAGCTATCCATGATACACAATAGACTCATTTAACCAGAATTCAAGCAATCAGAACTCTGAAACAAACGCATACTGCATTCACAAAGCTGTTTTCGTAATACAGTAAAACTGTGTTACAATAAGTTTGTCTTTGTTTGTCTTAATTTGATTTAATTACTGTATTTTAATATTACTTTAAGACTATACAGAGTTTATGGTACAATACAGTATGGAGTATAGTATTAGTTAGACCTATTATAATAGAAACTTTCAAGCAACCAAAACTACATTTATCCAGAATCTACCAATCTCCATGAGTAATGCTTAACTGAGAGTCAACTGTGTTTATTTTTTTATTGATTACTAGCTTAGGTACCTGACAATGCCCTGGTTAGGGATTTGCACTTATTAGAAATAGTTATTTGTTTTTAGATTTGATGAATGCTCCCATTAGAAAATACATAACAATGTGAGTTAACGACAACTCCCAGCATCATCTTTCATTGCCCCTAAACTGCACTAGTAGTTAAAAGTTGATCACGATGGTTATGTGTGCCAAATTTGGTCCAGATCCTTCATTGGTGAGTTTCACAGTGCTCAGGTTGGGTCTGTGTGCCATGCCTGGTCCAGAGCCAATTCCTGAAATTAAGGTCAATTCCCCCCAAACCCCGCCAGCATTCAAAGTTGGTCATGTTGGATGCATGTGCCATCTTTCGTCCAAATCCATCATCGGTTGGGTTCACAGTGCACCAGTATTCAAAGTTGGTCATCTTGGGGGGGGGGGGATTGCAACCTCTGGTCTAGATCCATCATCAGCTGGGTTCAGATAGCCATCTGGATGTGAGTGAATTAGAACTCCCGTAATCCAGGGTTTATCCTCCCCAAACTCCTCCAGTATTTTCTGTTGGTCATGTGGAATCTGTATGCCAATTTAGTGCCAGATCCATTGTTGGTGGGAGATACAGTGCTTTCTGGAAGTGGGGGTCATCTTGGATAGTACACACTAACAAACATAAATGGACAGATAGATGCTTACATATATACTTTGACTTTTATTATATAGACAGATAGCTATAGATATATAGAAGGCAATATATTGAAAGATAATATATTGAAAATTAATATATAATTATGAGTAATAATATTCATATCAAGAATTTATCAATTTTGACTAGAATTCCTATTCTTATAATTTTTTGTAAATACATCTTCAAACTATTACCTTAATATTGCTCCAATTTTATTCCCATTTAGTTCAAAGTAATATCTTGTCTTGTAGTGTTTCCCAATTAAGTTTTATCGAGGAGACAAATTTATTTGTTTTTATTATTGTTATGATTTTATTTGATATGTTAATGCTTTTAAGTGTTTAAATGTGTTTATGATGTTGATGGCATTGAATTGTTGCCTTGTGAACTGCCTCGAGTCACCTGCGGGCTGAGAGGGGCAGTATACAAATGTAGCAAATAAATAAATAATCTTATTGTATTACAACTGTCTTTTCAATGTATCTTGTTATATTTTACCCTTCATTTAAAATTTTCATCTGCCCATGAATATTAATACAAGCAATGTAAACATCTTGTCTGAAATCCAATTCCTGTAATGTCTTTATTGATTTTACTATATTTCAATAACGTCTATAATACTGTCTTAGTCTATTTTTCCTTTCATTCACATTGTTCCTGTTTCATCAATTTCACGTTCCATAAAAGAAGTCGTTATTTTATTTTAATACCTGTAGAATTCTCAATTCATTTATCCCGGGCCAATCTCAAATGTATTTATTTTCAACATTTAAACAAGAGCCAAAAATGTGATGTGGCAGCTAAAAAAGCCAAGGGGATTTTGGCCTGCATCAATAGGAGTATAGTGTCTAGATCCAGGGAAGACGTGCTACCCTTCTATTCTGCCTTGGTTAGACCACACCTGGAATCACACTGTGTGCAATTCTGGGTACTGCAATTGAAGGGAGATGTTGACAAACTGGAATGTGTCCAGAGGAGGGCGACTAAAATGATCAAGGGTCTAGAGAACAAGCCCTATGAGAAGTGGCTTAAAGAGCTGGGCATGTTTAACCTGCAGAAGAGAAGGCTAAGAGGAGACATGATGGTCATGTATAAATATGTGAGGGGAAGTCATAGGGAGGAAGGAGCAAGTTTGTTTTCTGCTGCCCTGGAGACTAGGACGCAATGGAACATTGACTTCAAATTACAGGAAAGGAGATTCCATTTGAACATGAGGAAGAACTTCCTGACTGTGAGAGCTGTTCAGCAGTGGAATTATCTGCCCCAGAGTGTGGTGGAGGCTCCTTCTTTGGAGGCTTTTAAACAGAGGCTGGATGGCCAACTGTCGGGAGTGCTTTGAATGCGATTTTCCTGCTTCTTGGCAGGGGGTTGGACTGGATGACCCACAAGGTCTCTTCCAACTCTATGAGTCTATGATTCAACAGCGGAATGAAAAAAAATGTTCCTCCTATTTGCATAAGCTGGATGACTATTGTAATAGCAGTCAGCAGGGGGAGCAGCTCACCCAATCAATGCTACTGCTAAATAAGGAAAACCTACCAATTAGAGTAAGGATAAAGGAAAGGAAAGGAAAGGAAAGGAAAGGAAAGGAAAGGAAAGGAAAGGAAAGGAAAGGAAAGGAAAGGAAAGGAAAGGAAAGGAAAGGAAAGGAAAGGAAAGGAAAGGAAAGGAAAGGAAAGGAAAGGAAAGGAAAGGAAAGGAACAACCTATGCCCCAAGTCCCAAGTACATATTGCAGGAAAGATGTTTCCTCTTCCATTCATAATAACATCTCATAGGAAGTTTAGTGTTCCCTTTTTCAGCAGATGTCTTTGGAAGATGATAAGGTCATAATGAAATTACCATTGTAAAGTTTTTAAAAGGCCACTTAACTCCTCTTGTTATTTAACTGCAACTGCTTTAGCTACTTTTACAGAAGACACATCACCTCAATAGTTAGGACATGGCTAGGAATGCACTGGAGGACAATGGATCATTTTTGGTCAACATTTTGATTGGATGTAATGCTCTATCTAACTTTTAGGATCCCAGCCTGTACACAGGGAGAAGTGGAAATGAAATACCAAGGAAAGCATAAGAGGACAGGTTGCAAGCAATTACAATATGTAAAATATGCTTAATCTTCATATGGCACAAAATGCCTGTCCCAGGATTCTATAGGATATGTTGATAGCAGTTAGTGCACTATGACACTATAACTGTGTACTGTAAATGGGCTCACCGTGGTAACAGAGACACCAAATGCTGTATTTCTTCCATTTTAAGGCACACCTTTTCCCTATATAAACATCTCTAAAAATGGAGTGCATCTTAAAATCACAGGTGTATCTTACGTATTTTTGTTGGTGGGGGTGATACTGAAATTAGGGTGTATCTTACAATGGCTGGCTACTTATAACTGAATAAATACAGCAATAGAATATTTAAAAATAAAATGAATCAAAGGGATGGGGGGAGGCTCCTGTCATGCCTGACAGCCATTGCAATGGTTTTTCCAGGCTCCAACCATTTGCACATTAAGGCTGTGCCAGTTTCAGACCTGACTCCTGTTTTCTAATCCAATCCAATGGTGGGCGAGAGGGGGGTGTTGGTTGCTCATGGAAGACTTTCAAAGGAGCTAAGATGATATGGGGAGTGGGTGATGGAGAGGACCCATGCAATTACCACCCAGTCAACTTTTACATGCCAGATGTTACCATTTAGGAAACATTGTATGGACACCAAACACAAAGTAGCTGCACACATAACATCCTGCAGAAACTTATTGGCAGTGCAAGGGGTGCAGGTCCAAAATTAGTAAGAACATTAGCCCTGGCCTTGTTTTAATCAACTGCCTGCCCTGTTTGGCACATAGCACTGAATGAAACATAGGAATAATCACAGGATGTCTCAAACTTATACCTCCCCCCCCCCTGAGTGCGATGGGAAGTTGCTGCTGTAAGAGAAATAAGGTTGAACACTGTGAAAGCAACTCACTACATGACTATCAGCCTCTTCTCAATAGACTCAAATCAAGGAAAAGTTTCATGAGAACCACCACTCCTCTAAATGTTCCCCCAACAACAGCAAGAATATCCCTCTGGGCAGCTAAACCAGGAAATCCCAACTAGATGCCCCCCCCCCATGGGGGTCCAAGGCCAAACCAACAATGGGAAACCTGAAAATCTCTGATCAGACTCAGAAGTGGAGTGGGCAGATCAAAAGAAAACCTGGCAAAATGGCACTACCTAAAAGAATCCTCCACCTTGTGCAACTGTGGAGCAAGACAAACAACTCCACATCTGTAAGCTTGCCCACAATGCCCTACCTCATGCACAGAGGAAGAATTGTTTAAAGCTACAGACAATGCGGTCGCTGTTGCCCGTTTTAGTCTAAAAATATTTATTTGCTTGTGCTCCGTCCATTTTATCAGTTTTATACTTGTTTATTTATGCAATGCTTTTGACATAAAATAAATCAATACCAGAAAAGACTCTAGAGTAGACCATTAAACAGACAGTCTGTAAGCACTTAGAAACAAATGCTTTGTTCACTAAACATCAATATAGGTTTCTCAAAAACAAGACATACCAGACAAAAGATATTTTTTTACAGATTTACAAACTTGGTAAATGAAGGGAATGCTGTTAATGTAACGTATCTAAATTTCAGCAAGGCCTTTGACATTGACAAAGACCTCTATGATATTCTTAAAAGAATAAAGTAAAATGTGGGCTAAGCCATGATAACGTTAGGTGGATTGAACACAAAGGATACAATGGTTCCTCTTTATCCATGAGTGGTCCTAGGCCATGGTCTGAAGGCACACTTGACACACCTTGCTAAAACAAAACAACTCTGGGTAGGAACTCAACCTATGCTGCCTTCAAAGACAACAAACTGTCTTCTAGTACCTTTAAGACTCACAAGTTTTGTTTAGGATCATTTTTTATGGATTCTAGCTGCATCGTCAGATGCATGATATTGGATATGAATGCAAAAATATAATGATCTGTATGTACATGTTTCCTCCTGGCAGAAATTAAAATGCAAAAATCCTACAAGTGAGATAATGCATGCTCAATGCAAATATTTACCTTTAGTCCACCACAGATTAAGCAAGATGAAAAGACTGCTCGTGATGTCCCTGGAAGGGAGCAGCACATTTCACTCATGCTGCTGGAGACCACACCAACCGAAGTCCCCTCAGTGCTTCTAGAGTCTAACACCTGTCCTTGCTGTCTTAGGGGTGGCTGCCGTAAAATGAAGTCCATGCTTTCATCAGAGAATGAGTCTTTTGTACTTTCTATGGGAAAGGCTGCCTGCATGCCCTTTTCTCTGCTGTATCCAGGAGTGGTTTGTGCTTCCAGATGTGGTACCAAAAGATTCAGGTCATCTGTTTCTTGATGTGTCTGGTCCTTTGATTGGGCGGAATTGGGACATAAACTGTGTACATCTTTAGCAGGTACCTGCAACAAACTCCTGGGTGTGTCGTAGGTGTGCCTGAGGGAGCTGGGAACCTGGTACTCCAAGCCAGGGCTTCTCTGCTGCTCACTACGCAGACAAGTGCACACATTTTGCTCTGAAGAAAGGTTCAATGGCAGGCTCAACAATGACCCAAATTCATCCCCATGGCAAATGTCCAGGCTCTCAGCATAGGAGGAGAAACTTCCAGAGTAGGAAGAGTGACTCCCAGTAGCTATCCCACTGTCAGAAGAACTTTGGCGCCCTATTTCTTGTAGCTGTCTAGAGCGAAGGAGTTTAGAAGGTGGCTTGGTGACACTGCGGATAACTTCTGAGTGGGATTTTTCTTCCCCATGGTGACTGCATTTTGCTGAAGCTATTCCATGTCCATGACTCTCTTGAGAAGTACTGGCTGAAGACTGGTCAGGCCAAATAGTCAACCTGCTTCCAATGCTAGTATCAGAACGGCTTGTGTCTGAAGATGAACTTGATAAACTTCTATCTTCACCTAGAAAGAAAGGAAGATGCATGGTTGAAATAAAAGAGTCACATTGCATAGTTGAAATGGGGCTACAAAGTGGAATCCACAACATGCGAGTGTGGAGAAGAGCAAACTACAGACCACCTGCTGCAATGCAACCTGAGCCCTGCCACATGCACAATGGAGGACCTTCTTGCAGCAACACCAGAGGCACTCCAAGTGGCCAGCTACTGGTCAAAGGACATTTAATCAACTTCCAAGTTTGCAAACTTTGTGTTTTGTTTGTCTGTTTGTTAAAAATGCAATGCAACTGTTTGGTCTGCCCCTGACACGATAAATAAATAAATACTGCATAGTTAGGCTATCATTCATTAGATAATTCAAAGACTAGCCACATAGATACAGAATGATAGAACTGGAAAAGACAGGAAGGTCATCTAGTCCAATCTCTGCCATGAATACAATCAAAGCACTTTTGACAGATGGACATCCCGCCTCTAGAGAGAGGCTCGACTACACTCCGAGGCATCAAATCCCAATGCCAACCAGCTCTGAACATTCTGATCTCTAGAGCAGCAGAAAAAAAGCTAGCCCCTGCCTCAACATGACATTTTTTTCTAATCTTTTAATATTAATAACATAATCATCATCATCATCATCATCATTTTTATTTATATCTCACTTTTCTCCCTCACAGGACCCAAAGTGGCTTGTGACATATCAAAATCATGGAAACAACAATCCAAATAGGTTGATGATAAGTATAAAATATCATAAAATAAACAGTTTTACACAACAATAATATGCATTCACATTCTTGTGGCATCATGTCAGATTATGTACCCTCTCGCCAAGCTTTTCCTCCAAGCTTTTCCCCCAATCTACACATACATAGCTCCCTATGTGTTCTTGTATTTTTTGTCCAAATGTCTCTATAACATTTTACCTGTTTGACTCCAGTCTTAAAGAATACTGTCTCCCCCACCCAGATATGGTGTAGAAAGATTATTGAATCGAAAGAATACAAATGACAGAAGCCACATGAAAAAACAATAGATGTCCTTACATTGTATGTGTTCTTACCTCCACTGCCATGGTAACTTGCATGAGACAGAAGACTGAGGCGCTTCTCTAACTGCAAAGCTTCATGGGCCACTCTCTCTTCCATGCATGCAGGGTTTGCATTGGGATCTTTTAAAAAATGATATGAAATTATAGTTGAGATTTGACTGTAACTAATATTTCCCTTTCATAAAGAAACGAGGCCACTTGGCACAAACTTTGCTTATTATTTGATTCTGTGATCTCAACCATGTCATACAGAATGTCTCTTTTGCAGTACAGTACTGTTAAAAGGCCAGAAAATTAAGAAAAAATGTGGACAGACCCCTCCAAGAAGGAATTCTGTGACAAGAGAATCAGAGTCTCTGTTCTTGTGAAGGAAAAAAAATAGGCAATAAGAATTAAAAGTAAACACTGTAATATTTTACAGAGCTGGGTTGGCTTTTTGTTGTTATTTGACATCAAAATGATTCCTACTTATGCTGACCCAATCTATGTGTGATATGTATGCATGTCAGACAGGCTTTTGCTGAGGCATCAGACTAAATATGTGCAACTGCTAATGGGCAGTAGAGGTATGTGCATATGACACATTGGCAAACTGTTTCTGAGAGACAATGGCAGTGGCACCATAGCTAACACTTGTTAGTATGGCACACAAAAAAAAGAATGCTAAATCCCTGCTGATTACTTTTTACCATGAAAATATTATGATGAGACAATCCAAAATGAAATGTAATAGTGTCAGAAGATAACACACTCAGGTCAGAATAAACTCAGTGAATTACTGGGAAGAGCAGAGGCCAACTACAAATACCATTGCACTACTGGTGCAGCTGGACTTAAGCCAAAAGGAGATTCAGTTACTGATGTAAAAGAAAAGTCAGAAGTTGCACAATATACATTATAGGAACATGGAATATGAAAAAGCATGAATTGGGAAAAACTAAACACAGTAAAATAAGAAATGGAATAAAACAATATTTAAAAAGTTGGAGTAAGCAAGCTAAAGTGGGGGGAGTTAGATTAATTAGATAATTGAAGAAACAATCTGGTTTTAATAGAGGAGAGATATGAACCTTTTCTTCAAATGAAACTATGTAATTCTGAGGCCCTTTTGCAAGCAACAATACTGGAGTGGCATTTTGGTAAATCTGGTAGAGTTCTTCTCCTCTACCAAAAAAGGAGGAATGAAAATACGAAAATGAATGTTCTTTCAGCAGTAATGAATCAATCTTCCCATCTCTGTCTAAGTGGAGGAAGGATGATGATTACCTTGGTCATTCTGAAACACTTGGGGGGAATAAATGTGTTCACACTTCTTGAGTTAAAGACAAATGAAATGCTGTCATTCTGTTTGAAAGCAGTACAGTACTGTGAATAGAATCCAATCCATCCTTGGGGAAAATAATCAAATGCTCCTTCGGAAAGCAATTTGTAATCTGTTGAATGAGCACAGCACACTGGTGGACTAAAACTGTCCCTCTTAGGGTAGTCTATTGAATTCTGTCTTGTAATCGGATTGAATTAAAATGAGAATCCATTGTTACAGATGCCTTGATCCGATCCTGAAAACATGGGACTGCCCATGTCATTCAGTATTAAATATAATGATATCTCCCCAGTAATTCATCAACTATGCATCTCATTGGAAGGACTGTCTGCTATTTCTAGAAAAAAATCACTTTACCAATAGATGAATAATTTTCTCAGTAGTCAAGATAATCCTCCTATTCATCCCATTTCTAATAAACAACTTCAGTTACAGAAAATACTGATAGAAATCATTACTATACTTTCTGAAAGTCATCTGAACAGCTAAACTTGGGCTCTGCTTTCTGCATTGGCAGTAAGTAGGAGGTGAAATGAAAATTACCTTACTTTAAATCTTGTCCTTATTTGATTTTGTAGGATATGTCCTTTTAATCTAGATTTTAATGAATATCTGGCGATGTCTTAAAATACTTCAAACTGTGGGTGTTCCAATATTCTATGGCTTTTTTCAAATTTAAGAGATTAATTGTAGGTGGTTCCAGACAGAGAGTCTTACTGCCCACATCAAAAGGCATCATACAGCTATTTTTTTTCCTTAATGGACTATAAAAACAGATGGGAAAAAAACAATAGGGAAACCCAGGAGGACTGAAAGATGAAGACAGGGATTCCAACCTTAGTCTCCTAGTGTCTGAGTCCGATATGAAAACCTCTATGCCACGTTGACTCTCTTGTTTCATACCAGAAGATTTCTTGTTAGAATTTGAATGGATTCCATATTGAAATTCCATCCATTTCTGCATGAGAGTTTTCCGGGCTGTATGGCCATGTTCCAGAAGCATTCTCTCCTGATGTTTCATCCACAACTATGACAGCCATCCTCAGAGGTCTGTTGGAAACTAGGCAAGTGAGGTTTATAAATCTGTGGAATGTCCAGGGTAGAAGGAAGAACTATTGTCTGTTTGAAAGAAGTGTTAATGTTGCAATTGACCACCTTAATTAGCATTTAATGGCCTTGCAGCTTGAAACAATGAGGTCTAGCTAACACCTCCCAACAAAGGATCCCCCCAGGCAGCAACCAGCCAGGCTTTGAAGTCATAAGCCCATTAAATGCTAATCAAGGTAGCCAATTGCAACATTCACATTTGCCTCAAGCAGACAAGTGTTCTTTCTCCCACCCTGGATATTCCACAGACATATAAATCCCACTTGCCTAGTTTCCAACAGACTCCTCAACCTCTGAGAATGCCTGCCATAGACGTGGGCAAAATGTCAGAAGAGAATGCTTCTGGAACATGGCTATACAGCCTGGAAAACTCAGAACAACCCGATGTTAGTATAGTTTAAATCTTCTGCTCTGGGAGTTCCAAGTGGGAATATACACTCTTGATAAAGTTCAGTCTTCACAGAATTTTCCCCATCTATATGAAACACTGAATTTCTCTCAACACATGAAGGTATGTGTCCAAAAGATGGCTTGACAAGTTACTACCACTTTTCAGATTAGTTTTACACTGCTTTAAAAATGGGTAAGATGCAGGTCCCCAAAATCTCTATTTAGTATTTTATATTTATATATAGCAAGATAATCCACAGCAAAACTAAATAGAAAAATATGATCTCTAGAACAAAGGGAAATGGCCATGGCAAAATGTACAACTCATTTTGACATTTAGCGATATTTAGTGATTTTGATATTTTGTACTTTCAAGTCCTTGCACCTGGAACCTATCGTTCCAAGTACAATAAAATGTACTATTCCTTTAAGTAGTTACTCTATATTTCTTGTATTAACCTGGTAGAACAGGACGTAGGCCAAAAGAGCCTTTCATTGGAGAGATGCCATGAACAATGCAGTCAAAAAGAAAACTGATCTTCTCTCCTTCCGTGCAAGACAGGAAAAAAACTCCAGCCCCTGCAAGAAATCAAAATACTTATGATTTTTCTTGAAAAAAGTACAGGATAACAAATTTATGCAAAGTGTAAAACATTCACAAAGGCGTACAAGGAAATCGAAGGGCATACAACAGCAAATATGCTAGTTCCTGGCAAATACCGCATCAGGCAAAACATGTGGAGCAATTTAGATTCTATGCTGATCTGAGTATTGCTTCATTAATGATCTTAATTATATACATCTGCATGCATCTTGTGATACCTTGAAGAAGTTCTTAGGCTGTGTATTATGTTCTGATCCTAGAAATATCATAACAGTATTGATATTTAAGACTATTGCTTTGATACCGAGGCTAAATCTTATAATGGGGCAGGGAAGTGTTCGAGAGGCAATTTCTTATGCTAGTGTTGTATACTAGCTTAATATTTTCATGGACTGCTGCTTTGGTAAAGCATAACAGAGTCCTGGTGAATAGCTAAACACATAAAAAAATCAAGTATTTAAAGCACCTTTTCATACATTTTCTGAGACCTGGAAGCCAGAAGGGAAAGGCCTAATCTTCAATGAAACATCTTTGAATTAAGTGCTTTGTGTAAAAAATTGCCAGCATTCCATCAATATGAATATGCCTGTATTTCTTTTTTTGTATAGGTATATTCTAGAAATGAGGCCAAATTCAATTTTAAGAAAGCATTTGTTCTCAAAAATAATCTACATTTTTAAAATATGTACTATACTAAAGTATGATATTCTACTGCTTTTTTCTGCTCGTGTTTCATACAATGGAAGAGAATATGCCAAAATCTGGAAAATGCTGGCTTTTAAGACTAGATAATCTCTTTCTTGCATTCTAAGCCAGAACTAGGGCAGTAGTTAAAAAAAATTGAATCTGAGAATCGCAATATGTAATCTGATAAATTGTGGGACTGCACAAATCTCTTTTTCTCAAAGTTCAGCTTTCTTGAGCAATGTCTTGGTACTAGCTCAGGAATTACCATATGTTGTATCAGGCTGAATAAGCAGCACTCGCAATTTTGCTTTCACCCTGTTAATATACAAACCTTGTATGGAGATTCTCCACATGAGTAAGAAGACTGAGTGACCAACTTTCCTGCATTTCATATTCAACAGCTTTTTTTATTCTCCAGGCTCTCATATTGCCTTTCTATTTCTCCTGTATATTTATAATCACAGTTAGCACTAACATAGAGAGCAACACTATACACACACAAATGCACACACACACACACACAAAACCAGGTGAGGGAGGATTCCAAATGTATAAACATTTTAGAACAGCTTGGCATTGTTTGAATCCTTTCTATAATCAAATAGTGAAATAGTTAAATAGTGACTTACAGAAGCCACATCGAGTTCCACCTTCAAAGACAAATCCGTTAGGAACAGCTCCATACCGCCGCAGATCTGAGAGTTTCCACTGCCCCATAATAGTAGGTGGGTTGTCCCTTACTAGTACTAGAATATCATTGCAGAAGTGAAGAGTTGCTGGACCACTTTCCAGTTTAGTTCCTGGTGCAACCACAACATGAAACCTGTGAACTTTCAGGGGAAAAGCAGAGGTGGAAAACTGAAGTGACAAGGAACTGAATTAAGTTTTTTTTAAAAAAACAAACCCTGAAATATTCATATTTTGCAAACATTTATTACAAGACTTAACAAAAAGAGTATCAACTAGCATTTAATCACATTAAAATACAAGGAAAATACTTTCACAAATGGGAAGAAATATACACAGAAGGAAAACAATATTACTTTAAGTTAAAATAATGTGTCTTTGCCCAACACAGTGTTTTGCTTGGGCAGCACGTTAAATCTGTTTCTCTCCTTTTTTAAAAAAAAAAAATGCTTAAGCTCTTTTATAAATATTGAGAGTCACATGTTATTTGGACTCTGAATAATCCCAATTAGGCATGGGTTACAATTTGATCACAATCAAGATCAAATACACTTTACACAGCACAAGCGATATTGACAATGCCATCAATCCTGTAGGATAACTGAAAAGAATTATGACTCTTGGGGTTTTAAGGAGTGATCTAATGTGGTTACCAAGTTACAGTCTGTCAGAGAATCTCAGTCTCTGTCAAGATTATATTTTCTCCTTAATTTGACAGTTTCCTTCTTCCAATTTAAAACAATTCATTCTCCTACAGTAAAGCCTTGTGGAGCCAAAATAGCTTAACTCATGAGCATGTGGGACGTATCAGCAAACCTGAGAACATAAAGTTTTGCAGAAATGTTTTTTAAAAACCACGTTATAAAAAACCAGAGGGTAAGTCTTAGAATTGCTCAAGGAGGCCTGAGAATGGTCACAGACCACAGATTGGTGACTCAGTGACAACAAGGTGGAGAACTGAAAGGCAGGCGAGAAAAGAAATGGAATGGATCATCCTGATAGATGACATGGCTGGCTGGAATCCTAAACAGGTGCAGCCTACCACAGTATGAAGCAACAGCTGGCTGAAACCTCCCATTCCTTCTTTGCTATCTTGGCAGAGAACTCAACATACCTTCCATCAATTTTGACTGAAAGCACTTGACATAAGGGAAAGCACTGGGCTACAAGTGTTAAGGCCATAGCATAACCCGCTTTATGATCTAAGGAAGGAGTGAAAATAAGATCAGTCAATGCACTTTGACCAATACAAAAGTGGTCAAGTTGGATATGTGTATGAAGCAAAGGCCTCAGATTATGATCTCAGGGTATAGTTTGATTCATGACAGGAGAGCTGACCCATCATGTATAGTGGTGCCCTGAGCTCTCTAAGGCTTTGTAGATTAAAAGCATTTTTTAAAGGGGATAGAAATGTAAATTGACTTTTGCCAGGCCAGAACAGATTTTATATGCTTAGACCTCCAAAGTTCATGCTTGAAGTGCTTTCAAATTCATAGCATCATAAAACATTTATTTTGCTAATATGGAACCCCAAGAACAATTATATGCTTAATTAATTGTGCATATCCTCCAACTTTATAACAAAGGGGCTTCTATCTGGAATACACAGATGGCTGTTAGATGCTCCCTACAAACTACCAACGAATGTTAGAATATGGTGGAAATCAGAGTTCAGCCGACTGAATGAAATGGGAGTGGCAGCACTCTTTTGGCATCCCATGGGGAGCAGGATCTTAATCCATTCGGATCTTTCTCCTTGTAAATCTTCAGGCTATTGAGAAGCTTGAACCAATCCCAGCTTCTATATTCACAAGTGGCTCTATTGCTCCCCAGCTGAAAAATTCTGTATGAAAGTGCTAGAAATTATATCAAGAATGACAAAAAGGATGTTGACCAGCTGGAACATGTGCAAAGGGGGAAACCAAAATATTAAAAGGTCCAGAAACCATGACCTATGAAGACTGGCTTAGGGAGCTGGGTATGTTTATCCTGGAGAAGCTAAGGTTAAGATATGACATGACAGCCACATTAAAATATTTGAAAGGATCTCATATTGAAGAAGGCAAAAACTTGTGTCTCTCTGCTTCAGTGTCTGAGACACAAAGTAGAGCTCCTTGCCCCACCCCAGCCATTCCACAGATATATAAACCCATTTTTCCTACTTCCAACAGACCTTCTCAACCTCTGAGGATGCTTGCCATAGATGCAGGCGAAACGTCAGGAGAAATGCCTCTAGAACATGGCTCTATAGCCCGAAAAAACCCACAAGAACCTAGATTCAAAAGATATTCCACATGAATATTTAAAAGAACTTCCTGACAGTACGAGCTGTTCAACAGTGGAATATGCTGCCTAATATTATGGAGGCATCTTCTTCTATGAAAGTTTTTAAACAGAGACTTTATGTCCATCTATCAGGCATACTTTGATTGCATATTCCTGCATGGCAGGGGGTTGGACTGAATGAACCTTGGAACTGTCTTCCAAATTCTGTGATTCTGTGAGTCAATATATACATGTTAAAAACTTGGTTGCACTCAGATCTCCTCCTTTAGTGTGAATCCTAAAGTTTCAAAATTCCACTTACATATTAAATCACTTGGTGATTCTATCTATCTTGGAAAAGTGTACAAAAGTATCTAGCAGACAGATTTTATAAATGCTAACTTGGAATGCTAGCGTGCAGAATTTTTAAAATGATCAGGATAGTGAGATTTTCATTTTCTATAACTGCATTTCCAAATTCTTCTCAATAAGCTGCTTCTTTTTTTCCCCTATCGTAATTGGGGTTGATTAAGCAAGTAATCTCTGTAGATTTCAGTTGAAAATACTGGCAAAAACACCTCTGAGTATTTCTTGCCTAAGAAGATTCTGTGAAATTCATAGCAGCACCAAACATAAATAGAGAGCTTGAAGACACAGTGGTAATTTCAAGACATTTTTGTTGCTTATTCATTCAGTCTCTTCCGACTCTTCATGACCTCCTGGACCAGCCCACACCAGAGGCCCCTGTAGGCCATCACCACCCCCAGATCTTTCAAGGTTAAAAGGACCAAATCAGAATAGAGCTTTTGCCATAAAACGTCCAAATCAGAATCGAGCTTTTGATCTAGGGTACACCCTGCTCACCTAAGTATTATGCTCCAAATCTAGTGGAAGCACTAGATTTGGATCATTAAGCTATGAGCCTCCACATGTCTGTGTACTTGTAAATAAATGTCAATGTTGCAAAACACCAATGTGTATTCTGTGACTACACTCCAAGTGCTATGCCCTTGAAAGTTCTCACCACTCAAGAGAATTGAGGTTAATGTAACAATGAACTGAGAAAAAGAGATTACCTTCACCAAGGCAGTAGCGGATGCGTACATCCCAGGCATGCATAGTTTCCTTGTTCTCAAAGCCCAGCATCACAACTTGAGTCAAGCAGATGATGGCAAGTGTGTGGTTCAGACCCTCATAACAGAGTCCAGGTTCCAAGCCACAAATGTCTTCCAGTGTTACACTACTCCGCTCCTTCAACCCCTTTAGTCGCTCATACTTCTCCTTGTACACCAACAAGAGTAAGCAATCTAAAAGATGGAAACATATAATCAAACACAGTGCAAATATACTGCTGGGTTTAAAAAATTCCCTTGCCACTTAGACAATGACATATTACAAGTAAGCACAACACAAGGAAAATACGGTAATTACAGGTACTCTAGATGATTCAAGAGAGCAAATATCATCACAGACATCAACCTCAAGGATAAAAAGGCAATCTGACACTGCTCATTATCACCTTGAATCTGCACGTTAAGACAGAAACTAACTACAGGCAGTCTCCGAGTTACAAGCGTCCAACTCACAAACAACTCATAGAGTGTGAGACAAGAGGATGTGAGAAAAATCTACCCCTTGAAAGGGAAATTCACTACTGAAAGTGTTATCATGGAGAAAAGGTTTTTTGGCTGAGGTTACACTTAAAAATACTTCGGGAAATAAAGCCCGACTGCTCACTGGAGGTTAGAATATTAGAGGCAAAGATGAAGTATTTTGGCCACATAATGAGAAGACAGGAAAGCTTAGAGAAGACAATGATGCTGGGGGAAATGGAAGGAAAAAGGAAGAGGGGCCAACCAAGGGCAAGATGGATGGATGGCATCCTTGAAGTGACTGGCTTGACCTTGAAGGAGATGGGGGTGGTGACGGACAACAGGAAGCTCTGACATGGGCTGGTCCATGAGGAGTCAGAAGCGACTGAACGAATGAACAACAACAACAACACACTTTAAAATGTACCTGTTCGACTTAAGAACAACCTACAGAACCCATCTTGTTCTTTATTTGGAAACTGCCTGTACTTATTCTGAGAAGCACTATTTTTCTTCAGAGAAAGAGGAGGGAGACCATCTGATGTCTTTTTTCCACTGTTGACATTTCAAAGAACTGGTCCACTTTTCACATACTCACTTACAGAAGCACTCTAGTGAATACTGAATTTTAATACTTTAAATGTATAGGTCATCTCACTACAAAATTGCTATTAAAGAAGTTTCCAATTGAAGTAATTTCTTTTTTTCTCTCCAGTTTTTGAGATAAAAGACATTTTGGATATTATTCATAAAATGTCAAAAGAAAGATTTACCCCAAAACAAGATGTGGCACACCTTATTCTCCCTTTTGTTCTACCAGGATGACAAAAGTTGTCTCCATCTCGCACCCTGATCCAAAAGATGATTGTCATTCATCTTTAAATTTCTTCTTCTAAATAATAATGAAAATAATTAAGAGTTCTACTCTTCTTCAAAAGAAAACAGGATGGCTTCCAATACAAATCTGCATCTTCACATTCCACTAAATGAGATCAAACAGATGCCACAATATCAGATAAGATGGTTCTCTTCACCTCATCCCTTGAATTATTCTTTAAAGAGGCTCAAAAAGGTGTTTGATTGGCTTCATTGTGAGTTTTGTTCTTCTTGCAATTCTTGGATAAACAAGTACAATTTTTACAAAATTTAAAACTCTCAAGACAACCAGAGATATTTTCCCTTTCTATAGGTGTCCTGAAATATGAATAACCTTTTTTGAAGCATGAATTTCAGCTTTCTATAGGTAAATTTTAAAACATGCCCATAAAAGCACATAAAGATGTCTCTGAACTATTTAAATAAATGTACAACAGTCTAGTTGAGATAAATAATACAAAATAATACTTCCATCTTTCTTGTATCTACATGCATGTTATTGAAAAGTACAATTTAGTAAAAATCAAGCACATGTTAACACTCCATTTAGAAGATTAATGTAACCTTCAACTCAAACAATGATTTTGACAAAGCAATTGTAACCCTTATCTTATCGGAGAGCTGTAATAGGAAAGCCTTTGGGCTTTCTGCAATCCAACAGGGCAGACGAAAGAGAAAAATGCGGTTTCTACATCCTTTTATCCTATTATTTGGTTGTTTGCCTCCTTTTCTTTAAAACTAATTCCTTCCTATTGAAACCAAATGGGAAGATATGTATCTGCAAGAGCTGTAGGAGCCAGCTACTGTGGGAGGACAGGGGGAGGCTGGAGGAGCTGTTGTCCTTTTGAGTCTCCACTGTGTCTAAGTTCCCAGTTCCCCAAGTCTCCCCAATTTTAGTTATCACAGTAAGGGGTGTATGTTTTCTTAGAAAGTTGGAAAGCAGAATTTGATGTTAAGTATTTTTCTCAGATATACAATATGAGACTTCATACCAAGGGACAGAGGACTGTAGCACTGTATAAATGTGTATCTTAATAGGATATAACCTTGTTTTGTACTCAACCACCCCCCCCCCCCCCCGGATGTATGTATTATTTCTGAACTGTGTTGAACTATATGGATCAATGTTGATGTGATAAATGTTGCATATGATTTCAAGGAGTGTGACCACAAGCTGACATAGGTAAAGAGGATATCAACAACTTATCACAGAGACAGAAATTAGCTGTCAAATTACAAGGGAGAAAGAGGGGAAACCATCTTTATCATGCTAGAGAGGGCAAAGATAGAGACATTTCCTGTTTAAATACAAGGACAAATGGATAGCATGTATCTCAAATGCAAATATAAAAATCAACACGTTAAATCAACACGTTAAAGTGGAATCAGCCAGAGCTTCTTAAAACTTTTTCCACTCGTGACCCCTTTTTGCTCAAATAATTTTTACCCTGGGGTATATAGGTTAAAAATAAAACATTTACTGGTAATAAATCAGTATTTGAAAGGCTTGCTAAACAGGCTGATTTCCCCTTTTTTACAAAATATTTATTTATTTGTTTGTTTGTTTGTTTATTGTCGTGTCAGAAGCAACTTGAGAAACTGCAAGTCACTTCTTGTGTGAGAGAACTGCAAGGACGTTGCCCAGGGGATGCCTGGATGTTTTGATGTTTTTCCACCCTTGTAGGAGGCTTCTCTCATGTCCCTGCATGGAGAGCTGTAGCTGATAGAGGGAGCTCATCTGTGCTCTCCCCAGATTCAAACCTGCGACCTGTCGGTCTTCAGTCCTGCCGGGACAGGGATTTAACCCACTGCACCACCGGGGGCTACATATACAAAATATAGCTAAAGTATCTTTTGCAATCCATTGTAACCACTATTTTTTTATCGTGTCATCAACAACCATACCATTGTATTACATTTCTAACAGAACAAAACAAACAAACAGATTAAAAAAACCCACAGATTTTGCAAACTTGGTAGTTGATTAAATGTCCTTTGACCAGTATCTGGCCACTTGGAGTGCTTCTGGTGTTGCTGCAAGAAGGTCCTCCATTGTGCATGTGGCAGGGCTCAGGGTGCATTGCAGCAGGTGGTCAGTGGTTTGTTCTTCTCCGCACTCGCATGCCATGGATTCCACCCTGTAGCCCCATTTCTTAAGATTGGCTCTGCATCTCGTGGTGCCAGAGCGCAGTCTGTTCAGTGCCTTCCAAGTCGCCCAGTCTTCTGTGTGCCCAGGGGGGAGTCTCTCATCTGGTATCACCCACGGATTGAGGTGCTGGGTTTGAGCCTGCCACTTTTGGACTCTCGCTTGCTGAGGTGTTCCAGCGAGTGTCTCTGTAGATCTAAGAAAACTATTTCTTGATTTAAGTCGTTGACGTGCTGGCTGATACCCAAACAAGGGATGAGCTGGAGATGTCTCTGCCTTGGTCCTTTCACTATTGGCTGCTACTTCCCGGCACTGTAACCACTGAACATTGTTGTTAGCAGATTTGTGTAAATGTCTACAACACTAGGCAGCATTCAGAAACCATTTACTGTTGCCAGTTCTTTTTGTGACCCCCATTTAGGGTCAGGACCCACAGTTTAAGATGTGGCGAACTAGATCACAGTGTTCTAAACCGTGGGCCCTGGCCACAAATGGGATCCCCTTGGATCAATGTAGGTACCCCCCCCCCCAAATAAATTGGCAACAGGAAAAGTTTTCTGAAGGTCACCTAGTAGATGTGGCAGACAGTGACATGAATCTGTTGTGCTGTGTTTACAGTGGACTCTGCAGAAAGTGCTTCTGCTGTGCTTCAAAGGGCCCTTCCACACAGCCATAAAACCCAGAATATCTAGGTAGATAATCCACCATATCTACTTTGAACCGGATTATCTGGGTCCACACTGCCATATAATCCAGTTCCATGTGGATTTTATACACCTGTGTGGATCAATTTATACAGCTGTGTGGGTCATAAAGAGGAAAACCAGCCTGTCAAGCAAGCCTTACATATGCTGATCAGTTAGCTGTAAATAATAGTTTTTTCATAACTATTCTACCAGTACATAGACAGTCCCCACGTTACAAACAAGATAGGTTCTGTAGGTTTGTCCGTAAATTGAATTTGTATGTACGTCAGAAAGTGTAACTCCAGCCGTGTGTGTGTGTGTGTAAATAAAAGCTTTGGATAGCATAGGGAAAGGTTACACCCCCGTGGTCTTACTCTTGCTGTCTTTGGGACCTTCCAGACAGGCCCTATATCTCAGGATCTGATCCCAGGTTTTCTGCTTTAAACAGGATTATATGTGTCCCCTCTGCAAGATAAACAGAGGGCCCTTCCACACAGCCCTATATCCCAGAATATCAAGGCAAAAAATCCCACATTATATGAGTGTGGACTCAGACACCTCAGTTCAAACCAGATATTGTGGGATTTTCTGCCTTCATATTCTGGGATATAGGGTTGTGGGGAAGAGCCCTGGGATAAACAGAAAACCTGGGATCAGTTCCAGAGATATAGGGCCTGTCTGAAAGAGCCCTGTGCCCAGAAGATTTCACCTCACTTTCTTTTCCCCTTGATAATTAGAAAAATGTGGCTTGTTGTGGAAACAAGGCTTGGTGAGAAAGCTTTGGCAGGAGTGAATTTCCATTCCTAAAGAGAGATTTCTTTCATTTCCTA
>NW_026847549.1:98467478-98764834 GCF_025583915.1 Anolis sagrei ordinatus
CCCCCAGGGAGTCGGGAGTGCTTGTAGACCACTGGTTCCCAACCTGTGGTCTGTGGACCACCAGTGGTCTACAAGAACAAAAATATGTTCTGCAGCTTCACCATTACTACATCGTTGCCTCGGCAACTAGAGCAACTGGTCTCGTGAAACCTTCGTGTAGTGCTGAGGCAAAGAGGATGTCAGGAAGGGAGAGGCTGACTACCCACAAAAGATTTCTACTGCCACGCCAGCTCTAGATTATTGAATATGGTTTTCTGTGGGTGAGCAGATGGGGATTACAGGAAGGCATATATTCTGTATCAGAAACCAGAGCTGGCGTGGTCTATCCAATGCAATTTTCTGAATCAGCACCCCAAATAACAAAACTGAATCTCAAGTTGACCAAAAACTGATTCGTAACTCTTTTGGTACTAATGTTGGAGAGTTGTTCCAGGTCAAAATAGTCCCTGGCCAAAAAAACAACTGCAGTAGACCTATACAAATGTAAACGTTTCCTGTGCTGAAAGGGTTGCGGGTGGGGGTTGCGGGTGGAAAATGCTGAAGAAGCTCTGGAGGCCCTTCCACACAGCCATATAACCTAGTTCAAAGCAAATAATGTGGGATTTTATTCATCTGTATGGAAGGAGCCTGGGATGAGTAGTAATAGCTGTAAGAGGCGGAAAGGCCCCACTTTTCTTTTATTGTATGGGTTTTAATCTGTATTTTGTGCTTCACACTTGTAAGTCGCCTTGAGTCCCTTCAGAGGGATGGTGGTGGGCTATAAGAATAAAATTATTATTATTATTATTATTATTATTATTATTAACTGAGGGGCCTTCCACATGGCCATATAACCCAGAATATCAAGGCAGATAATCCACAATCCTCCTGGGAACACAGAACATTGGGCAACTTGGAAGGCGCTGACAGACTGCACTCTGGCACCACAAGATGAGGAACCAAGCTTAAGAAATGGGGCTATACACCACAGACCACCTATTACAATGCAACCTGAGCCCTGCCACATGCACAATGGAGGATCTTCTTATAGCAACACCAGGGGCACTCCAAGTGGCCAGCTACTGGTCAAAGAACATTTAAGTTTGCAGACGACTCCAAATTGGAAGGGATAGCTAATACTCCAGAGGACAGGAGCAGGATTCAAAATGATCTTGACAGATTATAGAGACAGGCCAAAACTAACAAAATGAAGTTCAACAAGGACAAATGCAAGAGACTCCACTTTGGCAGGAAAAACGAAATGCAAAGATACAGAATGGTGGACGCGTGGCTCGAGAGCAGTATGAGTGAAAAAGATCTTGGAGTCCTCGTGGACAACAAGTTAAACATGAGCCAATAATGCGATGCGGCGGCAAAAAAAAGCCAATGGGATTCTGGCCTGCATCAATGGGAGCATAGTGTCTAGATCTAGGGAAGTCATGCCACCCCTCTATTCCGCTTTGGTTAGACCACACCTGGAATAATGTGTCCAATTCTGGGCACCACAATTGCAGAGAGATGTTGACAAGCTGGAATGTGTCTGGAGGAGGGCAACTAAAATGATCAAGGGTCTGGAGAACAAGCCCTATGAGGAGCGGCTTAAGGAGCTGGGCATGTTTAGCCTGATGAAGAGAAGGCTGAGAAGAGCCATGATAGCCATGTATAAATATGTGAGAGGAAGCCACAGGGAGGAGGGAGCAAGTTTGCTTTCTGCTTCCCTGGAGACTAGGACACGGAAATAATGGCTTCAAACTACAAGAAAGGAGATTCCATCTGAACATGAGGAACTTCCTGACTGTGAGAGCTGTTCAGCAGTGGAACTCTCTGCCCCAGAGTGTGGTGAAGGGTCCTTCTTTGGAGGTTTTTAAACAGAGGCTGGATGGCCATCTGTCAGGGGTGCTTTGAATGCAATATACCTGCTTCTTGGCAGGGGGTTGGACTGGATGGCCCATGAGGTCTCTTCCAACTCTGTGATTCTATGATTCTAACAGAATGCCAAGTTTGTGAACTTTCGTAAGAGCTTGAAGACCTCGTAGTTTCAACAAGCCTTTGAAAATGACCAGTTCTAACTCAGCACCACACATTGTTTAATACGGCCTTATTCTTCCTACCAGTTACCCAGATTCTTTCCTCTAATCCAGTGGTTCTCAACCTGGGGTCCCCAGATGTTTTCGGCCTACAACTCCCAGAAATCCCAGCCAGTTTACCAGCTGTTAGGATTTCTGGGAGTTGAAGGCCATAAACATCTGGGGACCCCAGGTTGAGAACCACTGCTTTAATCAGCCCTGGAATGGACAGCCACAGACCTAATATTATTGTTGCCTGCCATAGCACTGCACTTAATTCCCGGGCCCCCTAGAATTTTTGGGCTTGCGCAAATCTTGGCCCGGCCTTTTACATTTTTAATTGCTTTGAACAGGCAGTATTACTTTTAATATATGTGTGTTATGGCGACAATTTTTATGTTTATATTTTGTTTGTTAATCTTATGGTTATATTGTTTTTACTCTGTATGTTTTGTGATACTACTTGGGAACCGCTCTGAGTCCCCTCGGGGAGATGGAGCGGTATATAAATAAAGTTTTATTTTATTATTATTATTATTATTAACTTTGTGTGGGTTTTTTTTAACGCAATACAACTGTTTGGTTTGCTCCAGACACGATAGATAAATAAATAAATCCACAATATCTGCTTTGAACTGGATTATCTGAGTCCACACTGCCATATAGCCCAGTTGAAAGGGGATTGTGTACAGCTGTGTGGAAGGGCCCTCAGAAGCACTTGCTTGGCCTTTAAACCCAAGACTTGAGCATCCGGGACCCGCGCGTCCCAATGTTGCTTCTGCCCCAAGCAGAGCCGGAGGGCTCCTCCTCCTTCCCCAATAGCAGCGCGGCCCCTCCCCTCCCCTCCACCCTTCAATGCCCTCCTTCTAAATTTAGCCCTTATTCCCCGCCTGCGAGCCAGGCTCATAAAACTGAAGAGGGGGCGAGAAACCGGCGCGAGACCGACAAGGGCAAGGCAAGGGCTGGGGAAGGGTCTCCTCCTCCCTCAGCTTTCCTCGTGACCCGGAGGAAAGCTGAGGGAGGCGCTCCTTTCCCCACAGAGGCGCCAGGGGCCTATCTGCCTCCTCCAAGAGAAGCCCCCCCCCCTCCTTCCTCCCTCGCTTTCCCCTCGCGCCGGACTCACCAGCGACCGGCGAAGGCTTGCGCAGCACCGCCCACCGCGTCTTCCACTGTGGAGAAAGAGAGAGAGAGAGGCATTGGAGGGGGCAAAGGGAAAGTGAGGGGGGAAGAGAGGGAGAAAAGACCCTCCTGCCCCGTCCCCGGGAAAGGTGGGTGCCGCGGACCTTTTTTCCATCTCTCCACTTGAGCTGGCCCTCCACCACTACCGCGGAATCCGTCATCTTCAGTCATGATTTCCGACAGCTGCGGCTGGCGCGGCAGCGGCAGGGTCACTTTCAAAATAACTTTATTGGGTCACTGCTGGCCGAGCGGGCGGGGCCCCGAGGGGGGAGGGGGCGGGGCCAGACCCCTCCCGTCCAGGACCCTGAGCACTCAGTCCTGCCTGAAGGGTGGCCGCGGCTGTGCCCTTCCTCTTGTCTCTCACTACTGCTCAAGCAGGGAGCTTTGAGATGGTTGAACAGAAGCTCTCCAAAGCTCTAGGTGCCCTTACTGCCTACTACAGGGAACACCAGATGTACGACTTTATAGTTGTTGTTCATTTGTTCAGTCGTTTCCGACTCCTCGTGACCTCATGGACCAGCCCACGCCAGAGCTCCTTTTCGGCCGTCCTCACCCCCAGGTCCTTCAAGGTCAATCCAGTCACTTCAAGGATGCCATCCATCCATCTTGCCCTTGGTCGGCCCCTCTTCCTTTTTCCTTCCATTTTCCCCAGCATTATTGTCTTCTCTAAGCTTTCCTTTCTTCTCAACCCATCTAAAACACAGACATGTGCCTTTCATCTCAAGAACAGACAAGCATCCCGAGCTCTGAGGATCACCTGGGAAGGAATCCCACTGGAGCATTGCAGCGCACCCAAATACCTGGGAGTCACTCTGGACCGTGCTCTTACCTACAAGAAGCACTGCCTGAACATCAAGCAAAAAGTGGCGCTAGAAACAATATCATACGAAAACTGACTGGCACAATCTGGGGATCACAACCAGACACAGTGAAGACATCTGCCCTTGCGCTGTGCTACTCTGCTGCTGAGTATGCATGCCCAGTGTGGAACACATCTCACCACACTAAAACAGTGGATGTGGCTCTTAATGAGACATGCCGCATTATCACGGGGTGTCTGCGCCCCACAACACTAGAGAAATTACACTGTTTAGCCGCTATTACACCACCTGACATCTGCCGGGAAGTAGCAGCCAATAGTGAAAGGAACAAGGCAGAGACATCTGGATGGCCAGCTGTCAGGGGTGATTTGAATGCAATATTCCTGCTTCTTGGCAGGGGGTTGGACTGGATGGCCCATGAGGTCTCTTCCAATTCTTTGATTCTATGATTCTATCTCCAGCTCATCCCTTGTTTGGGTATCAGCCAGCACGTCAATGACTTAAATCAAGAAATAGTTTTATAAGACCTACAGAGACACTCGCTGGAACACCCCAGCAAGCGAGAGTCCAAAAGTGGCAGGCTCAAACCCAGAACCTCAATCAATGGCTGATACCAAATGAGAGACTCCCCCTGAACACACAGAAAACTGGGCGACTTGGAAGGCGCTGAACAGACTGCACTCTGGCACCACAAAATGCAGAGCCAATCTTAAGAAATGGGGCGACAAAGTGGAATCCACGACATGCGAGTGTGGAGAAGAGCAAACCACTGACCACCTGCTGCAATGCAACCTGAGCCCTGCCACATGCACAATGGAGGACCTCCTTGCGACAACACCAACTCCAAGTGGCCAGCTACTGGTCAAAGGACATTTAATCAACTACCAAGCTTGCAAACTTTGTGTTTTGTCTGTTTGTTTGTTTTGTTAAAAATGTAATACAATTCTGGTTGCTCCTGACACAATAAATAAATAAATAAATAAATAAATAACTCTCCGCTGGATGGAGGCTTCTTTCTAGAGCATGGCTGTCTTCTTGCTCACACCTCTTCCAATTTTCCTCGTTTCCAACACACCTCACAACCTCTGAGGATGCCTGCCATAGATGCAGGCGAAATGTCAGGAGAAAATGCTTCTAGAACAGGGGTCCTCAGACTTTTTAAACAGAGGGCCGGGCCACAGTCCCTCAAACTGTTGGAGGGCCGCATTACAATGAATGAATGAATTCCTATGCATACTGCACTTATCTTATTTGTAATGCAAAAAACACTTTAAAACAATACAATAATTAAAATGAAGAGCAATTTTAACAAATATAAATTTATTAGTATTTCAATGGGAAGTGTGGGCCTGCTTTTGGCTGATGAGATAGGATTGTTGCTGTTGTTGTTGTGTCATTTCAAGTCATTACAGACTTAGGTTGACCCTAAGCGAGGGCCAGGTAAATGACCTTGGAGGGCTGCATTCGGCCCCCAGGCCTTAGTTTGAGGATCCCTGTTCTAGAACATGGCCATACTACCCAAAAATCCTACAACAACCCTCTTCCATTTTATTCTGACAAGATTATTATTATTATTATTATTATTATTATTATTATTATTAACCTTATTTGTATCCCACTAGCATCTCCCGAAGGACTCGATGCAGCTTACAAAGGCCAAGGCCACAATAAAACAACAATATAACAATTACATATAAACCAAAGCAAATCAAAACATTAAAGCAATAACAGTAAACAATAAAACAACACATCGTGATACAATAAAAACTAGGCCGGGCAAATGTAATGGGTACAGATTAAAAAGTGCTGAATGTGCTGAGTGATATGTAAGGATTTTTGGATAGGTGCAAGAGGAGAGTTAGGGCCCTTCCACACAACCATATAACCCAGGCCCCTTCATAGAATTATAGAGTTGGAAAAGTCCTCATGGGCCATCCAGTCCAACCCCCTGCCAAGAAGCAGGAAAATTGCATTTAAAGCACTCCCAACAGATGGCCGTCCAGCCTCTGTTTAAAAACCTCCAAAGAAGGAGCCTCCACCACACTTCTGGGCAGAGAGTTCCACTGCTGAACAGCTCTCACAGTCAGGACACTTCTTCCTAATGTTCAGATGGAATCTCCTTTCTTGTAGTTTGAAGCCATTGTTCCGCGTCCTAGTCTCCAGGGAAGCAGAAAACAAGTTCACTCCCTCCTCTCTATGATTTCCTCTCACGTATTTATACATGGCTATCATGTCCCCTCTCAGTCTTCTCTTCTTCAGGTTAAACATGCCCAGCTCTTTAAGCCACTCCTCATAGGGCTTGTTCTCCAGACCCTTGATCATTTTAGTCACCCTCCTCTGGACACATTCCAGCTTGTCAATATCTCTCTTCAATTGTGGTGCCCAGAATTGGACACAATATTCCAGGTGTGGTCTAACCAAAGCAGAATAGAGGGGTAGCATGACTTCCCTGGATCTAGACACTATATTCCTATTGATGCAGGCCAAAATCCCATTGGCTTTTTGTGCTGCCGCATCACATTGTTGGCTCATGTTTAACTTGTTGTCCACAAGAATCCCAAGATCTTTTTCGCACGTACTGCTCTTGAGCCACGCGTCCCCCATTCAGTATCTTTGTGTTTCATTTTTTCTGCCTAAGTAGAGTATCTTGCATTTGTCACTGTTGAACTTCACCTTCTGCACAGCTGAATAAAATCCCACATTATCTGCTTTGAACTGAAATATATGGAAGTGTGGACTCAGACAACCCAGTTCAAAGCAGATACTGTGGCATTTTCTGCCTTGATATACTGGGTTATATGCCTGTGTGGAAGGTCCCTAGAATATCAAGGCAGATAATCCACAATACCTACTTTGAACTGGATTATCAGAGTTTATTTATTTATTTAGAACTTTTGTATCCCATTCTTCCTCTACCTCTGTGGAGGGACTCAGAATGGCTAACAGCAAAAATTCAGTGCTTAACCATAAATAACATTTTAAAACAACATACATAAAAGATAGGTGAAAAATACATATAAGTTAAAATACATATAAACCATTTGGCAAGTTAAAAACATTGTCCAACTCAGTCCGCACATTGTGGTCAATCACTTTAGTCTTTACCAGTCTCATCACTCTGCAAATGCCTCATTCCAAAGCCAGGATTTCAATTGCTTCCTGAAGGTCGGGAGGGAGGGGGCAGATGTAATTTCATTCAGGAGAGAGTTCCATAGTCTGGGGGCCACCACAGAGAAAGCCCTGTCTCTTGTTCCCACCAGACGTGACTGCGAAAGTGGCGGAACCGAGAGCAGGGCCTCTCTGGAAGATCTTAACACCCTTGATGGTTTATAGGGGAGAATACATTTGGACAGGTAAACTGGGCCGGAACCGTAAAGGGTTTTGTAGGTTAAAACCAGCACTTTGAATTGTGCTTAGAAGCTACTTGGCAGCCAGTGGAGCTGGCACAATAAGGGAGTTGTGTGCTCATTGTATCCCGCTCCAGTGAGCAACCTGGCTGCCAAGCGTTGGACTAATTGCAACTTCCGGGCAGTCTTCAGAGGCAATCCCACGTACAGAGCGTTGCAGTAGTCTATACGGGATGTAACCAGAGTGTGGACCACTGTGGCCAAGTCAGACTTCCCAAGGTATGGGTGGAGCTGGCGCACAAGCTTTAACTGTGCAAAACCTTCCCCGGCCACCGCCGAAACCTGTTCACACTTGTATGTAATCCAGTTCAATGTGGATTTTATTCAGCTGTGTGGAAGGGGCCCTACGTAACATGATTTTTGTTCCTGGGTTATCAATGTCATTTCCTAATTGGTTATTTCATAAACACATGGAAAAGGTTTTCTTTTTAACTACAAAAACTTCGTTTGTGCAGGACATCATGCAGCACATTTTCTCTAGTTTTTCTATGAATATCTCATCCAGGCCCCTTAATAAAATCCTACATTATTTGCTTTGAACTGGAATAAATGGCAGTGTGGACTCAGATCACCCAGGGCCCTTCCACACAGCCCTATATTCCAAAATATCAGGACAGAAAATCCCACAAAACTGGGTGATCTGAGTCCATACTGCCATATATTCCAGTTCAAAGCAGATAATGTGGGATTTTCTGCCTCGATATTCTGGGATATAGGGCTGCTGGGATAACAAGATGCGGCGGGCGGAGAGGGAGGACAATAAATGGTTTTGAACATTTATTTGAAACAGTTATTTCCCAGCATTCTGCACGGGTTTCCCTGGGAAAAGGCATGGCGGGAGCTGTAGTCTTTCCAAATATAGCGGCCTGGGCTCTGCGATGTCCGCCACGGTGACTGGTCGGGCCCGCCAAGGAGCGGGTGATTGATGGCTGTGGTCAGCCAGTGACTGACGAGGCGGCGGCGAAGGCGGGCTCGCGGGCGTCCTCGCGGGCGTCTCCCTGGCAACCGGGCGGGCCAAGAGTTCGCCTTGTTTGTGTTGGCAGAGGGGCTGCCAGTGCGGCCTTCCAGCCCCGCAGGTAAGGACTAAGGATGCGCCGCCGCCGCTGTGGTCCCTCCGCCTGCCTTGCCTGGGCCTGTTCGGGAGTTGGGCCTGGGACCCCGCGGAACTATGGCGGGCGAGGGAGTGCTGTCGGCAAACAGGAGCCTGAAGGGAAGAGGAGGAGGAGGAGGAGGAGGCCGCTGCCTCTGGACAATGTGGCCTAGGCACAGGTTTCTGTAGAAACCAAAAGCCCCCAGTTTGACAGACCTGCCTGACCTTCCCTAACGTGGAGGCATTCTCCTTGCTTTTAGCCGTAGTGCATCTACACTCTGGAATTAATGTACTTTGATACCAGTTTTTAAACTATCATGACTGAAATGCATTGACATCTTGGGAGTTGCAGTTTTGCAAGGCCCAGAGCACTCATTGCCAAAGCTACATCTCCCAGGATTCCTATCATTGAGACTTGTGAGTTGAAGTTGTTTCAATTTGTATTAATAGACAGTGGCCAAGTGACCAACAAGATCGGTTCTGTATGTTTGCTCTTAAGTTGAATGTGTTTGTAAGTCAGAATTGGTACATTTTTTCAGTGTCACTCCTGCCAAAGATAAATCTTTTAGCTTTGGATAGTATAGGGAAAGGTTTACACCCCTGTGGTGTTGGTTTGGCTTTCTGTGCCCCTGTTCAGAAGATTTCATCCCACTTTCTGTCCCTGTGATAACTGGATTTTGAGAAATGTGGCTTGTTGTGTAAACAAGGATTGGTTTTTGTTTTTTTTGTGTGTGTGTCAGGAGCGACTTGAGAAACAGCTAGTCGTTTCTGGTGTGAGAGAATTGGCCGTCTGCAAGGACGTTGCCCAGGGGACGCCCAGATGATTTGATGTTTTTATCATCCTTGTGGGAGGCTTCTCTCATGTCCCCGCATGAGGAGCTGGAGCTGATAGAGGGAGCTCATCCACCTCTCCCCGGATTCGAACCTGCGACCTGTTGGTCTTCAGTCCTGCTGGCTCAGGGGTTTAACCCACTGTGCCACCGGGGGCTCCCAACAAGGATTGGTGAGCAAGCATAAACTGGTGCGCCAACTGCAACCATTCCTGGAGAAATCTGACTTGATCACCGTGGTACATGCCTTGATTACATCCCGTCTGGACTACTGTAATGCACTCTACATGGGGCTGTTTTTGAAAACAGTTCAGAAACTTCCATTTGTTCAAAGGTCAGCAGCTAGGCTGTTAAGGGGAGTGGATATAAGATAACATACTACCCCGCTTTTAAAACAGCTGCATTGACCCAATCAGTTTCCAGCCCGATTCAAAGTGCTGGTTTTGATCTGTAAAGCCCTTCACGGCATCAGTCCAGATTGCCTGATACGTAGAGTTCTGAGTTCCTCAAGTTCTGAGTTCCTCATACACCGGGGAAGGCGTTAAGATCTAGTGGGGAATTGCTGGTGTCCTCAAGAATTCACCTAAAGATTGCTAGAGAGGGGGTCCTTCTTGGGAGTGGCTCCCTCTTTTTGGGAGATTAGATCTGTACCCTCTCTGTTAGCTTTTATGAAGAGCCTAAAAACCTTCCTTTTTAAGGAAGCTTTTGCAGGAAACTAATGATAATGACATTGAAAGGTTAAGAAGGCAATTCGACTTCGTTAGGTATTATCAGGATGGTTTTATCAATCTTGTTGAGGTTTTATAAGGGTTTTACAGCATTTGCTAATATTTATGGTTTCAACTTGTTCTTAACTTTTATACTGTATATTTTTAGTGGCTGTAAGTCACCCACCTTGGGCCGATGATTGGGGAAAGGCGGGGTACAAATGTCAAATAAATAAATAAAGTTTCAGTGGAGACACTCTTTCCCCATGATAACTTTTTCAGGAGTGAATTTCCCTTCAAAGGGGTAGATTTCGCTCACTTTCTGTTGTCTCGCCCTCGTATTTAACTAGGAGTTGTTTGTAGTTAGATGTTTGTAACTGTCTGTACATTTAAGATGTACCCTAGGAAGCATTTCTATCTGCTTGGAGTCTGGGAGCTTTAAAGCATTTTGGGCTGGAGATGGCAGACTCAGGCTAGTTAATATATCTACAGAACAGACTCAGGCTGGTTTTTCATAGCTCAGTGTTTTTGTACTTTTCAACAGTTGGATCCAGAGAAGACTTTACCTTTCCTACCAGCAGGTTCATCTACCTCCCAAGGGTTTCTGCATATGTTTTCTAGGAGTGTACCCTACTGCTGCCCCCAAAGCAAAGGCGTATTGATGCTCTTTTAAGAATCTCCAGTGTTATGTACTGCTCAAGGGTTGCTTGAGAGATAGAAACTACCGACCTGCTTGCAGGTGACATCAAAGGTTAGATTTGGATAAAAGTCACATATATGAAATAAAAAGGGGCTTCATGATAATGTGGGTTTTTTTAAAAAATGCTCAACTCACATCAAATAAAACATTGTAACTGTCTTCCCAAACTGATCCTTAAAAAACACATTATCTGTTTTTTTATGCGCACCCATGGCATGAAAATCATGGCTCTAGGGCATGGAGCCTCATGACTTTTACATTGGACCCACCCCAGACTCTGTTCAAGTCATAGATCATATTCATACTAATGGACTGAACAAGAAACTCAACAGATCTCTTATTTCACTTTGCAACTGTTTTGCAGAAACCTGGATTCTCTGGATTTTTATAGAATACTAGCTTGGGGACCCGGCGCTGCCCGGGTTATTAGAGAAAGGAATTGTATATCAAGGTTGGTCTTTATCAGTTATTTATATGGCTCGCAGTGGTCTCAGGAAGTTAGTGAAGGTACTGTGAGTCCCATCATCAGTGGTCCATCATCCTCCAAACTGCACCAGGATGGAGAGAGGGTCATGGGGGCTCTGTGTGCTAAGTTTGGTCTTGATCAGTCATTGGATGAGGGTCACAGCAGTCTCAGAAGTGAGTTAAGGTACTGCAAGTCCCATTATCCATAGTCTCCCTCAAACATCACCAGAATGTTGAGTTGGCCATGGGGGCTCTCTGTGCCAAGTTTGGTCTTTATTGGTATTTGGATGAATGTCACTGTGGCTTCAGGAAGTGAGTGAAGGTACTGCAAGTCCCATCATCCATTGTCCGTACTCCTCCAAACAGCACCAGGATGTAGAGTCTCTCATGGGGGCTCTGTGTGCCAAGTTTGGTCTTGATTGGTCATTAGATGAGGGTTGCAGCAGTCTTGGGAAGTGAGTGGCGGTACTTGAAATCCCATCATCCATAGTCTGTTCTCCCCCAAACCTCACCAGAATGTTGAGTTGGCCTTGGGGTTCTGTGTGCCAAGTTTGGTCTTCATCAGTCATTGGATGAGGGTCTCAGTAGTTTCACTAAGTGAGTGAAGGAACTGCAAGTCCCATCGTCCATGGTGCATCATCCTCCAAACCGCACCAGGATGTAGAGTGCATCATGGAGACCCGGTGTGCCAAGTTTGGTCCTTATCGGAAATTGGATGATGGTTGCAGTGGTCTCAGGAATTGAGCGAAGATACTGCAAGTCCCATAATCCATGCTCGATCCACAGTCCACACCATGGTGTAAAGTGGATCATGAGAGGTCTATGTGCCAAGTTTGGTGTTGTTCAGTCATTGTTGAGGGTCACAACAGTCTCGGAAAGCGAGTAGAGGTACTTCAAGTCCCATCATCCATGGTATGCCCTACTCCAAACCGCAGTAGGATGTAGAGTGGGTCATGGGGGCTCTGTGTGCCAAGTTTGGTTTTGTTCGGACATTAGATGAGGGTTGCAGCAGTCTTGGGAAGAGAGTGGAGGTACTTGAAGTCCTATCATCCATGGTCTGTCCTCCTCGAAAGTACACCAGGATGTAGAGTGGGTCATGGGGACTCTCTGTGCCAAGTTTGGTCTTGATCAGTCATTGGCAAGGGTCTCAGTGGTCTCAGGAAGTGAGTGAAGTGACTGCAAGTCCCATCATCCATTGTCAAATTCTTCCAAACCACACCAGGATGTAGAGTGGGTTATGCGGGCTCTCTGTGTAAATTGTGGTCCTGATCCATCATTTCTGGCAGTTGTAATGGTCTTAGGAAGGGAGTGCAGGTATTGCAAGTCCCATCGTCCATGGTGCATCCTCCTCCAAGCCGCACCAGGATGTAGAGTGCGTCATGGAGACTCAGTGTGCCAAGTTTGGTCTTTATCGGTAATTGGATGAGGGTTGCAGTGGTCTCAAGAATTGAGCAATGGTACTGCAAGTCCCATAATCCATGGTCCATCCCCGGCCAAACCACACCAGGACGTAAAGTGGGTCATGAGAGGTCTATGTGCCAAGTTTGGTCCTGATCAGTCATTGGATGAGGTTGACAGCGGTCTCAGAATGTGAGTGATGGTACTGCAAGTCCCATCATCCATGGTTCATCCTCCTCCAAACTGCAGTAGGATGTCGAGTGGGTCATGGGGGCTTTGTATGCCAAGTCTGGTCTGTATTGGTAGTGTTCTGACCCAGCCCCCGGCCTTTCCTTTCCTCTTTTTGTCATCTCGGAATCTTGGAATTGAGGCTGGCCAATCAGAGACCATATGCAAATTTCCTTCTCATGTCCTCGTTTCTGCCATGAACCCTCTTCTCCACCAGGGGCACCTCTTGAAGCTGGCCAATCAGAGACCATATGCAAATAGCACCACAGCAGCAGCCAATCAGAACGCTGGCACATACTCCTCCCGCCACACTTTTGTCCTCCGCATACAAGTTTTGACTTTTATTATATACATAGATAGATTCATACACACTCAAACCTATGTAGTCAACTCACACAAAGCCATATTATCCATGGTAAATTCCAGTGGTAGGGAAAGTGACCCACAAAGCCATTTCGTGCCCCCCTAGAAATGTCATTTAGTTTTTGCCATATTGTGAGGGGAGGGAATTTAAAGTACAGGAAATTATTTGGAAGTGACTTCTGGTCAGTTACGTTTTTTTTTAATTGTCTCTCCTGGGCTTGGAAACACTTGGGACCAGCAGCGCATGGCTAAGGGACTGGCACCAGTCCGTGGGCATTTGATTAGCAGTGTTCTAAATGAAATTCCTTCTGATATTTAAAGGTGACATCATATCATCTCTCAATCACATCTACTCCAAACTAACTATACCTGGATCCTTAATCATCTTGGTTGTCCTCCTTAGATCACATTCCAACTTTTCTAGTGTTCTTCTTCAACATTGTCTAGTATTCCAGCAATCTTGACTAAACTGTGTTAGAGTGGTAACAGGACTTTATTTGATCCATCCTATAGTGATGCATTGCATTTTTCCTGTGTTAATGCATATTTCATTTATTCCTGCTGAAAATTGGTTTGTTAATTCATCTCAGTGTTGGAAAATTCCAGCATTATAGAATAGGATTTCTTGCATGCCAAATCCTTCTATTTATTTCATATAAACCCCCACATTTAATCTTACTATCCTTTTAAGTGCATAGTCATCAATACTTTGTAAGTAGACAATGTGACCCTTGTCGCTTCCTTGAGGTCTTTGTTTGTATAAAGTTTCTGCCTTCTCAGTCTTGCCTCGCTTCTGCTCTTTTTGATCTTCCTCTAATTTCCAACCATATCCCCCTCCCATCAAAAGATGGTGAGTTAAGAATGAAGACTTTATCTTTTCATTGGTTAGTTACAATGTAAGTTCCCCATGCATTTATAAATGCAAAGTTAGTTGAAAATGGGTTGTTGTGAGCTTTCCAGGCTATATGACCAAGTTCCAGAAGCATTATCTCCTGATGTTTCGCCTACATCTATGGCAGTCATCCTCAGAGAGTATGAGGTCTGTTGGAAACTAGGCAAGTGAGGTTTATATATCTGTGGAATGTCCAGAGTGGGAGAAAGAACTCTTGTCTGCTTGAGGCAAGTGTGAATGTTGCAATTGACCCCCTTGAATAGCATTTAATGGCCTTGCAGCTTCAAAGCCTGGGTGTTTGCTGCCTGGGGGTCCTTTGTTGGGAGGTGTTAGCTGGCTGCGATTTATTCTTGTCTGGAATTCCTCTGTTTTTTTCAGTGTTTCTCTGTAGACAATTCTAACTTTGTAACCTACAATTGCCTACCTTATTTGTTTTTGCTATTTTTACCTGAGGGAATGTCTCTCTGAGAAATTCTAGGTTTTCCAGCATGATTCTGTGGTTGAATTCCACTGGAAGCTAACCATAGAATTGCACTGGAGGACTTAGAGAGGTGTTCTCTCTTGAAATCTCTAACTCCTCCAGTGGACAAGAATGAAGTTAATCATAGAATTATAGTAAGAGATTCCTAGAACATTGCAATCAAATTTGTATATAGTCAAATCTGCAAACACCAAACCCACAAATATGATGGAATAACTGTATGTTGTATTTTGTATTTATGTGTTGAATTAGATTTTTAATTAATTTTTGACACAATCTAAATTATATCAGAAGTAATATGCATTCAAAAATAAAGATACGAAAAGAAGGGGAAAACATACAACTAATACCTAATATGGTTCTGATAGAACCCAATCCTGACTGTATGAAAAGAAAAAACAAATTCTACGATCACTGATCTAACTAAATAATTCTACTAAAATTAGTGATAACCATAGTCACAGATTATATCATTGGATTTTGTACTGTTGGCCGTGATTTACGGCAGTTCTCATAATAGGTTATTGGGCGCTGTTCTGAGTTTAAATGTTTTATATGCTATTAATTTGATTTTTGTATTGTACTGTGTGTTTTATGCATTGTTTTAGGCACGTTGTACCATAAGTATGCAGCCCCGGGAGATGGAGGCAGGGTACAAAAATAAAGTTGTTACTATTATTATAATAATAACAAACAGTCTTCAGTCTTTCAAAAACATTGTATTTATTTATTATGCATAAATATTTAAAGATTCTAGTGTTTTTCTGTGATGCCACACTTAGACTGTATATAGCAAATGGTATAAAGAAAAATATATGTGTAAACTGTTTGAAGATGGCACTTTCCTGCTGATAGTGCACTTGGCAAATGCCAAGTATTCATAGAAGTCATTTTTTTCCAGAAACTAACAGAGTTTATGCTTGTGTTGAGAGATACCTTTACATATAGATAGATTGGGTAATAATTGTAATGCCTAATCATTGTATATATAGACAGTAACTGCAACAACTATTTTAAAAACAAGTGGTGGATATATTTCAATAACCTTTTTTCCCCTTTTCCCCTCCAGCATCCTATGAAACATTTATACTGGATTACATAGACTTCGTGTTCCATCCAATGCCAGGATGCAGAGGCCAGGAGAGAAAGTGAAATGCCGGATGCGTACGCAAGGCTCCAGCATAAGAAATGTTGAAGTTGCAAGAGGGAGAGCAGGATATGGCTTTACAATTTCTGGACAAGCTCCCTGTATTCTTAGCTGTGTTTTAAAAGGAAGTCCTGCTGATTTTGTGGGACTTAAAGCAGGAGATAAAATATTTGCAATAAATGATATTAACGTGAAGAAGGCGTCCCATGAAGATGTGGTGAAGTTAATAGGCAAATGCTCTGGGGTTTTACACATGGTCATTGCTGAAGGGGCTGGCCACATGGACTTTTGTTCAAGTGATGAAGAAGTTGAATTTTACGATGGAAAACGGTTACTTAAACCAAAGCTTGACTCAAAAGGATTGGGTATAAATAGAGCAGAGAAAGTTGTCGAGGAAATGCAGTCTGGTGGGATTTTCAGCATGATCTTTGAAAAATCTAATATTTGTGCAGATAATTTGCAGACCTCAATAAGAAAGCAGGTGCCAGTGAATGAAATAGCAGTGGATCAATTAGAAACAGAACCTGAACATATAATCAACAACCTGAATGATTTCTATCATGAGGAATTGCCCAAAGCTTTGCATCATGATTCAGATTTTAGAAATGGACTGGAAAACCAGGAATATTTTGGACTAGATGCAAGCATTTTAAATGTGGCCATGGTTGTAGGTTACCTCGGATCAATTGAACTTCCTTATTCAAGTTCAAATTTGGAATATGATAGTTTGCAAGCTATTCGTGGATGTATGCGACGTCTTCGGGCAGAACAAAAAATTCATTTGTTGGTAGTGATGAAGATTATGCATGACTGTATTCAACTTTGTAATAACAAATCTAGTGTGATTGCAGAGTACCCTGCAGAGAAGCTAGCATTTAGTGCTACATGCCCTGATGATAGAAGGTTTTTTGGACTTGTCACTATGCAGACTATTGATGATGCAAGTTTGGCTCAGGAGGAGGAAACTGTTTTGAGAACATCATGTCATGTATTTATGGTGGATCCAGAACTATTTCAACATAAAATTCACCAGGGCATCGCACGACGTTTCAGATTGGAATGCACAGCAGATCCAGACACAAATGGTTGCCTCGAATTTCCAATGTCATCCCTACCTGTCCTTCAGTTTGTCTCTGTATTGTACAGGGATATGGGAGAATTCATAGAGGGAGTGCGGGCAAGAGCTTTTTTGGATGGCGATGGAGATGTTCATCAAAATAACAGTATGAGCAGCAATAGTGACAGTGGTATTGGAAATTTTAACCAAGAAGAGAAAAGTAATAGAGTTTTGGTAGTTGAGCTTGGAGCTAACTCAAGCAAATATGTTCCTAGTAGTCTGCAGGACAGTCCAGTAGATAGAGGTCAAGCGGTTTTGTCCTGGAATGTTGATCATGAACAAGAAGGAAATTCCGCATTTGAAGCAATGTTACAGAATGATAAATCTCAACATCTAAGTAAATTCCTAGCTTCTTCAACTCACATTGAAGTTCCATTAATTTCTTCCAAAAGCTCAGTTACACCATGTAAGAAGAATTCTGTGGATATTTCCACTCAAAGATATTTGCCAGTTCATGTATTAAAAGATTGGCAGCATGGATGTGTAAGTGACCAAGAGTCGTACACAGATTCTACAGATGGCTGGTCAAGTGTTAATTGTGGAACTCTTCCCCCTCCAATGAGTAAGATTCCTGCAGACAGATACAGAGTTAATGGTGGCTTTGGTCAGCCTCATCTAACATCACAAAAGAATAAATTCTCTAAAAAAGAGTTTCATATGCAAAACATGTTTGAATCTCAGAGTGGTGGCAAAAAGGCCAGAGAAGATAAAAAGGTAAGAATGTTTATATAATATGTGTGTTAGAAAATACTCCAAAATTGAAAAACATGTATTATCTGTATTGTGTTAATTTTAAGAAATAACATAGTGGGAAAACTTTACAACTATCCAGATTCCTTCATTGGGCAAGATGTTACAAGAAGCAGCTGGTGGACTTTTGGAAACAGTTGCACATGGTCAAGTGAAGCTCAGAGTGTTAAGATGAAATGGGGGGAATGTTTGTAGGCATTTTAATTGCCACGCGCAATTGAGTATTAAAAAAATATGCCTCCAAATCAGCCTAAAAACTTGGGATGACTTGTACACAAGTGCTGCAGTGTCACTATAGTATTTTGCACTACACTATCTTGCAGAAGAACAAAGGGAATGCATGCTTCTTTTAGGATAACCTTTCTCTGGATGGACTCTTTGCTGCCCATCTGCTCAGCCAGTATGCTTGTCTCCTCTTGGTCAAATGGACTAACTGTGGACATCTAAGGACAGGCAATTGGATGGGTGGTGAAGAGGAACCAGAGAAAGCAGGCAAACAGTAAAAAGCTGGTTGCCTCTCCAGTTGAATATCTCTTGTTATTGCTGTATTTCTGCTGTATCCATCCATGACAGATGGCTAGTTTCTTGTCTTTTGCTTGCCTTCTCTGGCTCTTCACTGACTGCCCACCCACACTTGGTTGTCTGCAACCAGACTTCATGTCTCCCCCCCCCCCTCCTCCTCTCCACCTTCTTTGAGGATGCCAGTGGGTCTGTCCAGAGAAAGTGTACCATAAAAGAAGCCCCAATCCCTTCTGCTTTCTATGGATTCTCCTTCATTCCCTCAGGCATGCCTTCAGGTATCAAACCCCAAAAGTCCCAAGCCTTTTGGGGTTTTAAATGCCATTGCCAGCACTTTGAATTTAGACTGGAAAAAAATATTGGCAATCAGTGCAATTCCTTTAAAACCAGTGTTATATTGGTTTCATATGATGTCCCTGCAACAGTCTATTTGCTGCATTTTGAACCAACTGGAGTTTCTAAATTATCTTCAAAGGCAGCCCCATTTAGAGTGCATCATAGTAGTCTAATCAGGAAATAATCAGTTCATGAATTACTGTGGCTACATTATCCCTATCTAGGAACAGGGCTGTAGCCAGAAATTATTTTTGGGAGAAGTTGAAAATTTGGGGGGGGGGGTTGAAAATTTTGGGGGAGGGTTGAAACCTGCCTCCTAGCTCATGCTGAAGCAAAGAGCACAGCAGGGGGCAGAGCAGCCTTCAATAGCTGCAGCTCCGCCCCTGTCAACCACCTCCACCAAGTCTGGCCTCCTTAATGAGAGCATTCAACACCCCCCCAACTTGGTTGCTTCGCTACATCGGCTATTGCTGCAAGTAATGACAGTGTGAATAAATTGTCAATATTTGCTTGAGATAGTGCTTGCAGTTCTGGAGGGACTCTTAATTTTTTGCGTCTCATAGACTTAGCATGGGGATTTGGTTAACCAGTTAAAATTCATGACTAAACTAGTTTTTTTTAACCTGAAATATTTGAGAGGAGGGTTGAACCCCCAACCCCCCCCCCCCCCCCGGCTACAGGCCTGTCTAGGAATGTCCATAGCTGGGAGACCAGTCAAGACTGCCCTTAAACACTGTAAGCCATGGAATCTCCAGTGACAAAAATCAATATAAGAATCTCTCAAGTTATACATTTTCATGGGAAATACAATCACATCCACGTTAGATAGTTTATCAAGTTTCTGGATCCAAGAACAACCAATTCACAGAATTTCTGTCTTATCAGGGTTCAGCCTTAGTGCACTGAACTTCATCTAACCCATTATAGCATGTAGGAACTACTCCAGCACCTGCATAGCCCCATCCAACTCCCATAAAAAGGAGAACTAGTGCTGGGTGTCATCAGCACACACAAGGCAGCCTAGAAATGAAGTGTTAATTGTAAATATTAAAACTCTTATTGATATATTAAGAATTATAGACTGGCTTTTACATTGACAAATGATATGATTGTAGACAGATCTGAAGAATGAAATGGAAAAAGCAGAGGGACCAAGTGGTTCATATGGGGAAGTTTCTGGGGGGACATGTTGGAGATTTAATGTATATTGGGGTTTTTTAGTAATGGAGAAAAAGTAAGGAAAACCAATAAAAACTAGGAAGAGGTAATGGGTGAAATGTGCAGGAATATTTTGTATAGAAATATGTTTACCTTTCAGGCTCTGTGTAAGAAGCATATTAGTGGTATACAATTATGGGCCTTCAGAAGGAAACCAAGGGTGAGACTTTAAGCGGATATGGGAATTCAAACAGAATTCACCCTTCTGGTTGAAGATATAGATGTCATTTTTATCTTGGTCTTTCCTAGCCTTTCTTTTTGTATCTATCTTTTCTTTCTTTTCTTGTATATTTTTGTTTCTTTCCACTGTTAGTGTTACATTTTACATATTTTAAAAATAATTTCAAATACTTTAAAAGGTCAGGGATCTGCTATGGCAACAGTGTTGTGAAGCATAGCACAGGCTTAGAGAATATAGTTTCTGTCCTTTTAGAAAATGGCATTCATAACCTTTGGGGAAAGCACTTTTTGGAGATCATAACTTTTTAGAAAGGCATGACCTTTCAGAGAAGAGCCAAGAAACCTTTTGAGTAGAATCTTCTCTTGTGGTATACAACCAGATATAATTATGTAAGGCAATGGTTTCAGTTGTTAGATCTGTTAGATCTCTGATCTGTTAGGAAAACAGAAATTTGCCAGTGCATAAAAACAACAGAATGCTTTTAGAAGCATTTTTCAGTGCCCTATCTATTTATCTATCTATCTATATACACACACACATACACACACACTCCCATAAAACAGCTTGTTTTATATTATGTCCCTAAGAGACATAAAAAATAAAAATAACATATTTGGTTTACTCACAACCTTCATGTGTTCAGCATATACAAGTACAAAAATGTATTAGTCCAGTTTTAGATATGCCTGAGATAATTCTCTGTGCCATCCGGCCAAGGCATCTCTTACAGCAAAAACAGTAAGCAAGCATGTGATCTGTGGTCTGAAGTAGTCTATAGTGATCATGTGGTCTGAAGCCCCTTTTGTAACTTCTCAGGAACCATAGAGTAAAGGAAGCTGCATACCAGAACATACATACAGGAAACTGTAAGTAAGAGAATCATAGATAAATTTTACTAGAGAACATTTGAAGAAGGTTGTCATTTTCAGCAGTCCTGCATTGTGTGTAGCCTCTGGTTGTTCCATGAGGTTCCAGAATCCAGTTCTTAGTTGCCAATTAATATGCTTGATTCACAAGCAAGTAACCCTGTGAGCATCATTGAAAGGAATCTCAGCAAGTGTCCTAGCTATCCTGCATTGATTGAGCACATGACAGTAGATGGACATTCCATATTACCTGGAATAGAAAGAGTATATTGAGGTCACCCATGGCACAACAAAGGAGCAATCACCAGAACCACACCCTCATGCCACAAAACCTCCCAGTGGCCAGCCCAGTTCCTTAGGCCACTCAGCAAGCTCACCTGTAACCTGCGACAGCCAAAAGCTGTGAGCATCATGTTGATCCTAGTATATTGTTTAGTTCCACTAATTATCAGGCCTTGAGCATTGATCATGAACTGTGTATTCAGCTAACCCTAACCCTTCTGACTCCTGGATGGATGAAGCAATAGAAGAGATGTGGCTGCATTCCATAATCAAAATACATTCAGTAAAGTAAAACTCGTGCTTGCACCTTGTGACCCTCACAGCAACAATACAGAATGAAGCGATCTCTCCTTCCTGGTGCCACATTGCATTGGGGAATGTTGTAAGGCAGTAGTTTACAGCCAGTGTCCAAATAGGAATAAACATACTAAAAAAGAGGAATAGTCCAGATTCTCCGTTAATGGGGTAGTAGGTATGGCTGCAGCTGCTGAATGAGACAACCAAGATACTCCTTCCTCAGCCTCTAAAACAAATATGGTATAATCTTTTTCTGAAACAAGCATGTACTCTAGTCTTAGGAGATAACAGAAGGACCTAGCCATTGCATGTTACGTGTTGCATTTTGCAAGATAGGGCACATTCATGGACATATGATTCTCAGTGATTCTCTGTATGGGAGTTGCACAAAGCTACAAGTGGTATGCTAGCATAAAGTAGATACTCATGCTACATAGAAGAAATGTAGGATTGCAGCCTATATATGTGGAAATAATCTATATAAGGAAAGTGTCCAACCAGGATAGTGGTCCCAGTAAGATAGGGCTGCTGTCAAAAACAGCCATACTGTTTTGTGGTCTCCATCTGTAATGGGAATTAGAACATCCCTATATTTTTATGTCTGTTGGATTTGTACAGACTTAATACACATGCCACTGGGCTAGTAGTGCAATTTTCTTCCTTTGTTTTCCTATAATATACTGAAAAGGTTTCAGAGCTCTGAAGATATTACTGAATGGCTTTACTTGAAGAAGCTGATGTGGAGGGGAGCAAGGTACCTTTTATAAGCATAGCTCTGCTAAATTACTGATTTTCCAGGATTTCCACCTGCACCTTAGCTTGTTCTATTCAGATGTATCTTTCAACTGTCTGTGTTCCATGTGAGACAGTTTCAGAACAGGAACAAGGCAGGCAAATCTGCTTCTGTCAGCTTGGTTGCACCTGCCTAAATCCGAATGCAACCCATTTTGCACTTTAAGAGTTGAAGCAGAGCTTTGGGAACAGACAGTATAATTAGCTAGGGCATGGATAAGTTATGCTAGACATCGCAGAGGAATGGGTGTATATGAAAACAGGACTGCTATTTTCAGCAGCTAGCACTTGTTCCTTAGAACATGCAGTTCAGTTTCAGAGATTAATTCATAGCAACCCAATATTAGAGTTATTCTAGATGCTGCCAGTTAAAAATAGAACAAACCCTACAATTAAAAATGTTACATTAAATTATATGGCATTAAACAACATTTCAGCTGTTGCTGATCTTAGTTTATAAAAGTTTTATTTTAAAAAGGACAGTTTTTCAAAAGAGAGCAATTGGATATTGAATTTTGCAGTGTTGCTGACATTCCTTTTGCATCTCAAGTAATTTTGAACATCAGCCGTTTATATATTCTTGAAAAACTCTACATATTTGTATGCATGTATATACAGCAGACTCTAAGTTAATTGGCACCCATGAAAGTAGATAAATTTAGTTTCTGGTTGCTTGAAAGGTACTGTCAAAATAGGCTTGAAATATGCCCTATACTATACCATAAACTTTGTATTGATTATATAAATATTGTAATACAGTAATTTAAAGCAAGTAAAGACAACCCTAACTTAATATAACAGAGTTTAGGTACTCTGCAGGAAAAAAGCCCCCCCCCCCCAACCAACCAACCAACCAACCAACCAACCACCACCATCTTTAAAAACTGGGAAAATGGAAGCTGTGTTGATGTCATTTTGCAACTCAATTACCATATATACTTGAGTATAAGCCGACCCGGATATAAGCTGAGGCACCTAATTTTACCACAAAAAACTGGGAAAAGATATTGACTCGAGACTACAAACCGAGAGTGAGAAATGCAGCTGCTACTAGTAAATTTCAAAATAAAAATGGATACCAATAAAATTACATTGATTGAGGCATCAGTAGGTTAAATGTGTTTGAATATTTACATAAAACTAATTTAAGATAAGACTGTCCAACTAGGATTAAACCATTTTTCTAACCTTTTTCAATGTAAATGTGCATACATATCCTCCCAATAACAATAAAGAGAGTAAACTAATAAATGTAATAACAATAATAAATAGAGTAAAATAATAAATGTAACAATAATAATAAAGTTAAATTATAAATCTAATAACAATAACAAATAGAGTAAAATAATAAATGTAATAATAAAGGTTTTCCCCTGACATTAAGTCCAGTTGTATCCGACTGTGGTGGTTGGTGCTCATCTTCATTTCTAAACCGAAGAGTCGTCGTTGTTCTTAGACACCTCCAAGGTCATGTGGCCGGCATGACTGCATAGAGCTCAGTTACCTTCCCGCCAGAAGGGTACCTATTTATCTACTTAGATTTGAATGTTTTTGAACTGCTAGGTTGGCAGAATAATAATAATAACAGAGTAAAATGATAACCTTGACTCGAGTATAAGCCGAGGGAACTTTTTCAGCCTAAAAAAAGGGCTGAAAAACTAGGCTTATACTCTAGTATATACAGTACCTAGATTTGCTGCCAAATATTTTCTTTGGCTTTTGTGTAGCCCATAATTTGGATGGTATTTTCTGAGAAGTCAAGTTTTAGGACTTTCCCATCAATTGACTTTTTCAACTTTGACTGGAATGTATCACTAAGGGTCAGTAGGGCCAGATCTTTAGCCATGAAAATATTTTTTGATTAAAAGTTTAATTTGTTCATCCAAATCAAAGACTCAACAGATATTTGACCAATTTCTAACTGGAGAAGTACACCAGGCACACAGTTTGGGAGGCTAAAAATACATCTTAAAATTTTGCCTGGATAGATTATAAAACCACAATAGTGCTAAATGCACAGACTTGTGCTCCATATAAAATTTGTCATAAAACCTTAGCATTATAAATGTGGATTGCTGAGAGTACATGCTGACCATGCAGTAAAAAAAATGAGATAAGTGAACTGTAACTAGTCTGTGCATTTGTTTTCACGTAAGAGACTTAGGCTTTCCAGAAACCAGTGGCCTGGAAAATAACTTCCAGATATTTATAGTTTAACCGTTCAGTTAGGTGTCCATTCACACACACACCCTTTATTGTCATACAGCAACAAAAGCACAACACAGGTATCTACAACAGAAGGAAGTCACAGATAAAAAGAAAACATACTTCAAAGGTGTCCATTCATTTGCCAGTGGTGTTTATGTATTTTTTGGGTAAAGGCTACCTCTTTGAATTTGTTATAATTAATTGCCAGCTTCAGGTAAGTTTATTTCAGCAGCAGCGCAAGTCTTCTTTTTCTCCTTCTTTATTCAAAGTAAGTCTATATTTATCTATTTCTTTTCTCTCTCTATCTCTATTAATTTTCTGCCCTTCTCTTTCCTTTTGCATCTTTTGGAGACTCTCTCCCCTCGTTGGTGTTAGGAATGATCAAAGGAAGGAAGCAGTCCAGGCAAGTTGGGAGGAGTTTCTGTGTCCTTAAAAACTATTTTTTTAGATGTCCTTTTTTTTGTCAAATAAGCAAGAAGTGTATGTTATTCTGCTTGAATTATTAGAAATATTCCAATAAAATAGTTGTTATATAAAGTTTTCAGTGTGTGCGAATAATTAAACCAAATGTGCCAAATCACATATTATTTAGAACATTAAGAAATTTTCTGGAAAAATTCCCTGTTTTACTTTTTCTATATTTTGAGAAGATAAAAGCAAAAACCAAGGGATATCGTAAGGTGTTGCTTGTTGTGTGATTGCCTGACATGCAACATTAGCTGAAAATTCCTCTTTAATACAAGTGTTAAAAAAAGTGGCCCTGCCACTTTCACAGGCTCGTCTTGTGGGTACAAGGGAGAGAGCCTTCTCCTCTGTGGCCCCCCAACTTTGGAACTCATTCCCTGGTGAGATTAGGAAAGCTCCCATCTTAGAAACCTTCAGGGATCTCAAAACCTGGCTTGTCTGTTGAACTTTTGGAGAGTAGATACACAACCATACATAGTTGCTCCCCCTCAACGTTTTGTTCCCAGAGTACATTTCCCCCCGCTTATATGAAGGCCTTTTTATGACCCTGTTCCTCTTATGAGCTTCTCCCTCACAAATAATCTGATCCATTCCTATCTCACCCTGAGATTTTAGTATTTTATCTTGCACATGCAGCCCGCTCATTGTCACTGTGATTGTGAATTATTTTGTTTTGCATTATATATTGTTTACTGTATTCATATGTTTTATGTATTTCACTGTGTTGTTGTTTGTATTTTGGTTTTATTTTACCTTAATATGTTGTTGGGCTTGGCCTCATGTAAGCCGCCCTGAGTCCCTGTTGGGGAGATGGTGGCGGGGTATCAAAGTTGTTGTTGTTGTTATTATTATATAGGATACTTCCCGTTTCAATATGGCAATGCTAGGCAAAACATTTTTTTTCTTAAAGTAAAATGTTCAGAGGTTTTAAATAATTGATTTTAAGTGGAGATAACTGATTTTAGTGTTTGTGTATATTTATAGTTTATGTACAGGAATTGAATGCTTGCCGTATATATGTTGTGTTCCATCCTGAGTCCCCCTCGGGGTGAGAAGGGTGGAATATAAATGCTTTAAATAAATAAAAAATAAATAAATCTACACACATATTGGTTATGTTCCTGACATTGTGTGAGCAATACAGATGTGTTCTGTTGATACTCAATAGTAGTTTCTTTTTAAACAATATTCACTTATAGTGTCTGGTTAGACAAATACATCCAATTGTGTTAATATTCAGCTTTGTTAAATTTAGTAATAGATTCCTGGATATTGAATTGACAAAAGAGTACAGCTATAAGGGGTAGATAAAAAATAGCCTCAATATTCAGGTGAGACCTCTGCACACTTTCTGTTGCATGCCTCAACTTTCTGACCCTACTTAAAAGAGTCCCTGTAGATAACTGGCAATCCTTCACATTGTAACCAAAATTTCAATTTATATGATTACTTGTAGGAGGAATATTGTGGAAGGCATTTGTATATTGGGGATATAGGTTTATGTGTCACTATTATTCTGTCTATTCCCCCAAAAGACCTTATAGGTTAATCCTTAAGCTTCTTTAAGGACTATTTTGTTGAATATATTTCAAAGTCAAAATTAATTAGAAGAGCATGTCCTTGGAGTATAGAAAGATCCCACTCAATTAGTGAGTTTGGCTGCTCTCCAATCACTTGCTTATCTATCATGTTTTAATTTCATTAGTTAAATGGTGAAAAATGTTTACTATTTATACACCTGGGTGATGATAGCACAGCAGAGTAAAACATAGTATTTAGTTATTTGGGATGGCTATATAAACTCTGGCAATTCAGCTTGAAAATGAATCTGACTGCAGGCTGATGATACCAGGAAGGTGCTGTAGATGCAGGGCATTCTTTGCTGTTGCTAGGGGGTTCCAGACAGCTGTTTGAGGAAGGGAGACTTGCTAGGTTCATATTTCTTTGTTTGATGCTGAAGTACATATTGCCTTTGAATCCAAAAAAAGAACTTTTGCCTTTGGCAAAACATTTGGCATAGTTGGCAGGATTCAGAAGCAATGCCCTTGTGGAGAAAGAAATCTGCCTAGCAATATACTGGCCGGAGTCACATCCCTGATTGATCAAGCCCAAGTGTCTGGGCGCCAGTGACTCTAGTTCTGAATCAGCTGACCCCCATCTATGCCATGGGAATTTGAGACAGTTGAACGTGGAGATCCCACCTTTGCTGCTGTGTTAAAGGGTATGTTGAGCTTGGAGGTTGAGGATAAAGTGGCAGGGGAGAGGCAGGAATTGGTGACAAGACTAGAATGAATTCTTTCCTCTGTACGCTGCATTTTGGGAACAATTTGAAAGCCATTCCAAAGGAAGTACAACAGCACACTGAGGATATGGTTGCATTAAAAGAGCAACAGGCTCTCTTGCAGGAAGCATTAGAACAGTGATCCTCAACCTGTGGGTCCCCAGGTGTTTTAGCCTACAACTCCCAGAAATCCTAGCCAGTTTACCAGCTGTTAGGATTTCTGGGCATTAAAGGCCAAAATATCTGGGGACCCTCAGGTTGAGAACCACTGCATTAGAAAGGTGGTCAGGGCAGGAGAGACCTGGCAGAAGAATGAGACACCACCATGGCAGTTTCATTTGCTGAGCTGAAACACAAGCACAAAGTGGGTGTACTCCTCATCCACAGAAAGGTTGTGGGATCAGGGTACTAACAGTATTTATCTGACTGTCAATTAATGAAATTAGTAGCATTATCAAAAGAAAATGCCTTTACAGTGCATAATAGGACTGACTCTGCCAGCACCAGTAGAACACTTTATGGAATGGAAAATGCATTCATATGAAATATTGTCTCATCAGACAACACTTAAACAGTACTGAGGCAAACCTCACAAGGCCACAGGACATAGTGGTACCAGCCAGATGATGGCAATAGGGGTAGCTGTTCCTTATGGATCACACCATAATCTAACCTGGCCCTTAAAAGTATGCAGATGTTATGAGTGGTGGTAGATGCTGGCTTTCAGGAAGAAATAGCAGTGTTACATGTGTGTGGATTCTATTAAAAATGATGCCCTCAAGTAATTTATAATGGCAGAGGTTGTTTTTGTGAAGTATCACTAGATGAGGTTTATTGGGAGATGGAAGTTTATCCCAGCTACCTGTCTAAGAATGTTGATGTTGTGTTTCACAAATTCATATGTAATCTTAATCTGTCAAGTACTTATTTCCATTGATTCCAACAAAAGGAACTTTGCCTCTGACAAAACACTATTCCTTACAGTACATGTCTCTGTTCACCTACAACAAAACATGTTTCCAAAAATCTCTGTTATAAATATAGGAATCTGAGGGGACAACCTCTCCTCATAGTACCCGCTAAACTGCTAGAGATCCCTAGTCATATTTGGTTGTTAGATCCCTGATTTATGGCAACCCAAAGGCTGCCTTGTCACAGGGTTTTCTTGGCTAGTTCAGTGAGACTTTGCCTTTGCCTTTCTCTAAGGCCGAGAGAGTGTGACTTTCCCAAGGTTACCCAGTGGATTTCCATGGCTGAGTGAAGATTCAGATCCTGGTCTCCAGAGTCAGTGTTCAACATTGAAACCATTACATCTATATAGTTTATTACAAACCTTTCTATTTATAAATAAGCAATTGATTCTTTTTTCTCCTGATTTCAGTAACAAAGTCCATTATGATGCTTTTAAAAAGATGTGTTACTTTGTTGCACTATAAAAAGAAAGAAGGTATGGGGAGAAAAATGTGGCATAGCTTTGCGACCAACTGTTATTTATTTTTGCATTAACTTTCATGGATAAAACCCAATTTCTTCAGTTGAAGTTCCAAGTGATATAAAGCTTGAAAACAACACAGAAAGTTTTGTGTCTCCTTCTTCCCGTTGCATCTGCCTACAAATCCTCTGTAACATTCTTTCCTTCAATTTGAGAGAGCATCATAATTCTTAATTCAGAACCTAGCATAAACATATCTTTTTTATTTGATCAGCAAGGAATTTTGTAACACCTCCAAAAAAATACTTAACCTTTTGTTATTTCAGTTATGTGTATCCAGAGATAATTATAGTAAGCTAGTCTTTTCCATCCTGATGTCCTCTCAAATGTATTAAATTATCATTCCCATCATTCCAAAGCCAGAACAGCGAATGAGGTGGGAGTGGAAGCCTAGCACATCTGGACATAAGGGTGCAGTTAAGTATTGAGTCTATGGCTAATTCAAAAATATTCATGGGGAAAGTTTTGAAGGATGTTGAAATCATGTAAGTGCTGCTGTGGAATGCTGTTCCTATCATAGAAGACAGCAAGTAGAATACTATATTATTTTGTTTAAGAATCTGTATGCCTTTTGTACATCTTGCCAGTGTAAATGCAAGGCTCCTTTATGTAAGACATTTTGCTTTGAAATTGGTGCCAGTTCTATGGCTATCACGACTAGATCATCAATTCATATCTGATCAGTTATGCTTATGTGTACCTCTGCATGTTTAATTAGATGTGTCTTGTTTTGAGTCATTCATATAAATACCTACTTAGAAAAAATATTTCTCCTCTTAAAGCAGTCGTTTCTCTTTGAATATTTTGTTTTTTACTTACTGTTGCTTTCTTGCCATATGAGAAGCAGCAACAAAACCCAGGCACATAAGTGGAGTTAGACAATTAAAACTTGTGATTGCTGTCTTGAGGGAATTCTTTGATACCTTAAAGGGTTTTCCTTCTTCATAAAGTGAACCTAGCCTAAATACCCTAGAGGAGGCATCCTCAAACTTTGGCCCTCCTGTTCTTTGGGCCTCCAACTCACAGAATTCCTGACCATTGAACAAGCTGGCAAGGGCTTGTGGGAGTTCGAGGCCCAAACACCTGGAGGGCCTCAGTTTGAGGATGCCTGTCCTAGAGACACCATACCTTTTTTGATATGAAAAGCTAAACAAGATCAGCCCTGGTTAATACTTTGATGGAAGACTACCAGTAAATCCCAGCTACCATAGGCTATGCTTCAGAGGAAGGAATTGATAAAATCACCTTTCAGTATGCCTTGCCTAAGAAATCCCTATGATATTAATGTGGTAACCATATGCCAGCCAACAATGTGAAAGCATAGACACATGCAAGGGTATGTTTACATTTCAGTATATCCACTTAAAAAAAAAACAAAAAACAGAAATCAAAGCATTTAGTGTTCTCTGGTATTTCCTAGTCAGAAAAAGATCACTTGGGATATGAGTTAAATGTAATGGTGTTTCCAGTTTAATATTATTCTCTTATGAACAAATAGTGGTTCAACATTCACGAACTTTGTTTCATGCATAACATTATTGAAAATATTACAAGTGTATATGTAACTTAAATGAAGTTTGTATTTAGACTTGGATCCCTTTTCTAAGATATTTCATTTATGCAACCACAGGTATTCAGAAATCCAGGGAAAAATCAGAAATCCAAAACACAAATAATTACACCAATAATGTTAGGTCCCTCTGAAAATGTCTATCTTTCCTTAATATTTGATCCATAAAGGTTGCTTGATTTTTATTTCCTGAATAATATGTTCTGATTGTCACTATTCTTCCTGTTTTTCCCCTTATATAAATATCATTCTTCCTTCCAATCAATAACGTTTATTTCTATTTTGAACTAAACTGTTTTTAAAGTAAGATTGTTTCAATATTATTTTAATTCTTTGTTTCAAATGTGTTTCTTGTAGAATAATATCTGTTCGCAAAGTTTTAACAATTCCATATCCTCTAACTTTTGTATGATGAGCCTATGCCATTAACATTTAAAGAGTTTAATGCTTCCCTTGGTTTGGCTAAATAACATCACCAAATTGAGGTGTGCAATAAATTTGATGGGCATTAGAATCGCACATGTAAACCAACCTGCATGAAAAGGCCCGGAGGGGCTTGGAGCCTCAGAGCCTGGATAGGGAGGCAGGAGCTAATAGGTTGTTCCAGGTGGTGGCTTCAGGGCTCTATGGCACCTGAAGAAGAAGGAAGGGTGCCCAGCTGGTGATCCTGTTGTTCTTGCCACTTCATCACAGTGGGACTGCAAGAGAGCACTAAACATTGTCCCCACCACCTTCCTCTAGTCCAGGGCTCAGCCATGCATCCTCCCTCTCGGGCAGGCTTTGGGGTCTCTTGCTCACCTATCCTTAAGGCTCAGTCCCTTGTAACAAGGCCTTAAAAACCTCCCCCTCAGTTTTAAAGGAGTTGTGAATAAGGGCAGTTGGGAACTGTGTGAGGCTGATATCTACAAATCCTTTTCCACTGCAAATCCCATTTTTGTAATGCACACCTTCAAAACTGAGGTATGCATTATGTTTGATGCCCCATTATACTTGAGTAAATACTAATAAAATATTTTCCACAATTTTAATGTAAGTTATATTTATGAAAAAGATTGTGTTGAATTTGCTAAATCTAGGTGTGGTAACATTGGAAATAATAGCAAAAAAAGGTTTCTGACTGACTATCAGTTTTCCGTTCTTCACCTTTTCGCATTCCTTGCCCTCCCTTCACCGAAACATAGTAATAAAGGCACCCGTGCAGTCAGTGTGAATTACGGGGAGTGAAGTGGCTTGGCCGCTCCTAGGTGATCTATGTAGGAAGGGAAGGGAGAAAGAAAGGAGGGAGGAAAGGAAGGGGGAAGGAAGAAAAGGGTGGGAAGGAAAGATGGAAGGAAGAGAGGAGCATGCAGGGAGAAAAGGAAAGAAAGCTAAAGTAGGGAAGAGAAAGGAATGGAAGAAAGAAGGGATGAAAGAAGAGGAGAACGGAAGGAAGAGAAAGGAAAGGAAGTATATGCCGGAAAGCAAGGGAAGAGGGAAGGGAAGGAAAAGGTGACATCATAGACAGCCACCTCACCTAGCAATAGCTAATCCTTCACCTAGCCACAGCCAATCCACTTTGTTCTTTTTCTCAACTCTGAGCCTGAAAGAGGTGACCATTCTTTTATTAAACCCCCTTAATTATTTTAAGTTGGTTAATGAAGGTTATATGTGCCAAATTTGGTCCAGATCCACCATGCTATCTAGGAGCATTTCTAGTACTACTACTACTACTACTACTACTACTACTAGTAATAATAATAATAATAATAATAATAATACTTTATTTATATTCTGCCCTATCTCCCCAAGGGGACTCAGGGCGGATTCCCGCATACACAGTCAAACATTACAAAGGCAAACATTCAATGCCTAGAAATAACTAAACATAGATAAAGGTAAAGGCTTCCCCTTCTGGCTCTGAGGACTGCTCATCTCTGGCTCTGGGTGTTGGTGCTCATCTCCAGCTCTGCAAGTGGTGCTCATTTTCATTTCTAAGCTGAGGAGCCTGAGTTGTGTGTTGATACCTCCTAGGTCATGTAGCCAGCTTGACTGCATGGAGCGCTGTTTACCTTCCCACTGAGGCAGTACCTATTTATCTACTCACATTTGCATGTTTTTCTTCTGCTAGGTTGGCAGAAGCTGGGTCTAACAGCGGGAGCTATCTCCGTCCCATGGATTCGAACCGCCAACTTTTCAGTCAGCAAGTTCAGCAGCTCAGTGTTTTAACCTGTTGCGCCACCACACAAACCAACATACATACATACATACATACTGACTTTTATGTAGACTTTTATATGTTTTGTGATATTTTATATATTGTGGAATTGTAATAAAAAACAAAAAATAATTTTATTTTTTAATTGCTGGCATGCATAGTTCAACAGCAGGGTGTAATGAAGTCTTTTAGAAAATAAATGCTATTCACAAAGATATCGGAAACAAATAGATTTTGATCTATGAGAATCAACACATAAATTAAATACTTATGTTATTGTTTATTTAGTGGATGAAGTTTGGAGCTACTTCTGGATTAGTACAATTTACTCAACGTTCTGCTCGAAGATCATTTGGACGACAGAAGAGATTCAGCATTACTCGTTCGCTTGATAATCTTGAGGTAATTTTGCAACACTAAACTTTTATTATTTTCTGTTCAGACATGTTGATTTTGATGCTTAATCTGATGAACCTTGACAAAAAACATATATAACGTATTATTTAATTGGATGCATATGAGCTATTGTTAGACATACCTGGTGTTTGTTCTGTTACTAAAGATGTCTACCTCTTGATTTTGTCTTACAAAATTTACCTTGACATCTTTTGAAATATGCTAATCTGTGAGGCAGAAAGTCTTACCTTTCTTATAAAATGTTCAGTTCTGCACATTACTAAGATACATAAAGATAGACATATGAGGTATGTGATTTACTCCTTGAAAATCATTTCTCCAATCCTGTTTAGGTTTTAGCATACCTTTTTTTCAAAACCAAGAAATAACTGTCTGAGAAGGTGGGGTTAGGTATACATAGCAAATCACCCCACTTTCTTAGGCTGGGGTTTGCTATGGGGTATATGTAAAATGGGGGGTTTGGTTTGCATTGGGAGCCCCATGCAACCTGTGAGCTACAATTTCTTTACCTTCTGAAATAAGTAGATTTCATGAGGCGAAGTGTTCCAGTACAGTCTTCACAGGTGACTGTTAGCCAGCATATATTATTTGCAAACCATAATTTTTAAAGTAAGAAAGAACAGACAGTTTCTTAGGCAACATATATGAGCAATTGTTATTACTCATAGTTTGATGGATCCCAGAGACAGAGTTTTAAACATTTTTAAAGTGTGTGTTGGCATTTGACTCCTATATGACATAGGAGAGGTACTATATAGCTCCGTGAGTAAAATAAGTGGGTGTGGTGTTGAAATTTATGAGAATCCTGTTCTACCAGGAAAAAGAATCTTGTAAAGATATTCAAAGGCGCAAGGAACAGACAAGTAGGATAGAGCAAAGAACATAATAGGCTTGCGTGCGATTTTAATCTTGAAGGAACATGCAGCTACATGCTGAGAAACAGAGAAAATAGCAACAGGCTGTTTACAGTGCTGTCTCAAAAAAAGGATTTTGAAAGCCATTTGATGATCCTCCTATACGCATTTCACATTGAACCCGTAGACTGCTAATATGCTATCTCTGTAGATGGTTCATTGTTATGCAGATGTCCACATTAGCAATTTAAATCTCTGGGTAGCAGTTGCGGTTTCTTTTCTGAGTTGATACAGAAACTAGTTTTCAATCTGGGTGGATGGCCACTGGGAAAGAAAAAGCAACACTTCAGCTTTCATTCTGCTGGTCAGAAGATAAGAATATGTGTCAGTCATTTGATAGAAAAATTTAGTTAAAATGGGACATGAATCCCATAGGACTTACACATGGATGAAAAGGGCAACATCAGTCATGTAAGTATACCCTGTTTTGTCTAAACTAGTATAAAAATCAAGAAAGAGGTTTGAAGGGAAGCAGTGTTACTTTGTGTTCTTTTGATATATTAATTTGGATGTTAAGTTATTCAAGTTACGTTAGTTATAATTTTCAATTGATTATGTTTTATTTAAATTATAGTTGTTATTCTTAAGTTGCTCTTTATGTGGGGTTATTTTGGGTTATTTATATTTGTATTTACTGTTATTGAGGCATTGAATGTTTTCCTATTTTTGTTGGGATCCGCCCTGAGTCCCCTAGGGGAGATAAGGCGGAATATAAATATATTATTGTTATTATTATTATCATCGTCATCATTATTACTTATGAGAAAATCTAAACTGCTTCTAAAAAATCTGAATTTTCTCTGGTAGAAACTCCTCAGTTTATCAAGTGACATAGACTGATATTTTAATTATTGAGTTAGTTGGCAGCAAAGTACTTCCCCATACCATTTTTAAATTATACTGAATCTTAATATATTTGTATTATAAGAATAATTTAATATTTTTTTAAAAAATGATTTTAATGAGCTTTTTATATTTTCCTATGTGATTTAGTTATGTTTATTTCCTTTTGTTTTAGCTAACAGCTCCCTTTATAACTCAAACAAAATCTAAGGCTTCAACATTTGTTTGCTTTTATTATTTGCAATCAATGTAGTAAAGAATAAATGCAGATTTAAAGCCATTTAAAACAGCTTAATATTATACATATTGATTTTCATCCTGTTAAAAGAAAAAAAAAAACATTTGGAGTTGGCATTTTTATTTTCATTTATTAGAAAAGTGAAGCAGTCTAGTTTATCAGAAAGCCTGCATTTTATCAAAAGTGACTTATTGTGTAATATTTAGTGAACTAAATCATACTTACTTCTTTGTGAACATGGACAGGATTGTGCTTTATCTTTTGAAGTCACATACTCAGATCATTTTAACTCAGTTCGATCACCTTAACATCCAAAAGTGTTGCTATTCAATATTTCTTAGCTTTTTCTTTGAATCTTGAAAAAGTCTAATTTTATTACACAATTTCATATCTTTAAAAAGAATAGTGTTCGATTACTGAGATTTTAATTGATATACATTGTCAGCTAAATGTGTGAATTTGTAAACAGCCTGTCTATGTTTGGCAAGATATTAAGCAAAAATCTTTGAAACAGGGTTTTCTGAACTCTGTATGTTTCAGGCACTAGAATTGGGATTCTCCTTCCCTTTCCTCTATAGTCCTCCATGTTACATGAGTGATTATTATTGGAATTCCAGGACTTTTAGAGCCTTTATTCCATTCACAGCAGAAGTGCCCATCTTGAGATGCTGAGTTCGAAAGAGTAAATTGCAGGTAGAAAAATAGGTCTAGAATCCTCAACAAGAGGAACATTTATTATTCTTAAGTTGCAATAACCTGATCCTTTCTAAAATAATCTAAGAGAAGGATGGTGAGGGACACACGTTGCAGCATGTCCTCCCTCCTCTAACAGGAAGTGTGCGGGGAGGGTTCAAACCGGGCTAGATCTTTTTCTTTTACAACAACTTAATCCTGAATAAACCATGGAAAAATATCTGCCCAAAACAGAGGTGCTTGCTATTAAGGGTCCTAACCTAGTTTACTCCCAAACTGTCAGATCCAGAAGCACTCCCCAATGGCAAACACAGTATTTCAGGCAGAGCGTAGCCCTATTCAGACCTGGCTGACACACCTCCAACTCTAGTTTGAGACCCTTAATGGCAAGCACCTCTGGTCTCTGAAGGAGCGTAATACAGGTTTCAACTGTTTCTGTAGTTATTTCTGCTTCAATTTTGTTCACTAGTAATGGGATAGTTTTCTTTTGTGCTTGCATCGCCAACTTTCCCAATACTGTTTTGGGCAGGTATTTTTCCCTGGTTTTGTCAGGATTAAGTTGTTGTAAAAGAAAAGATCTGGCCCGGTGTGAACCCTCCCCACTCCCTTCCTGTCTGATGAGGGAGGACACGCTGCAACATGTGTTCTTCACCTAGGGTTGGAGGTGTGTCAACCAGGTCTGAATGGGGCTACACTCTGCCTGAAAGACTATTTCCCATTTAAGAGCACTCCTGGATCTGCCAGTTTGATAGTAAACTCAAGGTTGGACTTCTGCAGTGTGCAGTATATTGGGTATTGTACCGTGTTCAGAAAGTCCAGTTAGTTGAAAACATGGCAGCCAGATTGGTCATGAAAACACCCCATGGTAACAAAATTTGCACCAGAGAGTTTGATAGACCCTCCCCATTTCCACTGGCAGAAGCAACAGATTCAGCAGTTTTTTTGTTTTTCATTTTGTTTCGTTTTGTTTTTTTGTCATGTCAGGAGAAACTGCAAGTCGCTTCTGGTGTGAGAGAATTGGCCGTCTGAAAGGACGTTGCCCAGGGTATGCCCAGATGTTTTGATGTTTTTACCATCCTTGTGGGAGGCGTCGCTCATGTCCCCGCATGAGGAGCTGGAGCTGTTAGAGAGAGCTCATGCACTCTCTCCCCAGATTCGAACCTGCGACCTGTCGGTCTTCAGTCCTGCCGGCACAGGGGTTTAACCCACTGTGCCACCAGGGGCTCCATTCAGCAGTTGTACACTTCTCAATTTTGACCTTGCTGTTGTATTCATATGCATATGATAAATCAAAGTATGTTTCATGTTTCCATCAACGTCTGGAACCATAAATAAAGGTGTTTTTCCAAACTATCACAGTTACCGTTTTCTTTGCTAGAACAGGCCCACGGTTGTAACATTTTATTTCTGACATGACTTGGTTCATGCCTAAATGCCCTTCTAGAACAGCCCAGTTCTTTGTGTAGTATAAACTGTAGACTGTCGATTACATAAAACATTGTAATTCTGTTCCTAAAATGGACAGTCGTTGATCCCAAAGTTGCACACCAAGCTCCGTGTAGAGATATAAAGAATATTCACAGATAGTCCATGGTATACGTCATCCAAAATGGTTCAACCATTGTAAATTATGGAACTTTTTTTGTAAAAATTGCAATTTTTCAAAAGAAAATGTTGTTTTTCACACTAAAACCCATTATTTTCGGCACAAATGTTGTTTTTAGTAAAGGAATTTTTCACTAAGAAAATCCTAAAAAGCAAAAATGCCTGGAATCTCTGATAATCACACCTCAATGCATCTAAGAATGAAGCAACCAAAGATTGACATCTCTACCTGTGTGTCCCTCAGCAATGGATACTTCTCTTCTGCTCTTAGGCAAGCCTTCTCCACTACATCCCTTCCCAGCACTGCCAGTGCTCAAAGGCCCAGCATCTGATGCCATCTGGGGTGAAGGGATATCTTTGTGATTCATAATTGCGCAGCTGCTATGCTGTGAGGAGAAGGGAATCAGAGACGGTTCAAATACAGAGGAGGAAAATGGGTAGGAAGAGAAAGGGGGAGGAAAATTCAGTATCTCAGCACGTCTGAGCTAAAAGCAGCTGAGGTAAATATAGGGAGAGGCAGAGACAAGCTGAAGTACAGAGAGTGGAAAATTAGAAGGAGGAATACTGTGTATTCTGCTACAAGAAGGCATATACAGTCAAGTAAAGAAACATTCATTTGATTTTCAGTTACCCTTTTACTTTTGGGCAATTATGACAAAATCAGTGTTTCATTTTTTATATAAAGAATATCTCTCCTCAATAGCAACTTGAACCCATTTCTCAATACCTGACTCAGTACCTTAATCTTTTGCCCATTGTAGAGTTGTGGAAGCATTTCCTTTTGCAGACCTCTGTTGTGGCGGACCTCTATTAGAAGTGTTTGGATCTTCTCATCTGAATTTTGGATACCTGGCTTGTTGTTTATCTTACTGTTACTTCTTGTCCACTTGTGAGGTCCTCTGCATTAGCAGCCTCTTGAGGCTCAGATATGCTGGGAGTGCTAGTAGGATGCAAGACACCTGCAAGATTTTAGAGCTCTCCATATTTGCATTGCTGATGGTTTTCTTCCACTGCAAACAAATCTGAATAAACACCTTGGTTTGGATTATACCTGGAATTTGATCTTTGAAATGAGTTCTTAAGAGCAAATGATGGAATTTTACACAGACTAACAGGGAAAGCCAACAAGGGTATTTGCATTGCTGTGGTGGAATAGACCACGTAATAGTATAAAGTGATTTTGTGTCTTCAGATCAAACGTCTTAAGCCCTAGAGCAACTTTTTGGCTTCCCTGCGCCGCATTAGAAGAAGAGGGCTAGTCCTGAACTACCCATAAAATACACTGACATTGAATGTGCAGAGAGAGAGAGAGAGATCAGTACATAACATAATATCTGCTACCACAGATAAGCAAAAAAAAAAGTCCATAATAATTTTAATTATGGACCACTCTATTCAAAGGGTCTTTTAAAATTGCCAAGCAGGTCTTTTGGCTGAACTACAAATTATGGATAATATCCTGATATTTGTAGACATAACATACCTTAATTATTCTATTCTATTGCCATCTATAAAAATTCACGCTTGAGAACTGGACAATTGAGTTTCATTTTTTCAGTGTTTTAAATAAGTTTGTGATAGGTATCCTGGGACACATGCGACCCATTGGCCACAGGTTGCACAAGTCTATCCTAAGAGTGTATTTTGTGAGAGTATATTAGGTTAGGCCTGCTGTGTTTGGTGCTGTGTTTGTTGGAGTATGGCTATTTGTTTGGGAAGAAACTGCTTGCTTATGTGCACATCACTGTTTTATTTTTCTTTAGTGAGATTTGTGTCTGTTTGATTAAGGCTAATTTTTGTGTGACCTGAGTGGATGTGTTCTTGTAGGCTCATTGCCATTCTGTTCTATTGAATGTAGCGCCAAATGCTTGGCCTGGACACATGGTCTCAGGGGAATGAAGCATCTTCTTAGGGGAAGTGAATCAGTTGTTTGGGAGAAGAAGTAATAGACATTAGCGGCAGTTCCAGTCTCTAGAGCTCAGCAGACAGAAAAAGACAAGGCATTTTTTGTGAGCATTTAGTGAAGAAATTTTGAGGGGATGGCCTAGAGTTTTGTTTCTGGTATCTGAATGCTACTGAATATGGATGGTGAGGGAAATGCTGAAGTCATCTGCAACAGTGCTACGTTTGTGTTCTTGCCAGAGGAGGTGGGTAGCTATAGCTGCAGTGAGTGTAAGTTGGTATCCCTGATGGAAAACAAGGTCCAGTAGTTTGGCATATTAGGGTACATTTGCAGACTGACCTGGATGATATGTCTGAGGAGAGGGTTAGTTACTAGACATAGGATGTTGGAGGAATGTGGCATATAAAAGTAGAAAGACCAGGGATCATTCTGTGTTTGGAGCTATAGAATCAATTCAAAGCTCTTTGTCTTATCAGTGGTTATGAGGTACAGAACCAAAATCAAAAGTGCCAGTCCTCAAGAATGTGCAGGTGACTTGAATTATTTCAGTGTATGGAATGGCCCCTGCCAGTTGCTAGAGGAGACATGTGATAGTAGTAGGGGTAGTAGGGGATTCCCTACTTAGGGGAATAGAAGCAATGGTTTGCAGGCTTGATAGACTATAGTTGATTGTGTATTCCAGAATGGTAAAAGTTGGACTGGATGGTGGTTCCATGAGAGCAATGAATCTCAAGTTTCCCTCCAGAGTGTGACTCTTATGTCCGCCTCAGATGGATGTTGACTTTAGAGTTGTGCAGGAAGACTTAGAAATTTCCAAAGAAAAAATATTAATGAAATCATATCCTCAACAATTAAACTCACAAATGTGGCAGACTGTATAAACAAGTTAACGTAACAGAGAATCCAGTCAGTGAGAGAGAGAAAAACTAGAAACCGTTCAAGTGTACTTGAGCCTTCTGAGTCTTGCTTGATGGTAGGTAGCTAGTCCTGAAAGAATTGTAAAAGGTGTACTGTAAAAAGGGATGTGTCAATATTTTATGTGTACCAATAAACCTAATTTCTAATTGCCTAAAAAGACTAATGAAACATAATCTTGACAGGTAGCTGAGTACCACAGGAGAAGTGTTCTTAAGGACATACCTCACTTTAGACCAGATCAGAGCATCTGATCTCGGAGTACTTCTATCAGCAGTGTGCATTGCTCTGTATGAGAGCTGACTTGTGTGCTTTTCCTAAGATAACTATCATACTATGTCATTCTGATTCTGACTAGGCTATTGATGCTGTAGGTTTAGAAGAGGATATAACAGATGATTATTTGATTTGTAGCTGAATGTATAGATATATAGTGATACCAATTAATAACACATATAAGAGTTTAGTTATTTGTGTCTGGTATGGTATGGTAGGAGGATAACATTTTATGTGCCTAGACTGAGAAACCTTACTCCTCAAGTGGAGAGTGTGTGTATGTGTGTGTGATTAATTTGATCATGTAAATAAATAGTTCTAAACTAACAAAGCTGCAACCTATTCTCCTACAGTAATTTCACAAGACTTGAATTCTTCAGGGACTTGAATGAGTATTGGTCTCACTGAGGGATAAGTCTAGTCTTTGCAGCTTGGAAATTCAAGTGTCCATAATAGTAAATTCTAAGGCCCCTTTCACACAGCTGAATAAAATCCCACATTTTCTGCTTTGAACTGGAATATATGACAGTGTGGACTCAGATAACCCCGTTCAAAGCAGATAATGTGGGATTTTCTGCCTTGATATTCTGGTTTATATGGCTGTGTGGAAGGGCCCTAAGAAACCTGACTACACACAGTATGAAAATATCTTAAAATTCACACAGGAAAAAAAAAGAAGGTGTTGGAGTCACGGGTCTACATTTTATATAAGATGTTGTTTCTGCAGTTTTCCTAATCTCGCTAAATCTTTCTTTTGAGTTGACATAACAGAATTGCTCTGGTATTGTAACTAATTTTTAAATTTTAAGAAATCCAACATTTGCTCCAGTCTAATTCAGCAACTTCTGAAATTCATCGAGCATTGCCACCATATGTTTTAAAGCATATATATGCAACTCTAGGGACTAGAAACTGCTTTTTAAAATGAAATACAAGATGCTCACTAGCTGAATCTATCGTTATCCTATCACTCACATTTTGCCCTCTTGCAGAGGAAGACGAACACATAATCCTGCTGATTGTAACAGTTCTGCACAGAACAATTGTAAATTGAATAAAATATTTTATGTTACTTGTTACAGAGAGGAATTGTTAAATACCACAGCTGTGTTTCCCTATACTAGCGCTTTTTTGTGAGATAAGTGAGGTACAATCTGATCCATGATGATCTGAATTTTGCAGTGGCTGGTTGCTATTGGTAACATAAAAGGGAGTAAAATAGAACATGTGAAATGCCTTTAAACTTTTTATGGGCATTTTGTTCAGGCGGTGCACAGTACTGGGTGGTGTATTTTAGCTCTCAAGAAGCCACTGTGTTTAGGAAATGAGCTTCCATTTAAAGTAAAGATGAATTTGGGAAAGATTATTCTGGCAAAAATAACTGCTTTTTCTTATGATGAACAGGTAAGCAACATGATTTTTTAAAAGGAAAAATAAATAAATCACAGCAGGCATTTTTAATGCATTCTTGATTGGAAACCAGAATTTCAGGCTAAAGATTAAATTCTTTCATGTTAGCTGTTCTTAAACCTTTCTTTGTTACTAGATATTTATTTATTTATATTGAAAGGAGCAGATTGTGAAATATATGTGAAAGGTCAGTGATAGAAACTAAAGGAGTAGTTTTACACATTTCATTTATGTTCCTTAACTTTTAGCATTACTGTTCGCTTCACAAAATATTTTTCAAAATGAAAATTGAACTTCTAGAAAGGATGTGGGTTAACAGAATATTTACTGCAGTTTATTGCAAACAGCTTGTGTGTGCTTTTGTATTTAATCAGTGAAAATGTTTAACAATTTTCTGAGTTGGCTTTCTTTTGAAACAAATGTCTCATAGCTACTTCTTCAATGTCGTAAGAAAGTGTGTCTCATCTTACTGTTTTTATTTTTTCAGCAGTTGCTTTCACACCAATAGATAAAACAGAAATGAAAAGACTGGTTGTTCTAAACTAAACCAATAATAGTCATTAGTATAAGAGACAGAAATGAGAATTGTGTGGAAAACAGAAGACATCTGTGCATTCATTTGATAAACAAGATATTTGCATTTGTATTTGTATGTATATCTATATATTTTAAACATGCATAATGTTTTCCTGTTATATGCACCTTGAATTTCAGTAAATTTCAGTGAAAATGTTGGATATGCCTCATAAACTCCATTGTGGTTGTTTTGCAAAAAGTTACATTTTAAAAAATCGTGGCTATGATGCAGACACACATGAGAAAGTGCTTCATATGGTGCTGGTCAGAAGAACCCCATAACCCACCACCACCCCACCCCCCCCCGTATGTGTTCAGGATGCAGACATATTGCTGCTTCAAGGGGGAGTTGAAAAGTACCTGCACAGAATCAGTCAATTTCTTCTGAAAGTATTCATTTGTTATTAAGACCTAGTAGCGCTGGAAAAGCAAAATCTAAAATGCGTAGATGGGTTACTTTGTTAAGGTCAGAGTAAGACACAAAATCCAAAGCATGTCTTTTCTAATGAGTAAATTAGAAAAGCAGACCATATCATTAACAGGGTTCCCCCCTCCCAACATTTCTGTTAACCCTTGTGTCAAGACAAAGTTGGGCTGGCATAGAATTAATTTCCAAGGTAGAATTCATACCTAGGATCCCTATTGCACTTTGTTTTGTGTTTTTGTTCATATGAAAATACAGGAATGTTCTTGTTAAAAAAGCAACAGAAAAAGTACTCTGAAAATGGAATTGATTAAATTTTACTTCCTTTATCGGTTTTAGAGAGTAGAATAGATCCCAGTTACTTATATATTTTGCAGTTCCTTTCCAGTTAAAGTTCACTTAAGATAAGAGAAAATTGTATTTCTGACTGCTTACTCTTCATCACTATCAGTGCCCCTGCTAAAAGTGTACCAAACTGTCCCCAAGAAAAAGAATCTAAACTATCTGAACAATATTCTAAGTGCCCAGCACAGTGATTTAACCTTCTGAAGGGACCATAAACCTATAATACAAGTATCATCTTTCAGGTCATGCCCTATTTTAAACAGCACTGGGATCTGCTGCCAGTTACAGATGTTGGGGCAGGAGGTGAGAAGGAGAGCCAAGGGGTCATCAGACTCAGAGCGTGTGACATATGTAGCCCAACGTCCTCCTGTGGTTTGTCTAAGTACAATTAAATTCTATCCTGGAATTAAATTCGGTAAAAATAATACCTATCTTAATACTGAGGATTATCAATAAACATTTAATGTAGCTATATTAATCCTCCAGTTCTGCATCCTTTCTCTTGAAAAGGCCAGATAGTTTACACATAATTAAACCCACTGCACTGCCTAAGCAAATTCACATGCGAGTAAGTGTCATTGATAAAAGTGGGATCACCTCGAAATAAAATGCATAGAACAGTCATGTCTGCAATAAAAGGAAGTTTAGATCTCATCCAACCACATAATAAAGCACTTCTAGGCATGCACATTTGTTTGGAACACCAGCAGTTCACAATGCATTAGGCCAAAGGAATGGCTGAATCTACACTGTCCTGTCTGTCTCTTCTTTAGCCAAAAGGAATTAAGGAAAATTGCCCTTTTTAGAATGTTTAAATTAGATTGTAAACCACCATATCAGCCACCTTCAGATTTAATTTTTAATTTTTGGAAATATCTGCAGCCTCTGTCAAGGCTCAGATCCCCATAATAAAAAAGATAGAAAAAGCAAGCCATTGCACAGAAGACACTGGGACACATTGCTGCACGATTATGCCTGCAATGCAATGTGTGGGTGCATGTGAGAGAAAAAAGTGGGTGTATGCAGAATCTGAAAACTCTTAAAATATTAGAGAATAACAGCCTCAGTTAGGAGCAACCATCCCTAATTGGCACCAGCTGCCAGTGATGGGTGGTGTCTCCAATCTAAAGAACACCAGCAAAGACCACTTTTGGGGCCCATGTTGTCCTTTTCCATCAGCAAGCTATTGTACAGTGCCCAGAATGACCCCATTGAATGAGTAGCCCCACCACAGCCCTCATCTCTGTATCTACTAGGACATAAAATGAAGCACAGTATAATAATCCAGTTCATACTTAACTACTTTGGATTAAAATGAATTAGATTACACGAGAATAAGTGCAAGCAGCATCAGAAATAATCACCTTGCGATGCTGCTGCAATGATGATGCAGGAGAAACGTATCAAGCAACCCCCTCCAGGGGTGATGGAGGAGATCATGACTGCAAAGTTGAGACAATGATGATGTTATCATTGTCTTTGTGATGGTTTAAAAATGGGAAAATATCAAAATTCCAAAGAGAATTGTGTGTTTTCCAGGGCAAGTAAACAAATAAAGTGACTAACAAAGACCTTTAATATATAAAATTTGCTGATGAAATACAGTATTTGAAAATCTCCCTTCCACTAGTGTTTAACCACTAGTGATTAACACCAACTCACACACATGCTTTACATAAAACTAAAACAGCATGACTCTTTCACATAGAGTTGCCTGTAAATTAGTGGTGGGAGAAAACACAATTATGGAATTTATTTCTTCTCCACACAAAGAATAAATCTAACTTTGGGTATAAGGCTTGATGATTCATTGGATAAAAATAAATACTATTTCTACTTAAAAACAAATATGTGGTGGGGATAAGGAGACTGGGAGAAATAGCAATACACATCTAGCCGATTACAATTACCAGTTTCTGGTTGATGGTGGGCAATCTCTTCTGAAATTTTCTATGGCTGTATGAAGAGTGTGGCATCTCAAGTAGTGGAATAGAACCTACTATATTAACTGATATTCTAAAGATTTCCAAGAAACAAAGAGGGAGTTATGGGGGGGGGGGGGGGGGGGGGGGGGGATTCCGTAACATTGAGCCATGGCAGTTAAAGTGGTGTCAAACTCATTTATTCTATAGTGTCGATGGACTGTAAGTCTGTTATGGAAGAGTAAAGACTACTCCAGAACCTGGGAACAGCCATCAAATAATACTTCTATTGTGTCCTCATCAAATGGACCTCTGACAATGTTTTTTAAAATATTTTTTATTAAAAGTTTCCAAGTTATATTTTTTAAAAGTGGGAAAAGGGGTAAAACATAGAGGAGAAGGGAAAGGGGTAATTGAGGTAAAAAGAGAAGAGAAAAAGGGAAAAAGAGAGAGAGAGAAAGAAAGGAGGGGGTATCAAAAGGGGTGGAAAATATGGGGATGTGCAGAGAGGGTTAGGTATAGGGGTGATTGTGCTTCCATTCTTCCCTATATTGGTTTTAATTTTTCTTATAGTCCTTTTTGCTGCTTTTTGTTGTATCCTCATTGATGGCATCTTCTGTCAGCCCTCTTCCATTTAGATTAATATACTTTATTTTCCTTCAGCCGTTCTGTGAAAGGAGTCCAGTCTGTTCTTTTTATATATCTACCTTGTGACTTAGAGACTAAAGATGTTAATTTATCCATGCTCATAATTTCTAGCATTTTCTCAATCCATTCTTCTCTTGATGGTAGGTCTTTTTGTCTCCATACTCGGGCATAGACTAATCTCGCCACTGTAGTTGCATATGTGAAGAGTTTATCTTTATTTGTGTTCCAGTTCATGTTTGTCATCCCTAATTAAAAAAAAATACTTGGGATGCATTGGGAATTTTTCTTTCAATTTTTTTTTTGCATAATTCATGAATTTCTTTCTAAAATCCTCTTGCTTTGTCACATGACCACCACATATGATAAAAAGATCCTTTTTGTTTCTCACACTTCCAACCATTGTGATTGTAATCTTTAGTAAATTTTGGTATCTTCTTTAGGGTCATGTACCATTGATACATCATTTTAGCCAATTGTCTTTTAAATCATAAACGTAGGTGTATTTTAGTTTTCTATTCCACATTATTTCCCATTCCTCTAACATTATTGTCCTTCCAATATTTCTTTCTGTACTCCATCCCAACAATAGCTTGTAGATTTTCGCAATAGTTTTCTTTTCATTCCTTAAAATCTTATCCCAAGTTGATTGCTTCTCCTCAAATCCTACTTTGGTGTCCTTATTGTAATATTTTTAATTTGACGATACTAAAACCAGGATAGTTTCAGTCTTTGACAATGTTGAGACTGAAAGATAGCCCTTCCTTTAGGGCAGGCATACGCAAACTTTGTCCCTCCAGGAGTTTTCAACTTCAACTTCCATAATTTCTAACAGCTGAGTAAGCTGCTAGGAATTATGGAAGTTGAAGTCCAAAATACCCGAAGGGCCAAAGTTTGCCCATGTCTGATTTAGGGTCTTAAGATTTGAGAAGGATCGTAAACAGACATTATCAGATACTTAATGACACTCAGCTCATTCTGAGGATGGAGGTCCGGCCGGACTCTGTACCAGAAAAATTTCCATCAGTGCCTTGAGGCCGTTACTGGATGGTTGCGTGCCAGCAGGTTGAGGGTGAATCCAGCGAAGACGGAGATCCTTTGGCTGGGCCGTCCAGGTGGAAGGAAGGTCCAGCTGCCTACCCTGGATGGCGAGACACTACGTCCATCATCTTCTGTAAAAAGCCTTGGTGTCTTATTGGACCCTCTGCTCACAACGGAGGCCCAGGTCTCTGCTGTGAGCAGATCTGCGTTTTTCCACCTACGTCAGGCTAGGCGACTGGCTCCCTTCCTATCTAGGAACGACCTGGCTATGGTGATCCAGGCGGCGGTCAGCTTGAGGCTTGACTACTGTAACGCCTTCTACATTGGCCTTCCTTTGTCAGTGATCCGGAAACTGAAGCTGGTGCAAAATGCGGCAGCTCGTCTTCTCGCCGGGGTGCCGGCGAGGTGTCGTATCACCCCAATTCTACAACAGCTGCACTGGCTTCCGATTGAGTACCGGATTACTTTCAAGGTGCTGGTACTAACCTTTAAGGCCTTATATGGTCTGGGGCCGGCATACCTGAGGGCCCGCTTATCCGCCTACCAACCCCAGAGATTACTTCGGTCCGAGGACCAAAATTTGCTTGAAGTCCCCAACATCCGGACTTATCATCTATCCTCTACTAGGCAGAGAGCCTTCTCGATTGTGGCCCCTTATTTATGGAATGCCTTGCCAGTTGAAACCCGAACCATCCGAGAGCTACTTGCTTTTCGGAAAGCCTGCTGTAAAACCTTTCTTTTCCGACAAGCTTTCAATGGGTGAATAACTCAGGACTATGTCTGTTTCACATTTTTATTGTATTTTAAAGTTGGTTGTATTGTTTTAATCTGCTACTGTAAACCGCTCCGAGCCAAATTGGGAGTGGCGGTATACAAGTCAAAAAATTAAAATTAAAAATTAATTAATTAACTTAAGCCATCTAGGACTTTATGCATCATAACCAGCACTTTTAATTATACCCAGAACTAAACTGGTTGCTACTGAAGTTGTTTCAACAGAAAATTTATATGTTCCCTAAAAACATCCCCCTTTGAGAAGCTATAATAAATAGATAGAGTACATAAGACTTTCATTTTGATTCTTTGAGGAACTTGGAGATTGTTTAGATTAGGCTCCTGGTGCTGATAATGCTGAAAAGTAAATGCAAAATTTGGAACAGAAAAGTGTTTTTGGAATTGTATCCCTTTTGGAAAGCCGAAACTTGTACGCACGCTATTTCAGTGATGGTGTTTAGAATTGCAATCCACTTATCTTGGAATCATGCACTTTATATGTTTTAATCTGGGTATACACAAGGTATAAATGAAGAAAAAAATTCTTGCTTTCCATTTTGTTATTTGTAGTGCACTTTTCATACAGTCTATCCAAGAATGAGAAAGAAATGTGTTGGCATTTTATACACTGACAGTCTTTCTGAAATCTGTTTTTTGAACATTTCTGAAGCGTTTAAGATTTTATAAATGTAGATCCTATCAATAAAATATATAAGTATAAGCAATGTTACTAGTTTAAAGTCCTCCTTTCTTTTCAGACAAGATCATTTTATAATATTTCAGTGTGTTCTTGTGTCTGATTATTATTATTATTTCTTCCTTTTTTACAGTCTGCTGCTGTGTCTGATGGAGGTAAGTTAAAGATTCTACTGTTTCTTAACTAATTGCTGTGGCACTAGATGGTAAAGCTAGCAGTTCAATTCCCAGTTCATATTGTTATTTCCATCAAATCAGCTCTAACTTAAGACAATTCAATCATAGATTTTTCTTGACACAGTTTGTGCAAAAGAGGTTTCTTACTGCCTTCCTTCTGAGGCTGAGAGTGTATGCCTTTCCCGTGGGTCTAATGCTCAGGCCACTGTACCATGCTAACTATAGCAAATCTATATATTCAACACTATAAATAACTCAAGTCTTTGTAAAAGTATAAAGCTTTTCAAATGTGGTATCTTCCTCAGTAGCCTATATGAGATTTAAAATGAAATGTTAGTCTTTACAGAATAAAACAATTGATAGCAAGAGATATTTAGTACCGAGTGAGTCATCTCAGGGTATTCCTGACAGATTCTGAGTGTAAATCTACTGGGAATTAATTTTAGATTTCCATATTTTTGATTATTTGCTTTTGTTGGTAAATTGTTCATTATTTCCTATCACTTTTTAAATAATATTGTTATAGCATGTTATCTGATTGTAGATTTTATACTATACATATACATGAATAAACAAAAAATACTATATACTTGTAAAATTGGTTTTATAGATTTTTCCCCTTTGAATATTAATCATTGACCATAACGTTAATTGTAGTGATTATAGGAGATGACTACTCTCCCAATCGCTGACCATGCATCTATGGCTGGATATACAGTGCCATATTATGCAGATTTAGAATGCAAATTAAATTATTATGTTTATTTATATTGTGTTTATTTATACCCTGCTTTTTCTCTCCACAAAGAAGACTCAATGCAGCGTTAAACTGGATTATATGACTCGACACTTCTATATAATCCAATTCAATGCAGTTAATCTGCATTCTGAAACTGTACTATATGGCAGTGTAGATCCAGCCTCCACTTATTCAGTCTGCTCCATTTAATTGCTTGCCTTTTTATTTTAGTCCATAAGTGCATGGGACGGGAACATCTATTCTCTTTATTGGATTTAACATAATAAAAAGACCATGGACAAAGTCATTCTTTTGTCTTTTGATTCTGATTGATCTCTCAAAAGCCTTGCGTTCAGACATTTAACATTTAATAGTTGATGGGTGCAAATGTAAATCTATATAAATAAAAATGTAATGTTCATTTGTGGGATTAACAGAACTCAAAAACCACTGGACGAATTGACACCAAATTTGTACATAAGACACCTAACAACTCAATGTATGTCCTTCACTCAAAAAAAATGATTTTGTCATTTGGGAGTTGTACTTACTGGGATTTATAGTTCACCTACAATCAAAGAGCATTCTGAACCCCGCCAATGATATAATTGGGCCAAACCTCCCACACAGAACCCCCATGTGAGCCACAGCAACGCGTGGCAGGGGACGGCTAGGCTATATAAATAAAAATGTAATGTTCGTTTGTGGGATTAACATAACTCAAAAACCACTGGACGAATTGATACCAGATTTGGACACAATGCACCTATCAGGCCAGTGAGTGACCATCACTCATAAAAATACTGAAAAACATAGCAGAAGAAACTTAAAAGCCAAAATACCCACATTACAACGTTTGCACAAAACCACACACAGAGAGACAGACAGATAGATAGATATGCAAACACACATATATACACATATTCTTATTCTCAATTATAAACGCACACATACACACACACACAAAACATGTATACACAGGCTGGGCCACAGCAATGCCTGGCAGGGGACGGCTAGTTTGTTATAAATGCCACACCAGCAACTCAGTTTCAAAATTAAGAGCGCCTCAGCAACAAAACCATTTTAAGGATTTAGAAAACCCAAAAGGTGTTTTCCATATATGAAAGAGGAACCCTTGTATCAAAATATATCACTTTTGTGCACAGACATTCCCTAGAGCTCTGTAACCAGACTCCTAACCCAAAATGCTCTCAGCTAAAAGAACTAGACCAGCTTCTTCGTTTTCTGTAATATTGAGAACACTGTCCTCGTGTGCTTGAATTCAAGTAGAAGAAACCCCAGGGCAGCAAACCCATGGTTGATTCTTTATGTTGATTAACAGGAAAAGTATTTTGAGCAGCATTAATCTTCAAGTTGTGTTTCCTTTCTTTGCTGCCTGAAAATAGCAGCTGTACTTGCATTCCTGTGCAGTGTGAATAATTCATGTTCTTTCAGCAACAGCAGTTAGAGGTCCTTTCTTTAAATTATTTATGTCGCATTTTATAATGCTTTGTGTTAAGTATGTTGAGGGTTTCTTTTCTTGCTATAAGGAGAAATAAGCATTGAACCCAAAAATAAATAATTTGTTGAAGAGACATTTAAAGAAATTGCCGTAATATAATTGGAGGGGTTACACTTGAACAACATATCACGCTGTTCAGAGAATATCTACCAAGCATACTCTAGGAGAATGATCCTGCATTAACTATGGAAACAGAAAAATGGCCTTCAGTGAATGGTTTGAAGTATTTGGTTAAGTGGCACCACAGTGGCTCATATCAGCTCTACCCAGGTAATATTTTCTGTGATGTTGATGATTTTTTTTTTTAGAAATATAGGCATGTTCAATAGCACTGTACTGATGTGTCATTATATAAAACAAATTGTATGAAATTTTATGTTGATAGTACAGTTTTATCTATGCATTTCTTAAATAGTTTCAGTATCATCCTTTACTTTGGAAGTCTAAAAAAACCAGGCATTTAGTCGAGAACACTTCATTCTTTTTATTCAAAGAGCTCTGCTTTGTATAGTTTATGCAAGCCTAAAATGTAAATAGGAACAAAAAAAAAACCAGATCTGCTTTTCTATACTAATTCAAATTCCTTACTTTGTTTTCATTTGTATCAGGTAACAATAGGAGAAATCTATCCTGAGATGTTTTGACATTTCTATAGAATAGGAGTATATAAAGATATTGTTCCACTATTACATGATGGAGAGTATTTGTTTTCTAGGAATTAGAATAATGGTTACAATGTGTAAAAAGCTCCTAGTTTCTCTAAAATGGAAATACAAATAAAATCTATGCTACCTGTTTAGCAAGTTAGTAGACTTGCATTTAAAGTCATCGCGATTCATTTGTGCTCCAGTTGCTTAACCCACTAAAAGGTCATTACAGTCTTCTTTTCTCCCTCCTCCATGAGTGCTCAAGTACTGGTATGACCAAAAGTAATGAAATAAAACATTAGAACTTAACATTGGATACTTTTCCCAATCCCTACGCCACTCAACCCTTTCCCTTGTACATTACCCACCTTCCTAGCAGGGAGAATGGAGCTCTAGATACAAGGTGATGTTTTGAAAGACATGCACACAACTTTCATTCCTCTGATCATCTGACCATTAGAATCAGATGTCACAGCATACTGGCTGCATGTCTATGTGTGTGCGTGTGTATGTAGGTGGGTAGGTAGTAGAGGCAAACTCTGGTAAGCTGTTTTTTATTCTTTGTATAAAGAAGATCTGCCAACAAGATAGAAGTATCATACATAGAAATATTTCTGTGATAGATATTTTAATAAAGTCAACCAATAAGTATATCTGTGACTTTTAAGAGTTACTGTGTCTTCTCCATCTCCTATTTTTATTTAAATAATCTGGCAAACATTTTTATATCAGGACTAGCTCTGTAACATGTAAGCACAGGCCCCTTCTAAAATCCCACATTATTTGCTTTGAACTGGATTATATGGCAGTGTGGCCTCAGGTAACCCAGTTCAAAGCAGATGTTGTGAGATTTTCTGCCTTGATATTCAGGGTTATATGACTGTGTGGAAGGCCTCTAAAATTACCTTTGAGCATTTGTAGAGAGAAAACTCCTCTTAAACAACTCACCTCAACATTTTCTGTACAACACTGCATAATAGCTGTACTACCTTTATGCAAATTGTTTTATTGCAATAGCATGACATTTCCTTGGTTTTGTCCACACTCTCACTTAATATTTATTTATTACTCACCTCTCTTTGTGGCTCGAGATGGAATGCAGCATAGTTAAAATAGCAAGGTAGAAAAAAGTACTATTAAAATACATATAACAAATATACACAGGTAAAATGCAGCTTAAAATTTGCTGATAAAAGTTAAAATTGACTGGGTAGGCCTGCCGGAAGAGATAGGTCTTAAGTTCTGTTTTAAATTCTGACAACTGATTTAGCTGTCAGAGTTCTTCTGGCTAGTTGTTCTACAGTCATGGGGTGGCTGATGAAAAGGTCCTCTGGGCAACAGTCTCCATTCGGGTTCTGGCTGGTTGGAGGAAGTATCCCCCAAAGGACCTAAGTGTCCTAAGAGGCGTATTGTGTAGGAGAAGTTGATCCTGTAGGTAAACTTGACCCAAACCATGTAGGGCTTTAAAGGTCAAAACCAAGACTTTGTACTTTACTTAAAAACTAATTAGCAACCAGTGGAGTGACTTTAGTATCGCTAAATTAGCGAAAAGGGAAAATTGTTTTATATGCTTTATCTGTGATAGTGGGCTGGATTAAATTGGGCTTCTTAAACTGTGTCCCGAACCCAAAGAGGGTCAAAAATTGGTAACAGTAAATGGTGAACTCTGCAGAAAATACTTTAACTGTACTCCACAAAAAGGAATATCAGCCTGTTTAGCAAGCCTTGCAAATGCTGATTTATTACCATTGATGTTTGGTTTTTAAAGCTATTTTATATACCTACTAGCCGTCCCCTGCCACACATTGCTATGGCCCATTCTGATGGTCATGGGGGTTCTGTGTGGGAGGTTTGGCCCAATTCTATTGTGGTGGGGTTCAGAATGCTCTGTGATTATAGGTGAACTACAAATCCCAGCAACTACAACTCCCAAATGTCAAGATTCTATTTTCCCCAAACTCCACCAGTGTTCACATTTGGGCATATTGAGTATTCGTGTAGAGTTTGGTCCAGATCCATCATTGTTTGAGTCCACAGTGCTCTCTGGATGTAGGTGAACTACAACTCCAAAACCAAAGGACACTGCCCACCAAACCCTTCCAGTATTTTCTGTTGGTCATGGGAGAACTGTGTGCCAAGTTTCGTTCAATTCCATCGTTGGTGGGGTTCAGAATGCTCTTTGCTTGTAGGTGAACCATAAATCCCAGTAAGTACAACTCCCAAATGTCAAGGTCTATTTTCCCCCAAACTACACCAGTGTTCATATTTGGACATATTGAGTATTAGTGCCATGTTTGGTCCATTATCTATCATTGTTTGAGTCCACAGTGCTCTCTGGATGTAGGTGAACTACAACTCCCAAACTCAAGGCCAATGCCCACCAAACCCTTCCAGTATTTTCTGTTGGTCATGGGAGAACTGTGTGCCAAGTTTGGTTCAATTCCATCATTGGTGGGGTTCAGAATGCTCTTTGGTTGTAGGTGAACTATAAATCCCAGCAACTACAACTCCCAAATGACAAAATCAATTTTTTGAGTGAAGGACATACATTGGGTTGTTAGGTGTCTGGTGTCCAAATGTGGTGTCAATTCGTCCAGTTGTTTTTGAGTTCTGTTAATCCCACAAACGAACCTTACATTTTTATTTATAAACACATACCTGAGGTCATGTAAAAGTTCCTTGGATGGAAAGGAGCCACAAGCGGGGGGAAATTAAGAAGCCCTGGACTTGATAATCTTTAACATTGTTATTCTGCCATGCAATCTATATGGTATTCAATGTGAGTTGGTTACTTATAACAAGGTTTCTTAAACCTTTCCACTCAGGGGCCTCTTTTGGCCTGAGAATTTTTTATGTTACCAAGTTTATATATTTATATAAAATATGTATAAAAATCAAACATTTCCTTATATCAAATCAGCATTTGCAAGACTTGCTAAAGAGGCTGGTTTTCCTTTTCATGAAATACAATTGAAGTATTTTCTGCAGAGTCCACTGTAATCTCAGCTAATAAAGTGGTATAAATTTCTAAAATAGACACTAAATGAAGTTCAGAAATTCTTTTGATAACCCAGCATGGAGCTAAGGGGACCCCACTTGAGGTGGGGACCCACAGAAGCAATAACTCATCGCATGCAATGATAGCTTCAGTTGCATCAGAATTTCACCGGAATGGTTACCATGTTCTCTATAAGTTAACAAACAGGCTTGAGACTCCGGTTCATTACCGCCACTGAGACAATTATAAGAGGGTCTGTTTGTAGGCCAGTTTGGAGAAGAGAGGAATTAATTTGGCATTTCCCCTTTTTTCCTTGTATGACAGGGAAGATGTCATTTGAGCAGACTTATCTTGTAATTCAAAAAGTCATCAAATACATCTCTAGGGTAATTTGTTGTGAAGTTGGCAAAGTACAATCCCAGATCTGAAAAAACTGTTTATCCACAGAGAAGCCAAGATACCTACATGAGTTTACTTACTCTTGTCGCTCTTCCAAAATATTCTATGTAACTATTATCAGAAAAGGCATAAATATGTGGTGTAATATCTGAACAAAATTGTTTTAAACTGTACTATGTACATCTATTAAATTATTTTCATTACTTCTATTGGTTTTTGAAAGTGCTATTCCAGTTGTATTTTAGATGATAAAATATGGAGAAAGAGCAATTTGTTTTGTACCTGGTGGAAATGTTAATCTATTCAGAATCATTGTAGGACAGAGCACATAAAATTTCAAAAATATTAGAACTCTTAATATTTTTAATTTAATATTGCAATGTGTGTTACTATTCAAAAACCATTGAGTATGAACCAGTGAATATTCATTTAGTTGTATGTGACCAACTTTGGAAACACCCTGACGTTCCATAGCTTCATTAATGGATATTGATATATTTATATGTGACTGAAGCTGACAAATAGAAGCTATTTGTAAAGGACATATAAAACATGCTTACAATACATTAAATAAAAGGGCAAATTTATTGCGTACTGAAATTTACATTACAGTCATAGACAGTTTAAAAGGAACTCATTTTTCTAATCTTTGTGTATTTCTTTGATTCTGTCTTTGTAAATATATATTTCCAGAAAAGTTTGCCATTCTGTTAGTGGATTAATTTGTTCTTCCTTTCTTCAACAGAGCTAAATACCACAGATTTGAAGGACTGTGTTAGTGATAATAGCCTCAGCAGCAATGCCAGCCTCCCGAGTGTTCAGAGCTGCCGCCGGCATCGTGAAAGAAGAGTTGCAAGCTGGGCTGTTTCGTTTGAACGACTTCTTCAGGATCCGATTGGGGTTCGATATTTCTCTGTAAGTAATGCAAAAAAGGTTTTAACAGCATCCAGCTAAAATTTACCAGGAAGGTCTCATTATTTCAATGAGAGAATTAAACTCATTTCAAAATCTCCTCCATTAAAATCAAGAGACTCCAAAAAGAATAATAATTTCAACGAATGAGTCACAGTGTTGATATATGTCCATCCAATGAGTAGGACACAGGTTACAGTATGTATCTGCTCAAAATCTGAAAGAAGAACAATGTGTAAGGCATATCTTGTAGACATGTAAGAGATTCCACCCAAACATTATGGGAAACTTCCTGATGGTAAGAACTGTTTGACAGTGGAATATGCTGCTGAGTCGAAGTTTTATGGATTCTCCTTCTTTGGAGGTTTTTAAACAGAGACTGAATGGACATCTGTTGAGAGCGTTGGACTGTATGGCCCTTGTGGTTTCTTCCAACTTTGATTCTAGAATTCTAGCAAATGTTTGTGCTCATTTTTTTCTAGAGATCAAGATCAGGACAACTAAGAGTCCTGGAATTTGTTCTGAATATTGTTTTTCAATATTTGAACCATATTTGGAAATTACATTCTTCTGATATCGCCCTTCTCTAGAAAATAATCTCTTAAAACTAGGGATTGGCTGAGTAATGCAGAGCTGCAATTATTATTTGCCTATCTTTCAACGAATACTAATGTCTTTTAATATAACTTTTTTTCCACCTAGGAGTTTCTACGAAAGGAGTTTAGTGAAGAAAATATTTTATTTTGGCAAGCTTGTGAATATTTTCACCACATATCTGCCCATGACAAAAAAGAGGTAAGACTGTGTGCTGGTATGTTATGAGTGCTGTATATGCACATATTTATGTTTTAAAATACATAGGTAGGTTCTTGTTTTTGCGGGGATAATTTTTCAGTATTGTTCTTAGATTGTGTTAAATCTTATTCTTCCCAGTTTAGGGTTACTTTGCTTGACCTGAAGTGCACAGAATGACAGGCAGAATGGCAAGTGTATGAGAAATCAGTCTATGATTTTCTGCTCTCTTTAAGTGAGATTTGTATGTTCTAAAAATACTCTTTGCTGTCCACCATGCTTGTTTCTTTTAGCAAATCACAGATATATTTACTTTTTTTTAAATAATTTTTATTGGAGTTTTGTAGTTGTGATACATCAAACAGGTGTTGATCATTGACATATCTATTATAATTTTAAAAAAGAATAAGGGCAGTGAAGGTAAGAAGGGTAGGGAAGGCAGGTACCTATCCGATGGGGAGGGGGAGGGAAAGAGGAAGAAAAAAAAGAAAGAAAGAAAGAAAGAAAGAAAGAAAGAAAGAAAGAAAGAAAAAAGATATATTTACAAAGTGAAAAGTTGACATTTAACTACCACTGCTTTTATAGCAGAAGAGATGGAGAGCCCAATTGTTCTTGCCATAAAAATTGCAACAGCACAACAACAGAGAGGAAGCAGGCAGGGACATCTAATTACCTCTCAACAAAAGTTTGCTCCAAGCACAGTCAGCCCATTGTATGCTAATCAAGGTGGTCAGTTGAAACATTCACACCTAGCTCCAGAGACAAGAGTCCTTTGTCCCACCCTGGTCATTCCACAGATATATAAACCCTTTTTCCTAGTTCCAACAGACCTCACTACCTCTGAGGATGCTTGCCATAGATGCAGGGGAAACGTCAGGAGAGAATGCCTCTAGACCATGGCCATACAGCCCGAAAAAACCTACAACAACCCAACCAGGAGACTGATATTCTATTTTGCTGATTTTAGATGAGAATGTTGTAGTAGATGTTTAATCTGGTTTTTAAAATATATAGAATGCTGTCTTGTAAACGGCTTGAGTGATACATTTAAAGGTTATAGTAGTAAATATAGAGTACCAGTGCCCATTTCTACCAGTGCATTTCATTGCCTGACATGGAGACAGAACTTTGGCATGACACAAGACTTTCATAACCTTATAACATGCAAGACTTCTTTAATGGCCATTGGATATCCGTACCTGCTTATTGTTAGGTTGTTACCAGGTCCTGATAAGATTAACTGGTAGAGCTTGTGCCTTTTAGTCATCATCACTTTCATCATTCCTTCCTCTCAGAAATTGGGGTTCAAGGTAACACATAGTTTAAAAGAGCAATGTAGTTTAAATCATACAGAAAGTGAATTTTAAATTAGAATTACATTTTAAAACAATACAGCATCCCCTAACCCAATCTTTAAAAACATTTTGCATAAAAGCATGTTAGAATAAAAATGGGTTACCTGCCAATGGGAGGAGGCCATCATGGCATTTAGTATCTAGGTTTCTTTCCTCCATCCAAAATTCTTTACCACTGCAGCTGTAGCAATAGTGAAAAGTCTCCTATCCCAACCATTGCTTTACTCCAGAAAACGTCCTCATTGACTTTGTTCTAAAGGTAATTATAAATGCCAGAGGTAGTTTTACTATACCCATGCAAAGTTACCCCCATTCCACAATTTTTGCACTGTGATCCTGACGCTTTCCTGCTTATATTAAAATACGAAATTTACATACGTAAAGTACATCTGATTTGACCTTGCCACTTCAATAACTTAACATTTTGTCTTGTTTACACTGTGAATAATAAAATGTGTTTTGCAGCTTTCTTTCAGAGCTCGGGAGATTTTTAATAAGTTTTTGTGTAGCAAAGCAACAACCCCCGTTAATATTGATAGTCAGGCACAGCTGGCAGATGATGTTCTCAATGCACCACACCCGGATATGTTTAAAGATCAACAGCTTCAGGTAATTTTTTGAATGTAAATACGTAGTAAGTGTGAATGCGAGGTGATTTTCAAAGCATTTATGGGGACCACCTTTGGCTTTTTGTCAACTTATTCATAAACTTTAACAGTGGAGATGAGGTGCTGACCATAACTCTGGGTATGTACATTTTATTTTACTGAATTAGCATCCCTTCCATTGCATTGGCTCTTCCACTTGCCAATGCACGAAGTACTTTGGTCCTCTCTGCCCTTCACCCTCTGCTTCCAGCAGTCGTTCCAGAACTGTATTTGTAATACTTTTGATTATACCGTACTTCAGGGTTATGTATTGCATAAAATAAATACAAAAGAGGTCAGAAGATTAACATTGAAAGCAGACTAAAATTATCTTGCTAAAATGTTTAAATTTGTAAAAAATGCCAGAGTAAATAAAAAAATATTTTTCTGGGACCACGTGTACTGGTTTATGCCAGAGCCTTTGCAATTCGATTTTGAGGTCCTGATAATGGCTGGGGTTTTCCTGTTGTTTTTCCTCAATGCAACTATCACCTGGTATGGTGACATCAATGATCCAAATTTTTTTCTTTATTATTATTATTATTATTATTATTATTATTATTATTATTATTATGGCAATATTCTGAGGGAAGAGGTTCATGGAGAATGGCCTTTGGCAGCTATGTCCAAAGTACATTTTCCCAGAGCTATGCTTATGAGTCTTATCCAGTAATCAGTTCTAAACTTTAAAAAGTTAGTAATTTTAGGAGGCATACACACACAAGCTGTTGAGAGCAAGATAAAGCCTAAGTTCTCAGTCCAAATTGCCATGGTCACATCAAAAAACTTTCAGAGTTCATTCGGAAGCAAACACAAACCAGAATTCCAGTGCAGGTCAATAAAGCCTGCAGTCTAAAAATAGCAGAGTCAGAAGTACAAATCAGAAACCAAAATACAACAATAAAGTGTACAGTCTAGAAGTAACAAAGCTAATAATCTAAAGAACATCAAAGTCCAGGTTCACACCACAAACCAACGACATCGTCTTCCTCGACAAAACTAAAGCTTTGAGAGCCTTTTATCCTATGTTCTCAGATGTTACCAGTGTCGAGCCCATTTCTCTGTTAATTGTACAGACATGCGGGCCCCTGTGCACTGTTGACAGCCTTCTAAAAAAAGGGGAGGGGTGTATTTAACCTTTCATCAGCTACCCTAATGTACTAACCTTTGCTTTCTCTGTCTTCTGAGAAGGCTCTTCTTTTGCAATAACGACACTAGACTGGGAGCTGCTAATCTGCAACTTCACCACTGTCCTTCCAGCAATCCCTAGTTTTTATTCTCAGAGCTGACCAGGACAGTTTCTGGTTTTGAGAGTCTTCCAAAACATCTGCCTCTTCCTTGAGTTCTTCTATCTTCCTTCGTAATGGCAATAATTTTGTGTTGCCTCGTCCTTTGTTCTGAGGAACAGAGCCTTCACATTGAATTCAAATGCAATTGAATATCCAACTGTGGAGCTGAGATCTTTACAGCTGGATGAGTCACATATCCCAGCAGCTAAAGCTCAAGTCCACTTCTGCCAACAGCAGGGGATCTTCAAACATAACAGCAGGCTATATCTGCTAAATCTTCAACCTAAGCAAAGAAAATGAAAATTGTAATACAAAGTTGTGGGGAGGAAGTCTCAAACAAGTCACAAATCTGCCTATACATAGCCCCCTCGCTGCTAAAGATTTCCTGATTTTCCTCACCACATTCACTTCTCACAGAGCTGACCAGATCTGTGGACTCACTTCTGCTTTTTTAGCCATATTATTAAAACCATGTGAAATAGATAACGTAGATATTTATAATTCTTCTCTTTTTTTGTATTCATTCTTTTGAAGTGGTGAGTTTCAGCCAAAGTTAAATAAGCATTAAGTCTCCCACTGAAATAGTTTTGTGATACCATGCTGAGCACTTATAAAGAATTTGCAGATTATTTTGCATTAAAATGGTTTTAATTTGAAATGCTGTGGTCCTATTTGGATTCAACCTTTCCAGGAAATTAAAAATATATATATATTACAGTTTTATTTCTTGTGCATGGGCTGCTTTTTCTGATGATATTTCACAAAAATCTATGTCATTTCCGTGTTCTTTTAAAAGTTAAGTCAAATAATTATCTTAGATGCAAAATCATACTAACAAAATTTCACTCTTATCTAATGTTAATGTGTTCAAATTCTCAGATTTTCAACTTGATGAAGTTCGACAGCTATACACGTTTTCTGAAATCTCCAGTATACCAAGAATGTATTTTAGCAGAAGTTGAAGGTCGTCCTGTACCTGATCCACAATTTGTTTCCAGTAGCCCTACTTCTAAACACAGTCTGGGTTCTGAGTGGTCTACATCTTCAACACCAAAAAAGGTTAGTCCCTCTTATGTGAACATGTACCTCCTGAAAACATAACTATTGACAACAATTTTGTTGAATTATAATTTCCACTTAAAGAAAAAAATGAATTCACAGGCAATCTTTTGATTTAACATGCTGTCAGTTCTTGTGGGTTTTTTCGGGCTATATGGCCATTTCTAGAAGCATTTCTCCTGACGTTTCGCCTGCATCTATGGCAAGCATCCTCAGAGGTGGGGTCTGCAGGAAACTGGGAAAAAGGGGGTTTATATATCTGTGGAATGACCAGGGTGAGACAAAGGGCTTTTGTAAGTTGGGCTAGGTGTGAATCTTTCAACTGACCACCTTGATTAGCATACAATGGGCTGACTGTGCCTGGAGCAAACTCTTCTTGAAAGGTGATTAGATGTCCCTGCCTGTTTTTCTCTCTGCTGTTTTTGCTGTTGCAATTTTAGAATTTTTTAATACTGGTAGCCAGATTTTGTTCATTTTCATGGTTTCTTCCTTTCTGTTGAAATTGTCCACATGTTTGTGGATTTCAATGGCTTCTCTGTGTAGTCTGACATGGTGGTTGTGAGAGTGGTCCGGCATTTTTGTGTTCTCAAATAAAATGCTGTGTCCAGGTTTGTTCATCAGGTGCTCTGCTATGGCTGATTTCTCTGGTTGGAGTAGTCTGCAGTGCCTTTCATGTTCCTGGATTCTTGTTTGGGCGCTGCATTTGGTGGTCCCTATGTAGACTTGTCCACAGCTGCATGGTATACAGTAGACTCCTGCAGAGGTGAGAGGATCCTAGCCCAACTTACAAAAGCCCTTTGTCTGACCCTGGTCATTCCACAGATATATAAACCCCCTTTTTCCCAGTTTCCAGCAGACCCCACCTCTGAGGATGCTTGCCATAGATGCAGGCGAAACGTCAGGAGAAATGCCTCTAGAACATGGCCATATAGCCCGAAAAAACCCACAAGAACTGAGTGATTCCAGCCATGAAAGCCTTCGACGATACATTTAACATGCTGTATTAGAGATATTCAGTATCTTTGTACTGCAAAATTTCTGGACAATTGCAGCTCTTAAAGGCCAGAATTTTCATGTGTGTTATTATTTAGGCATTATGTCCATATTATGTGGTTAAACCGCTTTCTTGGAGCTGGTTAACTGTGGTTAGCAAAGTTCATCATTGAAGAGCAAAAAGAAACCAGAATGCATGTCTAAAGAACTTTCAATTGAGCTTAGATTTAGAAGGGATGTGTAAAAGAAATGGAAAAAGGAGAAATCGCCAAAGAGGATTTCAAACAAATAGTCAGCACATGTGGGGATAAAGTTAGAAAAATTAAATCGCAAAATGAGGTCAGGTGTGCTAAAGAGATTTAAAACAAAAAAGGGCTTTATTAGTTATGTCCATATCAAAAGGAAGAACAAGAAAATGGTAGGGCCACTGTACACAGCTGATAGCGAAAAAATACTAACAGTGCACAGAGGCAAGATAGAACTGCTCAACACCTTTATTGCCTCAGTGCTTAACTTGGGGATAATGAGGCAAAGGATGCACTAGAGCAGAGGTGTCAAACATTTGGCCCTCCAGGTGTTTGGAACTCCAACTCCCAGAAGTCTTATCCAGTTTGTCCAGTGGTCAGAAATTTTGCGAGTCAAAGTCCAAAGCATCTGGCCACAAATTTGACACCACTGCAGCAGAGGAAATGCAGCACGGATAGGTAAAGTGGTAGTACAGGAATATCTAAATGAATTTAAGTTTCCAGGGCTAGGTAAGCAAAATCCAAGGGTATTAAAAGAACTGATAGAAATAATTTCAGAAATAATAGCAATTATCACTGGAAATTCCTGGAGAACAGGAGAAGTTCCAGCAAATTGAAAGAAGGCAATTGCCCCATCTTCAGAAGGAGAAAAATGGAACCCCGAATAGTTACCACCCAGTTAACCTGACCACAATCTGCAAACCCTTAGAAAGGAATGCTATACTCACAAGAAGTTGAAAACAAGTCATGCCCTAAAAATGAAATACACAGACATAGGATGGGTGAACATCTATTAGTACATGTGAAAGGGATCTAACAGTCTTGATTGGTCGTAAGTGGAACGTTGGTCAACAGTTTGATGCAACAGCTAAAAAGACCAATGCAATTCTAGGCTGCATAATTAGGAATACAGTGTCTACATCAAGAGAAATCTACTTTTGTCAGACCTCACCTGGAGGATGGGTGACACCGATTAGTACATGTGAAAGGGATCTAACAGTCTTGATTGATCGTAAGTGGAACATTGGTCAACAGTTTGATGCAACAGCTAAAAAGACCAGTGCAATTCTAGGCTGCATAATTAGGAATACAGTGTCTACATCAAGGGAAATCTACTTTTGTCAGACCTCACCTGGAGTACTATGTTCAGTTCTGGGCACCAGAATTCAAAAACATTATTGACAAGCTAGAATATGTCCAGAGAAAGACGACCAAAATTATCAAAGGTTTGGAAGAAACCAAGCCTTATGAGTAGTAGGTTAGGGAATGAGGTATTTTTAGCTTTGAGAAAAGAAGGCTGAGAGGGGACATGATAGCCATGTTTTAAAAGAGGTCACATTGAAGGCAATTATTCTCTGCTACTCCAGAGACTGGAACACAGAGCAATGGATTCAAACTGGAGGAAAAGAGATTCCACTGAAACATTAGGAACAATTTCCTGATCGTGAAAGCTGTTCAACAGTGAAATTTGCTGCCTTGGAGTGTGGTAGAATCTCCTTCTCTGGAGATGTTTCAGCAGGAGCTGGGTGGCCATTTGTTGTTTGCTTGTGTGTTGCTGCATGGCAAGAAGTTGGACTGGACAAACATTGTTGTCTCTTCCAACTCTTATGATTCTATTATTCTATCCCCGTGGCCCAAAAAAAAATGCTTTGCCTCTTTTCTAGACCTTTCCAAGGGCCAGCATATGCTTCTTCGTCTGAGGACTGTCTGTCTCAAGATCAGGTACTCCACCCAGATCTCAGGATAATTCTTCTCATTGCCTGAAGTGTTGTGTCATGACTTTTTCCTAAGCTTGTCTGCTGCTAGAATAAGCTGTACTAAATGTTCCTACAAATATAAGTGGAAGTGTTTTTTTCATGGAATCTAGATCAGAACCTAACTCTCTAACAGGATTCTCCACTATCATAAATTTTCTTTTACATCTTCCCCAAAAAGGGCTTGTTATTGTTGTTTATTCATTCAGTTGCTTCCAACTCTTCGTGACCTCATTGACCAGCCAACACCAGAGCTCCCTGTCTGTGATTGCCTCCTCCAGCTCCTTCAAGGTCAAGCCAGTCACTTCAATGCCATCCATCCATCTTGCCCTAAGTCGGCCCCTCTTCCTTTTAATTTCCATTTCCCCCAGCATCATGAACTTCTCCAAGCTTTCCTGTCATTATGTGGCCAAAGTACTTCATCTTTGCCTCTAATATCCTTTCTTCCGGTGAGCAGTCCTGAGGTATGGACGGGTTGATCTTCTTGCAGTCCAAGGCACTGTCAGAATTTTCCTCCAGCACCACAGTTCAAAAGCATCTATCTTCCTTTGCTCAGCCCTCCTTATGGTCCAGCTCTCACATCCATAGGTTACTGGGGGGAATACCATTGCTTTAACTCTGGGGATCTTTGTTGCCAGTGTGATGTCTCTAATCTTTACTGTTTATTGAGATTGGTCATTGTTCTCCTCCCAAGAAGTAAATGTCTTCTGATTTCCTGGCTGCAGTCTTAAAACTAAATGGATCAGTACAACCAATAAGGACTAATACTAATATTTGAAAGTTTATTTGACTGTTAAAGTGGCTTTCAAACAAACATCTGACTCAAATACTTTTTTGTCACATCCTGTAATCAAAAAGCTTCTCAAAGGTGTGGCACATCTTTGTCTTCCAGTGATCCCTTCTACACCATCGTAGTAATTGGCACTGTTGCCTCTCACATTTGATTCATAAACTGTTTGAATCTTTGTCCACTGCTGATAAATGTTTACTCAACTTGAAAGTGAAATTTCCTGTTGCCATCCTGTTGAGGAGAGCAAGTGACCTTTATGTACAAATGAGTTCTTTCTAGTGTTCCATTAGGACACTGTGGTCATCTAACCAGACATCTCTTTCTTATCAAGAGTACTGTCGTAGTTGTCTTACATATATTCCATCTGCATCCATCGACAATTTTAGAGAATTATTTTCACTGTCTTGATGTTTCTGTGCCTTATAAAGTGGCATTGTATATACAACATACAGCTGCCTATTGCTACAGTAGTAGATGTTTATTTTTTATGGGGCTCACCAAAAAGGATAGCAAACGTCTTTGCAACATCTTGGGTTATTCAGACTGGCCTATGGGCTAGCTAAGTGTCCAATTCCTAAGTGTAGGTATGAAGTGCTTCATCAGTAGCACTATTTCTGTGCCCTCACAAACCCTCCCTACCTTACCTCTGTCTGGTCCCTGTCTGTTACAGACTTGGAAATAGAACAGTAACTCATGTTGGTACATTAGAGTACTGGGTGTCCCTGCCAAGCTATTTAGCTGTTGAACACTCCAAATGGAATCTCCGCACAAGTGTAAAACCCATTTGTGTAGGCATACAAACAACCACTCGTTCATTTTAATGGTTTCCTCCTTTCTGTTGAAATTGTCCACATGCTTGCGGATTCCAATGGCTTCTCTGTTTAGCCTGACATGGAAGTTGTTAGAGTGGTCCAGCATTTCTGTGTTCTCAAATAACACAGCATTTGTTGGATTTTCTTAGTGGGTCTGTAGATAGTTTGTAGGTTGTGTTTCTTCATCAGCTTCCCTATGCGGTCAGTGGTTCTCTTGATGTATGGTAAGAACACTTTTCCTCTGGGTGGATCTTTGTCTTTACTCTCGTGGTCTGTTCTAAGTTTTGCATCTCTTCTGCATAGGGAAGCTGGTGAAGAAACACAACCGGCCATGAAAGCCTTCAACAATACATTGTTATCTACATAGTTTTCTGGAGTTTTCCAACAATGTATTTGTGATAATGTATGCTTAATTTCCTTCAGATGTCAGTAGCTGTCAACTTGCTGTTTTCTTTTCTTCTTGAGCGCTTCAGGCCAATTTCAGAATTCTTCCTTGGATCACGTTCTTGACTCTTGTGTAAGGGGTGAAAGAAAAAAGCAGGAGCATTATACTACTTTTAAATTTTTTAATTTAAAAATAAATAAATTATACAAATCACACAAAACATCTCTTCTTTCTTTCCTTTCCTCCTCCTTTCCTTCCTTCAGTCCTTCCTTCCTTCCTATTTCTTCCTTAATGCAAACTTTGGTAATACAAACTTTTTTTCCTCCAAGTTCTAAACAGCATGCTTTGAGTTAAGCCTTTTGAGATATAAACATTTACATGACTCTTGGTTACGGATCGAAAGCAAAAGGCAGGAGCATTATACTACTTTTTTTTTTAATTAAAAAAATAAACTATAGAAATCACACACAATATAAAACAAGGATTTGTTTACAAGGAGAGGACAATCAGTTGATTGGAATCCGCAAGCATGCGGACAATTTCAACAGAAAGGAGGAAACTATGAAAATGAACGAGTGGTTGTTTGTATGCCTACACAAATGGGTTTTACACTTGTGCGGAGATTCCATTTGGAGTGTTTCTGGATGGTATCAGCTAAGAAAAACAAAACAAAATTATGTAAGAACATAAAACCCCAAAGACTCTTCCAGCTCCACACCAACACCCAACCCCCACCCAGAAAAGGATAAGTTACTCTTCTTTCTGAGACTGCTGGCTCCAAAGTGTGCCCGTGCTCTTTTTGTCTTCTGGTCTCTTGGTTACGGTGCACTGTGAAAGAAAGAGGAGATCAAAGTGACTATTGGGAGACTTTCTCTGAAAGCTTGGCCTCCCCTTCCCCCTTGGCAGAAAGGCTTTACTCCTGCCTTTTGCTCCTTACCCAGGATTCATAGGACTCCTCTTGAATGGAGCCCTCACTCCTTGCATCCGGGCCCAGCCACAGTGTTGATACCATGCAGAAACACTGTAAAGGAAAGAGAGGAGACTTTGTTCAAATTCTGATCCCCTCCTCTTCACAGAAGTACAGTTCTCCTGCCTTTCCTTCCTTACCCAAGTGTCCAGAGAGCTGTCCTCGGAGGAGGATTCTTTGGTTTCATCTGGGTCACTAGAAAAGAAGAGAAAATGGCAAAATGTCAGCAACCAAACCTTGTGAAGGAGATCAAGGATGCTCTCTAAAACACCCGTGAGTTAAATTAAAACAAGTAGACCAGGAGGAGAAAGGAGCCACTTTGTTTGCTCTCTTTCTCTGGCAACACGGAAAATACATCTCCCAGACTTTCCTGATGTTCTGCAAAGGAGAAAGGAGGACAAGGTCAGAGGGAAGAGGAGGGAGTCGCCTTTTGAGAGCAGCTGTTTTGGGACCAATGCTCTTCTCATAGTAGCTTGAACCCCAAATGTCCCCAAACCTTTATTCAGATGGGCTATTCCACCTCACCCAATATCTCATTGAAAAAGGGGGAAGAACAGCATCCCTAATTTCCCCTCCTGGTGATCTAGACCAGGGCTTCTCAATCTATTTCCACCCACTTTTCTTCCAAGTCATTTTTGCATGACACCAAGCATATTGGTCTATAAATTAGTTCTAAAAATCAAGCATTTCCTGAAAATAAATGAGCATTTGCAAGTCTTGTTTAAAAGGGTGGTTTGGATTGTAAACATGTTCAGAAACTTTTTATTTCTTTTTTTGACTCCACATTGAGCTAGGGGGACGACTTTTAAGTCCTGTAAAAAACTATGATAACCCTACATATGAAACTGTAGCTGATGGAGTCTACCCAATGCAATTTTCTGAATCCCCCAATAACCCCAGGAACACACATATCTGATATATGAGAAAACAAAATTGTATTATAACTTTTGAAACACCAGATAAGGAACTCATTGATGAGAATATGGAATTCAAATGAATTCTGGATAAAAATACATACAGACATGGAACTATCTTTAAGAGTAAAATCCCACTGAAACCAGAATTGTTCTTATTGGGACTATTAGGCAAACACATATTAACACAACAGGAAATAATTTTCCTTTACATGACAACAGCAGCAAGAATTAAAAATGCAAAATTATGGAGACAGCAAAACACAGCCGCACCTGAAGACTGGATTACAAAAGTTTTTGAGATGGCCAAAACTGACAAATTAACTTTGGCTTTACAACAAGCAAACACTCAAAAATTTCAGAAAGAATGGAAACCCTTCATGGAATTTATAAAGAATCAGAAGAAGATTATAACAACAGGATTTTATAACTAAAAGCAATTTTAAGAAAATTATTATTGCTTTTACATCTGTATATATTTTGTCCGTTTTCTGTCCCACATCCTCTATCATCTAAAAGACTTTGAATAATTAATATGGGATTTTTTTCTGTCTCTCTTACTATTTTTGAATTTTTTAAAATAGGGACACATGAAACATATTAAATGCTTGCTTTATTGCAATATTAACCTATTAACAGATTAGATTACATGTGTAATAACTAAAATTAGATAAAAGATTCAAAACAAATAATTTGATAATAATAACGATGAAGATGACCTTTTAATGGGCAAGAGCTGGGGAGGAGATTGGAAAGCCATGAGATGATACTCAAAGAAGATATAACTGTTGGCCTTAACGTTTGGTGACCATATTCCTCCTCTCTTTAATATAGTGGATACATGGCATTTTTGGCATGTTACATCATTCTTGTAATTGTAATTCATATGAAGAAATAGATGTATTAATAATAACTTTGGACACTGATAATTGTCCCCCTCTAAAATTCAGTCCCTCATTTTTTGCGACATAAATATTTGTAACGATTTAGCCCATTAATTACCCCTCCCCCCTTTTCTTGTTATTTTAACCTTTTCCCTCTCTTTCCTGCTTTCCCTTTCCCCCTCCTGCCCCACCAGTGCCAAAGGGCCAAACACTTATTTTAAGTAGTCTTCTTAAGGGCATCTTCGCAAATGACGGGCAGAGACAGAAGAATCAGAAAATGGCAGGGGATGGACCGAGACAGGGAAACAGAAACGCTCCCTTTCACCATGACTTCGGCAATGGAATGGGCAGCACTGGTCTGGTTTGGAACTGCGTTCTTATGGCAACAGTGTAAACGAAGGGGCACCAAGGTCCAGGGAAGCAATGCCCCCTTTCTGAAACCATACAAATAGGGTAGTTGCCCAACAAAATTTGAAACTAGTGGTATATACCACTTATCTCACCTCTGGGGAGACTCAAAACGGTATACATCAAATAATGGCATGATTCAATGTCAACATTAGATACTGCTTTTGTTGGCTTTGTAGACTGGAAAAATGGACAGAGAGGGATTGTGCTGAACAGACCACCACAAAGGTCTTTGGACACCTGAAATTATGATGGCGATACCAAAAGCGAGTTAAGATCTGATGCCTCTGTTCAAACTTAATTATATGAGCCTACACCATTCAATCTTAATTATATGAGCCTACACTGACCATATAATGCAGTTCAAACAGCATTATATAGCAGTGTAGATGGGACCTTTGTTGTTCATTGGAGCTAATATAAGGGAACGTGTGACTCTCTTGTTAAAATACCTTCGCTAGCTCCAGTTCTGCATATTACCTATAAAGTACTATAGTCCCTGGAACCAAGTTGTTTAAAATACCATATTATTCCTTGTGAGCCTGCCCAAGCTTTTAACATTTTTGCAAAGAATTTTTCTCTGATCTCTGCAATAATTGGAGACAAACTAGAGAGGAATATACAGAAGATGGCCTTCTTAGTAGCGGTTTCGTGTTATGGAATTCCTTGGCTAATGAAGCATAGTTTGGTCTGGCCTTATTGTTTTTATGCCAGTGGGTAAACACGTGTTTATTTAGAAATGCTTTTACTTCAATGATGCTTTGTTTGCTGATTATTATTGTTGTTATTGTTTATTTATTTTTATCCTGCTTTTCTCCCATGGGTGGGATTTGAAGCAGCTAAGCTTGGTTTTAATATGTAGAAGCAGTTTGTTTCTTATTTCTTTTTAGAAGATATATTTTCATATGATGTTAAGTCCTAATTGATGTAATATTTACACTTTTATCTCCAGTTTGTTATTGCTAGCATTATCTTTACAAGATAAAATAATAGAGAATACATGATATGAATTACCTGTAGGGATGAAAATTAGCTGTATATAGGGCAACTAGAAATCAATTCTAGAAAGGTTTGGTGGCTCTAATTAAATTAATATGATGTTTATAGATAAGTTTTAAGAATTATATTTTTATGGTAGTTGGGTGGAAAATCCAAGTCTGGCCGATCTTTAAATGAAGAATCTGGAGAGGAAGACTCGGAGAGAAAGAAAAAAGGAGCCTTCTTTTCCTGGTCCAGAAGCAAGAGTTTGGGGAGATCACAGAAAAAAAAGGAGAATGGTGGTTGTCCTACTGGTGAGTTTAAAAATCCAGTTAATTACATGGCAGGGGGAGAAATCTGAAAATCTGCAAAGTTATAGTTGCATTGGAAAATGTTGCTCGTAGCCCTATATGGTTTTGAGAATCATAGCACCCCCAATTGTCAATATAAAATAATTGCATTTAAATTATTCTTAGACATGTATTCGAGTGAATGAGTGGTATTCATTAATTTTATATTTGATCATTCTTGTACATACTGATTTGATTTTCTAATAAGATTATCTTGTGTTTTTAATTAATTGGCAGCTTTTATGAGTTACAATTCCCTTACAGATTCTGCTCAGCCCAATGGATTATCCTACAGACATGAATCTCAAGACTCTTTGTCATCAGCTGCAAGTCTAGAAATGGTAAGGATTGCATCTCTGGACTGAAAAAATGTGGCTGTGAAGAGGCAAATGCAATGTACCTGAATAACATCAATCCCACTCACTTCGTATAAATCAAAACATACAAAAGTTGAGTTTAAAAATACTGCTTGGTAGAAATATGAAGGCTTGAGAGAAAACAGCAGCAAAAATCAAGGGGAAAGCTGGGTTTTTTCCATCCCCCCCCCCCAAAGTTCAAATTTCTGAACAAAAATGATTAAAAAGTAGATTATGGATATATATATATAGAGAGAGAGAGAGATACACATTATATTTAAGACAATGTGTTGATATATTTAGCTCAGCACTCAATGATTTCTAAAAACCAAAATATGTAACAATGCAAGGCAGAGATGAAAAATAAAGTTGAGAAGTTAAGTGGGATATAAATATGGCAAATAAATAAATAGATAACAGGAAAACTTTTATGTAAGGCTATACAGTATGAGATTATTGCAATTACTGTTTTTTTCCCCTTTGCTTGGCTTTCTATATAAATAAATATGTAATGTTCATTTGGGGATTAATGTAACTCAAAAACCACTGGATGAATTGACACCAAATTTGGACACAATACACCTATCAGGCCAACGAGTGACCATCATTCATAAAAACACTGAAAAACACAGCAGAAGGGACTTAAAAAGCCAAAAAACAAAAAAAAACACATATATGCGCGCACACACATATACACGTATACACAAATATACACACACACAAAACACATATACACAGACTGGGCCACAGCAATGTGTGGCAGGGGATAGCTAGTTTTTTACATAAAAGAATGTTTTCTATCTGCTTGACATTATGAATCTGCCTGTTTGTGTTATGTATTTTCAAGTCACCTGTGGACTCTTGACAACCCCATGAAGTGATTTCTTAAATAAGGAATTCTTAGAGGTAGTTTTGCCAGTTTCTTCCTCTGGATTTTAGTCTACTGCACCTGGTATTCATTGGTGGTCTTCCACCTAAGCACTAACCAGAGCTGTCCTTGCTTAACTCCAAAGAACAGACAGAATCTGATGTCTCTGTGGTGCTTAGGCTGTTCATGAAGGACTGGAGGAAACTAATTAAGTTTCTTTTAGCAATATTAATAGTCTGGTTTTTTGGTTTTTTTGTTTTGTTTTTGTTTTTTTTGTTACTAATCAAAATCAAAGTGACTTCTGGCGTTTCAGGTGTTCATTACAGTACATGACCTTGTGGCTCCATTTGAAAGAAAAGCTAAAAGAAAAATATATTATACAGTATGACCCCCCCCCCCCCCCGCAAAGAAATCTCCATGATTTTGCTTAGTGATGCTTCCAATGTTATTTTTCGAAATAGCAAAGTGACCTTCAATCTGTAGGAGGCAAATATTATATTTTTCAACTTTTGTTCAATAATATATAAAATTGGAATATCTCCCAAAAGTAGGAAGAGGAATATTTCTGTACAGCTTCAAAATTTCAAATTATTTCCACTTCTGCATAGGTAGAAGTAGTTGCTGCTTTAAGTATATGATAAATGTTTATCATTATTAAAGCGGTATAGAGAAAAATGAATTCATTTAAAATACATCTAGATTTCAGGACGTAGCCTTCAGAAAGTAACTTACAAGGTTATGAAACACATGAAAATACAAATTCTCTGGATATCATGGAGAAGCAATCCACATATTTAGATTATCCCATGCACACCAGCATATGTAGCAGGTATTAAAAGAGAATGGAGCAAAATAATTGGTTTTGTTGACTGCTTCCCAGATTGTATCTAAGGAGAATGCAAAGGCTGAAAAAAAACGGATGGCCACAGTGGAACCTAAGAAAGTTTTAAAAAGTAATTATGTAGAGGTTGGAAGTTCTTGTCTCAGGGATGCTTTAGATGCGTTATGCATTGTAGAAACTATATTGAGCAAAGATTCTGACTGGATAATCTTTATCGTTGGATGTGTAAATTTGTTCCTTATTATCATGGCAGATCTTTTGGGTGATTGAAGTATCATATTAGCAATTACCAAAAGCATGGTGAGCTTCCTAGATGTCTGCCCACTTACACTTGCTGGGGCTCATGGCCAAAGTGTAGATGCAGATCACAAATGCTGGAGATGTCTGCATTACTATCCTAAATACAGTTGAATGCACAGGAAGGGTAGAAGGATTCCTCTCCCGCTACTTCCAATAAAGCAAGGAGAAGAGCTGAAATGATCCAACTCATTAAGATGGAGTGTAAGATCATAGATAGTTGTAAACATGCATGCCTTTAATTTTTCTTACACACTATCAGAAGGTTTATTAAGAACAATTCAACATCACGTATTCCTTTACAAAATATATAGATGTCGTTATCTTGTGTTATTTGCCAATACCTTTTCTATGCTTTGGTGTTTGATTTTCATTGTTCATTTCCATATCAAACATATTCTTCTGTTTTGTTTCTTGAAAGATTGACTCTTTCAGGACACCTGGATCTGCAACTGGAAAAGGAAAATCTTCCAAATGCTGCAATGTTAACCTTCCAGATGGCTCATCCTATATGATGACCGTTAAAGCAGGAGTGTCAATCAAGGAAATGTTATCTGGCTTCTGTGAGAAACAAGGCATTAACATAGCAGCAGTTGACCTATTTTTGGTTGGCGGAGATAAGGTACTTAAACTTGTATGCATGTTATGATTACTTATTACAATATGACTCTTCCCCCCAGTATTTGGGACTGGTGCCCATAATTTCACTTACCTGCATTTGATTAAATCAGCTCTCTCTAGTGCCGTTTTGTCATATACTTCTGTCAGAAGTTGACCAAAGAATCACACTGGAGGAGCTAGCAGTTCATAAAGAGGTGGCCTTTCTAGGACTTTCCTAGGTTCTCCAGGTGGACCCTTTGATGTGTTTCCACCAGAAGTTTTTTGTTCAAAAGGGTTCACTATTATCTGTGATTTTCCAAGAACATATTCCCGGTGGATACAGAGATTGTACAATATGTAATCTTGATATTAAAAGATTAGAGAGCCCCTCATAGCAAGCTCTCAACCAAATCAACACAGTACAAACATTGGAGCAGTTACTTTGTCATCAGCTCCAAAGGGAGGATATAGGTTGATTTCCTCTTTGCCATGATTTTCTTCCTGGTAAATGGTATTTCACCTTCTCAGTGGGCCTTCCCTTCCTAGCCAGTGACAGCAACCCAGCTGGTAAAATACCAAATGGATTGGAGTTATAAATTACCATATTATCTTGCCACATTCCTAGTGTGTTTTTCACCCTATCCTAAGACCTATAACATTTACTTGTAAATAATAATTAATTGCATGCATTTAGTCCATGAAAACACATAAGTTCTGCATCTGCTTGTATATTTTCTTTGTTTTTTCATCTTTAAGTTTGAGTGTTGTGTGCACCCTTCAACTGAGAAATATAGAAGGGCTAAACATCTCATAAACATGAGTCCCTGTGAGGGTTTTGTAAACTAGCAATAAATAAATATCAAAAAATTACACTACTCAGTTTTCTATATTCATACACTCTTCCTTCTTCTTTAACTCTTTATCTCTGATTTCCACCAAACTTGCTGAAAGCTTCAATATTTATATTATTAGATCTTGTTTAATAACATTTCAGATTAACATGTTATTTTGTTTCCTCCATGTTTGTAGCCTCTTGTATTGCATCAAGACAGCAGTATTTTGGAATCTCGAGCTCTTCGTTTAGAAAAAAGAACATTATTTCGGTAAGATAAAATCCATATTGTTTGGTATTTAAAGCTGTTAGGGCATCGTTTCAATTGTTTCCCACCTTCTGTGTAATAAAACAGTTGGCCTTCATCATAGGACAATAATACCTTGAAAATTCAGAATCAATAATGTACATATAGTGTTTTTCAAGGAGGCCTTCTTTCACTTCATTGTAGGAAGCAAAAGGACATGTACCTGTTATTAAAGTAAAGGAAGTGTCCAGTTGCACTTGTGTTAAGGACCTTTGTTATCATCTAGGATTTGGTTTCATGATCCCCTCCCCTGTGGATACTAAAATCTCTACATACTTATGTCCCATTATATACAATGGCATAATAAAATAACATCCCTTATATAAAATCACAGCGTCAAAGTTTGCTTTTTGGATTGGTGGGATATTTTCAAGCTGTGGATGATGGCATCCACAGATGCACAATACGTGGATCCAGAGAGCCAACTTTACCTTGTAATTCAGAAACAGAAGCTTTTGTACTAAAGTGTCAGCCATGTCATTATTTCACAGACAATAATTGTTTGCACTTGGCCAATACATGTACTAAGATGAAACAAAGTGTCATAAAAATGATGTAGGCTTTTGAGTTTCCCAGAACTTGGAAACTTACCTGCTCTTTGTGACATTTTGACTGATCCAAATCTGCAGATATTGTTTTTTCCCCTGACAAGCCATGCTAAACCATGGCTGCCATTGATTGGGTTGGGGTTATTTATGTGTGTTGTGTATACTCTGCTTTCTAATACCTGTAGACTGAACGATTTGTAAAAATTATGCACTTTTTAGCATAATTGCATAGAAATGAAGTAATGCATTCTGAAATCTTTGCTGTCTGTTTCACTTACATTCCTAAATAGGACTCCCTTTTATGTTCTGAATGGTTTTTAATAGGAAACTTTTTTTTGAAATCATTTAGGCTTGATCTCATTCCGATCAATAGATCTGTTGGCTTAAAGGCTAAACCTACCAAACCAGTAACAGAAGTCCTACGACCAGTGGTTGCAAAATACGGCTTAAATCTTAATAATCTTGTGGCAAGGCTAGTAAGTAATTCCTTAAAATAAGTAAACACCTTTAGCTTTGCTTAGCTGTGAAAGAAGTATACAATATGTGTGGTGATCGTTGTATTGTCTTTGTAGTGTTTTATTTTTATTTTTATTTTTAAACCCAGTTTTCCATAGCATTGAAATACGGCAGCTAAAGAGGTCAAACTGAATTGATCCTGCTTTGCTATCCCACAGAGAATTATATGAAGTTGTTCATTAAGCTGCTGGATAAGAGCTTGTAGAACCATAGTAGCAATGGCTTGCAACTTCTTATTTTCAAAGGATGTACAAATTCTTTGTTAAATAAAAAAAATGTTATTGTAAGTCTATAAATCACATTGTTCTGAAAATGTTTATATTTTCCTGGTATGTCAAAACTTGATTACAGAATGGCGAGCAGGAACCATTAGACCTTGGTGTTCCCATCTCCAATCTTGATGGACAGCGAGTTATTCTAGATGAAAGACTACCCAAAAAGGGGAAAGGTAAACAACACAAATTTTATTAATTTTTATTCACAAAGTGTAACTTCCCGTCCTAGAGATAAAGTCGCAAAAGGAAATAACAAGCATTCAATCAAGACAAATGCATGGCATTTTTCACTGATAATGGTACTTTGTAAAACACTTGATCTTTGAGATGTTTTCTGAATGGTGATCATTTTCTGAAATATTAAGATTGGGTTCAGAATTTATGGTCTTTCTGTAATAGAAAACTCAGGTAGTTTATGTGTCCAAGAGATAATCTTATAGTTGAAAATAGACCTGGAGACAGTTGTAATCCATTTGTTATATTCTAGATCAAAAATTGTCCCTATTTGAGCCAGAATGATTGGACGGTTACATATTTGATATTTTGTCAGGTGTCATGATCTCTAGCTCATGCCATACAACTGGCACAAACCACATGGCCATGGGACACTGGGCCAAAAGGAAATGCAGGACAAATGGACCAGCCATAAAACTCAATTGCCCAAAGGTGAGGGGAGAACCTGGTTTTGAGATGGGAGGGCTTTGATATGGGAAAGGCGCCAGGATTCCTGAATGAGTTATTTATGGTATTGTAGTTAGTACTATATAGGAGGCCAGTAGTCGAAGCTCTTGTATTCTGAACAATAAACACATTGATATCTACTCCACTTGTGATTCTCTGCGTGATCCTTCATAGGAGATTTCTCCAGAGCCACACAGCTTGGAACTGATATATCTGACATTAGGTTGTTCAAAACAAAGTTCCATATTTTAACTTAATTTAATTATGGGGGCTCATTGTATTTCTATATTTTTTGTTCTATAAGAATGTAAGTTTTTAAACTTCCATTTTACTTTATTTTTACATGCTGGCTAAATCAGAGGTGGGCAAAATATGGTCTCAACTCCCAGCATTCTTCACCACTGATAATGGTAAACAGAATTTATTGGACTTTAATCACTTCTAGTCAAAATCCATCATTAGACCCACCTGTTTCAATTGTTTCAATCAGGCATATTTATTTATTTATTTATTTATTTACAATATTTATAGCCCGCCTTTCTCAGCCAGATAGCAACTCAAGGTGGGTTACAGATTGGCACAATTCAATGTCAGGCATTAATAAAAGTGCCATTAAAAAACAATAAACATTACAATATAAAACATAAATAAAAACCGTTAAAACATATAATCATCAGTGCCATCTTGTTAAAAACGTTATCCAGTAACATCGCCTGGTCATTCCATGTTCATCATTCATAGTTCCATGTTATCTGTTCCACTGCATTCTCAAAAGCTTGCTCAAAGAGCCAGATCTTAATTTTTTTTCGGAAAGTCAGGAAGGAGGGGGCCAATCTAATATTCCAGACTACGTGTTATCATATGGGTTTTCTAGATACATATCAGTCTGATTCCTGACGTGTTGGAACTGCATTAGATACTCTCCTAGACAACTTACAGTTGTTTTTAGTGGAGCTCTCAGAAGCTGTTGACTATGGTATCCATCCAGCGTGTTTTGCCAAATCAAACTGGAGGACACCGTTTTCATTGTTTCCAATCTCACAGTCTGTTGGAAGGCAAATTCCAAAGGGTGGTGCTGATTATTACTGTTCCCCCTTCATGCAGTAGATCATGGGCTACATTCCATCATGCCTCCCATGATAAATGAAACAGTTGTGAGGTGTGTCTACAAGATCTCTAAAACAACAATAGGAGAAACAGTATGCAGTATGTTTTCCCATTATTTACCAAGAAGGAGGGTGAAACACTGAACTAGTATTTAGAAACCACAGTGGGCTGAGTTTCGACTGGTAAACTAAAACTTGATCCAGATGAGTCAGAGATACTTTTAGCCACTAAGAAAAAAATGAGAGAAGCAGTGTTCCTTGTCATGTGGAGGTTGCTGGGATTGAGGGTTGGATGTGTGTTTTAAAGGCCATTTTACAGTATTTACTGTATTTTAATTCTGTTTTTATTACACTGTTACTATTCAAACTTTTGTATTACCCTTTTTAAGTGGGGATAGATGCTATCTGACCTGAGTCCCCATAGAGAGAATGGCGGGACATAAATAATAGTAATACATACATATATCTGAATGTCTGTTGTCAAACCCTTTTTGCCTTTCCACTAAACACAGGAAGATTGGAGTAGAGTAAGCTTCTAATGTGAGTTTTCTCATTCTTGTTCATATACAACAGGTTATAGTAAAGAAATTATTGTACTTATCAATATAATTTATTTCTGTCATTTACAGACCAAGGAAAGGGTACATCTTTAAAACACAGTGCAGCTATAACTTCTAATGCAGGAAATCAAGCACCCACAGTAAGTTTTCTGAAACCATTTGTCACGCCATCATTTTTCCAAAATCCAAAACTGAATGAATCAACTAACCAAAAAGTTCAGTTTGTTGTTAACTACTTATGGCATTCCTTTGAATGAGAGACTTCTAAGTCACCCAATCATTAACTACCCTGCTTAGGTCTTGCAAGCTCAGATCTATTGCTTCCCTGATTTACTCTATCCGCCTGTAATTCAGTTTTCCTCTTTTCCTACTAACTTACCAAGCATTATTGTCTTTTCTAGCAAGTGATGGCTTCTCGGGATATGGCCAAAGTCTCAGTTTAATTGTCTTGGCTTCTATGGTGGGAAAAATTGAAAAGCATTCGTTTGTCTCCATGAATATCCTATATCAATGTTTGCATATGTGGGCTCTTTGGCCTGATGCCTTCCATCCATGTCTATATATCTTTCTTGTTGGATGATTGTGCCCTAAATATTTATCTCAGAGGACAAAACACCAAGTACAGTACAGTATGCCTTTATTACAGTCAACAAACCATAAGGCAATACATAAACAAGCCATGAAGGGATAGAACAAAAGTTATAATTGAAAACATTGAGAGACATTGTAGCAATGGCTTAACAGTTTTTTATTTGATGCTGAGACTATAGGTCTTTCACAATAAAGCAAACAAATAAATACATGAAAACCAGATTATTAAATACAATATAAAATACAGCATTAAAGTCCTGTATTAAAAAATCAAAATGCCACATATATTACTGGCGAGATATACTCTTAAAATACTACATAACATACTGCATGGACTCACAACGACTTAATAAATATATTTAAAATTGAATACAAAACAGATACAATTAAAATTAACACTGTATTGTCGAAGGCTTTCATGGCCAGAACCTCTGAAGATTCCAGCCACAGAGACAAGCGAAATGTCAGGATAAAATGCTACTAGAACATGGCCATACAGCCCAGAAACCACGCAAACCCTCAAAATTATCATTATATGGATTAGATATAAATTAGTATGTGTTACATGACGTTTCCCACATGAAAACATACAAGAGGGCACAATCCTGAGTGGAGCAACACCAGGGGATGCAGCACCTGCCTGCCTTTTGCCCACATGGTTGGAAAATGATTAGAGGGGAAAGTCATTGTGTCGCTCTCAGTACACCCCCTCAGTGCTGTGTGTAAGATTACAGTTTTCATGAGAAATATTGCTGAGAGAAATTCATATTCAATTTTGTGTGAGGTATATAATTTGGACCTGTCAGATGTTCTGTGTGTCCATGTTGGTATGTAGATGTGCATCTGTGTTGTTGTTGTTGTTGTTGTTGCATATAACTTTCTCAAACCATTAGTTTAATCATAGTTGAGTATGCAAAGCAAATGTTATTTATAAATAATTTATTTCATTCAGTAAGAGGCCCTTTACCTTTCCTTCTAATACAGGGAGAGGGAAGAGCTCTAGGAAAGTCTAATTCTATTAAAGTAAAAGGAGAAAGTGGAAAAAGCTCTAGGGATGTCCGTCTAGCAAAAAGAGAAGACAATATTGCACAGACTGGGGGAAAAATGTGTCAGAAAATTAATTTGGACGAAGCAGAGGGTATGTCTTTCTTTAAAAAATCTATGCAGTAGTATTAGATTTTACACCGAACCTAACGTTCATGTATAACTCTCTTCTTTTTTTTGAAAAAAAAAATGAATGCTGCTCGTACTGTGATTCTATTTGCTATTAGCTTCAATCCATTTTGAAATTGTCTGCAATTTATGGACGAACATATTTGGAATGCAAGTGAAAGAGAAAAAGCACATCATTTGATGTTTTGAGAGTTTAAACATGTACCTTTCAATTCTCCAGAATGCATTACCTTATTTAAACTGTTATTGGTGACACCATATTACTTTTTTTTGTTTTGTGTTCCTTTCTACATTGGCAACAAAACTCTTTGGATTATGCAAACCCTTTCCATCCAATATGAGATATGGCAATATGTTTTGTGCATATGCTTGCAGGAGTATGTTGCTATCGTACTTGCTCCATAAATTATTTTCAGAGTAATTTTTATCCCTGAGATGTCGCCTCAAAAGAAACCACACATTTGGGAAGAATATCTAGTTCTATGAGCCAATTTTGTGAGCATTGAACTAGAACTCTGGGAGGCAAGATTTAAAATCCTCACTGAGGCATGGAAATCTCATGGTTGACACTAAGCAAGGCACAATCACGCGCTTTCAATATCAAAGGAAGGCAATGGCAAACCATCTCTGAACAAATCACCATTAGTCAGGAATAACTTGAAAACACACAACGGCAACAACCTACTGTACATACTCATCTATAAGTTTAAAAATATAATCAAAACGTTAACTCAAAAACCATGAGTCTAATTATTCATAGGTCACTGGACGTACTGTACCTTTCAAAATGACAAAGCAGACCCTGAAACCTTTTTTTTAACATCCCCGAGTTTCCAAAGAGATTTAGACAATTATTCCCACTGCCACCCACGCACACTCACAGTTTTCCTGCATCCTTGACATGATCATCACATAGTGGCTGAAGAAGAGCAGAAGGCAACTGAGGATTGTTGTCTTTCTATGTTTCAATGGCTGGCTTTGTACAGTATAGGCATCCTGCTGGGGTTTTTGTAGAGATGTGTGTGGATTCCCAGTTACACTAATTCCCCCCCCCCCCCCGACCTATACATGTTTGCAGGCAGGAAAATGGTGATTCCTCTCCCTTGTAAAATATCTTGAAAAACTAGTTTTGGAAAATATTCTGAAATTTGATTTTTCCAATTGAGTAAATTATTTGTTTTCTTCTTGGGAACAAATAATTATCAGAGGTGCAATCTCTGTGTGTGGCTCATATGGATGTGCATCCTTTAGCCAGTCAACCTCAACTGAATGTTTACTTTTTTGTGTATAATGCAAGATACACCTTTGTAATTGTGATTGGAATTACAACTTAACTTAAGCAGTCAGCCCTCCGTGTTAGCAAGTTTGATTTATTGTGGATTCGATTTAAATGTTCTCTCTAGAAATCTGGTAAATTTCGGGCAGATGGTGACCATAGAGTCATGCTGGAGGAGCTAAAGGTTCTTAGTGAGGTGTTCTCTTATTTCCACTTTCATAGAGGTCTTGTGCCCCTAAATCCATCAAATGTGGAGTGCTGACAGTATTAGTGAAAGATGTGTCTGCACATGTATATTTCTGTTAGATGACTTAAAACGTCAGAGGTTTTATTTGTTTTCCAAATTGCAGTGCCAGCTTTTGTCCAGTCTAGGAATGGGCAGTGCCACTAAAAGCAAAAGAAGGGCTTTATCAGGAAGCCATGGTAGATGCTTCAAATGTTGATGGAGTATGATTTGTTTACAACAGATAGGAGGTACAGAGTTACAAATCAAAAATCATAAGATTCCAAAGAGAAGTCTGATAGACTCCTTATCCATTGGGCTCTCATCACTATTCTTGCCCCTTTACTCTCGATATTCCTCCTTGAATGAGGCATTTGGGTCTCAAAATAACCAGGTAGCTGAGTTGATCAGGTGAGTTCAGCATGGTAAAACATGACCAATCTTCCTTGTCAAATCTTAAATGAGAACAGACACTGTTGCAGAAAATAAATACAATAAAGATTTATTATGTAACAACTAATTTAAACTCTCCCCAAACCTTATTCAGACCTCTTTGGGCATTTTTGCTAAGTCCTGAATCTAAAACTTAGATTTTTTTTTTTTAATGGGAGGGTAGAATATGACTTTGAAAGATACTTGGGTAAGATTCCCGGGGTTTAAAAATAACAGCGGGGATAGTATGGGATATTAGGTACACATCTGGACAGTGTCAGTTCAGCATGGGCTGTGTGAATCTCTGCTGATAAGATCCTTGAGACCGGAGGAAAAAGCAGGAAAACAGGAGAGATGTAAGCCTCTACTGTAAATGTTCTTGAAATTTAGAAAAGGTCAGGGAAATGGGATAGCTGAAAAATAGAAATGAACCATGCAAGGCACTGCTACTAAGATTTCTGAAGTGGGGGCAGGAAGGTGGGGAAACAGGAGAAGGATTAAGTCCTGATAGCATGTTACCTGAGGATTAAAAAAGAGGAGCCGGAAAAAAGGTGGCTCTGTGGATCCCTTTTAGGCTGTTGGGTATGGACCCTGGCAGTTATAGGTATACTTAATGTACAATGCGGTAATATAGAAAGAAGACCTAAAGATTAGGCAGTCTATTATCCTATATATGCCATAGCTATTTAATTAATGTAATATCATTGTAACTTAATTGGAAACCTCAACCTCTGTAGCAGCAAAACAGAGGACAGTTAACAGCAGTGTTAACTAAAAGAACATATCAACACTAGCACCCACTCTCTGTAAAGCATCCATGGCAACACTACTCAAATTTTAAACTCACAACGCATTGAAATTTCAAGGGAAGTTGTTCCATGTCCTGTGAGGTGGCAGGACTGCCATGATATTGCTCTAAACCAGCACATGTGCAACATCTAGTTCAACAAATTGCTGGGTTCTGCAACACTGTCCTCTAAAGGAGTCCAGCTCAGGCCATCCAGAAATCTCTCAAAACAGTGTTTCATATTGCTTTAAGCAACATATATGCACTCGCTGCCAGTAAATACCCTTTCTAAGTGCACAACAAAGGAGGAAGAAAATAAAAGCAGTGTAGTTGTGCCATTCCAATAGTTTTTTTGAAGGTGGCCAATGTACTTGAAATAGATACAGGTATTTTTCCATAAGACTTTCCAGAAACTAAACCCAGAGAAAAAAATAAGAGATAAAAATGACTTCATCAGCCTTCGTTCAAGAAATGAAGCAAAGAGAACTATGGGCAGATTATCAGAAGACATTGCTAAAACTGAAAACACGAGAGATGCCTATTACAGATTTTTATTTCAGCTAAATAACATGTTGTTAAAATAACTATTTTACTTCACAATACATTTGAAATCACACCTGGCCAAGTGGCTAACTGAGGAAACGTTAAAAGAGAATGCTGAATTTGTTTATAAATTCACAATTTGAATTTCACAAATCAAGATATACGTTTTAAAATATATTCCAATCTGTTAAATTTGGAGACTTAAAAACACTTTGCTTGTTGTGGTTGTTTACAATTCCAATAATTGCCATTGCACTGTTTTACAAAAAGTCACACAGATTATACTCTAAAAGATGAAGCATTTTTTCATAAATGGGGGACTTAAATCATTTAACTATTAATGTGAGTTGGGGAACAGCCAGCTGTGAAGCAGTTTTGTTACAAAAAATGAGGCTGATATATTTTCTACAAAAATGCATTGAAGGGAGGAGCAGTATATCAAACTTAATAGTAAATTATATAGCCAACACTAAGAAATTGTGCCATTTTGTTTGCCTCTTCTTTTCCCTTTACATTGAAAATTGATTGACCAACTTTAGAAGAGACTTTTTATTTGTTAAAGGGAAAATAGGGGGAACAGTTATACTTTAGCAAAATGCAAAGTATTGTGAATTCCTCAGGAATGTGCTTATTAAGTTTTAAAAAATCCAGGAGAGTACGAATGCAGATCCTGAATTAGATAGAAACAAACAAGTAAAAAAAGAAAAGCATTAGCTCATTTCCTTCCTTCAAAGACCTCATATTAAAACGTAATTTAACAGATGCTTGGCTGTTTACTAATCCAGGAGTAAGAGATTATTTTTGCTTCTCCCACACCATTTAATTTATACTGATATTAAGCCATTCTCCTACTCTGTCACAATGAAACAGCACAGATCTCAGCAGTATGTCCCATATTTCAGCCATGAAGATAGCCTCCTACTGTAAATGTCTAAGTAGTGTCTTTTCACAAAGTGCAAAACCAGTCAGAAGCAACAAAGCATCCCCTAAGTGCCATTCACACTACACAAGGTATCTTTCACCTTTCTTCATACACCCTACTCCCATATTTTCGATTGATTGGATCTGCTGATTATTCCCCTAGAAGACTTATTGTCAGCCCCTTGTCACCTTAATTACTAATTCATCACAGCAGCAGTAGCAACGTGTGTTCACTGTGTGAGTTCACAGGAGGCTGTCATTACCCTGCTTGACATTCACAATGTTACTGGAGGAACAGGGGGATCTCTTGCTAATTTCTAATGGTACATCTGCACTGTAGAATAAATGCAGTCCTGTACCACTTCAACTGCTGTGGCTCCAGCTTATGGAGTCATGAGTGTTATAGTTTTACAAGGCCTTTAGTTATCTCTGCTAAATCATTGTGGTACCTCACCAAATCACACATCTCAGGATTCCATATTATTGTTGTTGTTGTTGTTGTTGTTGTTGTTGTTGTTGTTATTATTATTATTATTTCAAGCATTTGTACCTGCCCTTCTCAACCCTCAGAGGGGGACTCAGCGGCTCAGGGCCGGCAGCAATTTGATATCCCCACATACAAACATAGTAAAACACGATTACATAATAAGTAAAAACATTAGATTAATATTAAATTAAAATCATTTTAAAATAGTATTCACTGTTAGCCATATATAATTCCGAAATTCTGCAACCGATGACTCAGTCCAAGGCTGGTCCATAATCCATTCTCCATAGCATTTTCATCATTATTAGCCTGCTACCCGAATGCCTTGTCCATATTTTCAACTTCTTCCTGAAGGAAAGGAGGGATGCAGTTGATCTAATTTCGCTGAGGAGCGAGTTCCACAGGCGGGGAGTCACCGCCGAGAAGGCCCTGTCTCTCATCCTTGCCAAGCACGTTTGCGACAGAGGCGAGATTGAGAGCAGGGCCTCCTGGGAAGATCTTAACTCCAAGGTGGGACGTAGAAGGAGATACGTTCGGACAAGTAAGCTGGGCCAGAACCGTATAGGGCTTTATAGGTCAAGACCATTGAGCCATGGCAGTTAAAGAGGTGTCAAATCACATTAATTCTTCAGTGTAGATTTATCCAAAGAAATGGGATCCTACTTGAGCATGAAGCCTCATTGTATTGCTGCTGTCCGTGCAGTGGAAGTAGGGACCATCCTTGTTGGAAAGTTGCCTTTTAACACCCCAAAGAGAAAGCAGTTCACAAATTGCTTAATCCTATTGCTCGCCCTAACCAGAGCATACTCATTGATTCACGGGGGTTGAGTTATATACTGATTCATCATTTCAAAGTTGACTCAATGAATTTACTATAGTTTATTACTTATTTTAGTTATTTAGAGCATTTATACCAATTTCTTCAGTCACAAATACTCTTGGAGCAGCTTAAAAATTGTGAATTTGGCCCTCAGGTTTACAAGATGCAGCAGAGAAGGAAAAGGGAGTAGCAATAAAGAAGGGAAATAAGTCCAGTAGGTATTCCTGCTTCATTTCTCCCTCTAAGACCAGAGCAGTGACAGCTGGGATAGAAGGGTCTTTCATTCTAGTTAGTGCTAGCTGTGGGATTCAAGCCATAATCTTAATGCTCACTAAGTATGCCACTATAGTGCCCTTACAGCAGTGGTTTTCAACTTGTGGGTCCCTAGGTGCTTTGGCCTACAACACCCAGAAATCCCAGCCAGTTTACCAACTGTTAGGATTTCTGGGAGTTGGAGACGAAAACATCTGGGGACCCACAGGTTGAGAAGCACTGTCTTACAGGAACCCACTTCCATGCTTTTGAAGTGCTATGGAAGCTCTGTCGGAGATGAATGTGAGGACTCCTAGCATGCAGGAGATGCCTGAAGTTGAGATTCCTGGTGTGGGGGATTCAGTGGCATTCACAACAAAACAGACATGGAAATTACACATCTCAATGTTCCTGACAGGAAAGTCTGTCCTGGATAAAAAATGGACGTTGTATCATATTCCTGCCATACATATTATGTCATATAGTTCCCATCCTACTCCCACTCAACCCTGCATTTCCTTCCTGAGGTCCTTAAGAGGACAGAGGAAGAGAAAAGAAGGTTGTGGGGAAAAGCACGTGTGCTTGAACAGTCTCTAAGTGTTTTGTACACAAAGCCTTGTAGAGCATGCCCTACACTTAGCATACACGCAAAGGAACTGAGGCTATGGTCAAAAGGCATACACAACTGAATAGATCATCACTAAGGTCCAAGTCCTGGCTAAAGAAGCCTTGCATAGTGTTTTCTCTTGATTATTTAAAAAAAAAAACGCTGAGCAGCATGCATGATTGAATGCAATGCATGCATTCAATCAATCACAAGTCTTTGCATCCAGATCTGGGGCAAAAATGGGCTACTTTGGAGTTATTCTCTTGTCATGGTGAATGTTTTTGAGTCCCAGCATTACTGCTTGACTCTTTTTTCTTTTCTTTATGCTCTTTCTTAATTTTATGCAACTTTCTTCTATACTGGGCCGTTGGGTATGTTCTGGCTATCAAAGTGGCTATTTAAGTAGTCTCTGAGAAAGAGTTATCCCTTTCTTGTCTTATGTAACTACAAACAGGGATCAATAGTATCTTTTGTAAAATTCAAGAGGTAGCCCGAAGATAAAAATGTGTCAAGGGAAAAAATTAACATCCAGAGGCTATTTGAATGTTTTGAATTTTAAGAATCAGAATGACTCTTTATTTTTTGCATTCATTTATGTAATGTACAAGGTGTACAATGGAGGACCCAATTTCAAAGCAAATATTTCATGACGGCAACATGTTACAATTATATAAAAAGTTGTAAACCGCTTAATGAGTGATCATATTATAAAGTTTTACTAACCATTTTGAGCCAGAAACAAATATTTAAAAATTATCACATTAAGACTTATGTTATGGGATCGCCATTTTGCAAATTGCTGAGGCTAGGGTCGGTTTGCACTGGGAAAAGCAGTGTCACTAATTTTGTGGCAGCAGTTTGTAATATTGATTAAATTGTGTTTTTCTGGTTTCTTGCAATAGAATTCTTTGACCTCATCTCCAAAGTACAAAGTAACAGAGCAGATGACCAGCGGGGGCTGTTGAGAAGAGAAGACCTGGTTTTACCTGAATTTCTTCATTTGCCTTCTTCTGGAGCAGACCCTTCTTCGTTTATACCTGAAGGAACTAAAGGCTTCAGCAAAAGAAGTGAACTTCCTGAAGTTAGGGACAGGTACACACAGCTTGGTGGAAAAACAGGCTTCATGAAAAACTGTAGCGAAGGCTCAGCCGCAAAAATTAATCTTTCAGAAAGTAAACAGAAGCCAGCTGTGCTAGCAAAATCGCTCAGCCAGAAGACTTTCAGCGCACCTTTCAGTCCGCCTTTGTCTCCAGTTCTGCCATTACAGGATGCCCCCATATGGAAAAGGCAGTCTAAAGAACTGCAGAAAGAATGTGTAGAAACTGTTGAGGATGAGAACGTAGCGGACTTGACACTGGTAGCTGAGGGGGACATTAACAGCCCGAATAGTACATTACTGCCACCTTCATCACCATCACCAACATCATCATCACCCACTTCAGACAAAAGCACTCTTGCAGAAGCCAGGTATCCACCTCCAGTTTTACTGACAGATAATCAGAAAAAAACTACTTATGAGAAATGCAAAACAGGTATTTCTGAATTTTAATTGTCTTTAATATGATTCTCTATTACATTTGTTTCAATAATTGTTACATCTATTTACACTGTAAATTTTACATATAAAAAGTATAACTGAACGCAGTCTTTAGATCATGTCTTGACTGTGCTTTTGGAGAGCAACAGGAAAAGTGCACACTGTGCTGTATGTGCTGCAAGGAAATGCAATCAAGCCATCCCAAGCAATAACCAATGCATTTTCATGTCCCATGATCATGAAAAATTGAGAATATGAGATATTGCTTGTCTGGCTATGCTGCCAGTATTAAAGGGGTACAATATACTAGTGTAATGATGCAGTTGAACTTTCCCCTCCACTCACACAGAGAGGAGGAGGCAACTGTGAGCTCTAGCCTGCTTATTCCAAATGATTGACCACCCAGGGCTATCTTCAGATCAAAGCACGTAGGAGAGATGACTTAGAAAATCATCTTTCCTTTTTTTCTTCGCGGTATCTGTGAAATCGCACATATGGGTACTGACATCATCAAGTGTTTTTGGGGAGGAATTCACCACCTCATCGCATGGTGAGGTGAAGGCAGTGGCCATGATCTTCTGCATGATCTAGTCAGTTTTAGACACTGTGACAGAGAGCACACCAACCCAATCGGGGCTCCTGCAGAGGAAACAAGAGGAAGCTTGAGATGGACTTTGGGAGTGAGAGCTCCAAGATCTCAATTATAGTGAATGGGATCTGTAGTATCAGTGTTTGGAGGAGGGATATCTCTGCAAGTGGAACCAGCTGTGGGACCTTGGTCTCGAGTCTCCACATGGAGGGAGCACGATCTTGAGAGCAGCTAATGATGGTAGCAGCTCTAAGGGTTGCGGGCTGTCTCACCTAAAGCCCACCCAACCCTCCTGGGTGGGGGTAGGAGGTGTGTCATGTGGCCCCTCATCCGGCAAAGGGGAAAGCCAAGGACTGCACCAAGGAGATCATCAGGGCAGCTACAGTGCTCTCCAAAGATGGAGGCTTGCTGCCCAGGTGAGGCTGTTGGGGGGTGGATTAGATCTCCTGGCAGGGAGTATCCAAGGGCTTCCTACTTGATCCAGACTTTGCCCATTTAGGCTCCTTTTGCCAGTCCACACCACCCCATCCCCCAACGTTGAGAGGGGTGGGTGGGAGGATTTAGCCTTCTTAGCTTTGGGGAAGTACCACAGGGCTGTCTTCTGGAATGATCGGCACCATGGATGGTAAGCCAAGATCAAGAGGTAGTAGGCCAGTCAGCATAGGGCCTCCCTCCAGAGGAGCAGCGGGAGCTTCAGCACAGAATGCTTTTTGGGCTAGATGGGCGGAGCCAGAAGCACTTCCTTGTACAGGAGCACCTTGAAGCAAGACTCCTGATTCCGATGAACTTGGGGGTGGGGTGGGGTTGAAAGCCTAGCAAGCATGGCAGAACTTAATAACCTAATATTCCCCAAGACATAGTAAGCACATTGAATGGCCATCCATATACAGGAGCTTTCCCCCATAAGATGCACATTTTTTAAAAGAAAGTGGTGGACAACATGGTGGCAAACTGACAAGGTAAGTAACTGGCCTGTACCACGGGTGAGACAGAAGAAGAGTCAAACAGTCCGAGTCAAGCTGGTAAGCTGAGGGGTAACAGAGTCTAAAACATCAAACAGAAGAGTAATCAGGTCAGTTCAGTAAGAGGAAGGAGTGAACAAGTCCAAATAGCAGGCAAAAGGGTAGTCAAAAATGGTCCAAGTGTCAGAAAAGGAATCAGCAATAGTGAAAAGAACTAAGAGGGATTCCTAAACTGGTGCTAGTGTGGCGGACAAAGGGAACTGAGGCGCTAGCCTCTCCTGGTAGCCCCGTCCAGTCAAGGAGAGTGGGTGGGACTACTGCCAAAATGTTTCATTTTAGAGCTAGAGAACTCCAAACTGTCTACATATGCACAGAATACCCATATATGCGAATTTCACAGGTGTCATTTAAAGAAACAGTTACAAGTAAGCAGCCTGTTCTTAATCCACACCTTCTTTATGTGCCACTGCTACATTTGCTTCTACAACTGGCACAACAACACTGATGGAACAACAGGGTTCAAGCTTCCAAATCCAAATATTGTCTGATTTATCTCAATTCTTAGCCTGTGAGTTAGTTGCCTGCAAAGCTGTGCCTTGGAGAATTGGCGTAGACAAAGAAATCTATATTCTCTGGTTCCCTGAAGACATTTGTGCATTTGGGGGCACCTGTGCAATGCCATGGGTCCCAAGGAATGGATTATCTTTTGGTATTCCAGTATCAAGTGTTGTCATATATTACTTCATGATGCAAGCACATATTTGACTGTTATTTTTTTTCCAGTTTCTTACCTGTATATAATTATTTGCACATGCATAATTGTTACATTATGATAAACAATTGCCAAACTCTTCTGTCCTGCTACTCTAAAATATCAGGAAAGGATTTTGCTTTTTAAAATGTTCTATAGCTGCCACTATGAAAAAATATTGAAATCAAACTTGAAATTATATTGTAATTAGTAATGTCCAAACGATGAAAAAGGAAATGTATTTTTTGTAGTCTGACTCTGTACATTTGTATGTATCTATACTGACTGTGTGTGAGAAAGATAAAATGGATGGGGGGGGGAGAGTTGTTACTGAGAGTTAATAACAAATTAGCTCTGTTTTGTTTCAAAAGGGAATCCATATGTGACTATTTGCACTTAAATCTTCAAACTGACTTGCATTTAGTGCATGCTGTACCTCCTTCATAGACTCTGTCCTTCAGCTTTTGCTATTTCTATCTTCTACATTTGTTCAATTAGCTAACTTAATATAGTTTGTGTTTATGTTTTGTACCCCAGCTTCTCCTGCCCTAGGTAATAAATTCTTTTCTTATAGAGCTTTCTCTTTTTATCTGAAAGTTTTTCTGTGCAGTAATGAATCTAATACTGGCAGTCCCCAGGTTATGAACAAGATGGTTTCTGTAGGTTTGTTCTTAAGTCAAATTTGTGTGTAAGTCAGAACAGGTGCATTTTTTCAGTGTAACTCCAGACACACACATACACACCCATTAGATAGCACAGAGAAGGGTTAACATCCCTGTGGTGTTTGTTTTGCTGTCTTGTCCCCCTGTTCAGAAGATTTCACCTCACTTTCTGTCTCTGTGATCATTGCATTTTGGAAAAAAAAATCTGCCTTGTTCTGGAAACAAGGATTTGAGAAAAATCTTCAGTTGAGACATCTTTTTCCAATGATAATTCTTTCAGGAGTAAATTTCTTTTCCTAGAGCAGTGTTTCTCAACCTTCCTAATACTGCAACCCCTCAATACACTTCCTCATGTTGTGGTGACCCCCAACCATAATGTTATTTTTGTTGCTACTTCGTAACTGTCGTTTCGCTACTGTTATGAATCGTAATGTAAATATCCGATATGCAGGATGTATTTTCATACACTGGACCAAATCTGGCACAAATACCCGATACGCCCACATTTGAATCCTAGTGGGATTGGGAGGGGGATTGATTTTGTCATTTGGAAGTTGTAGTTGCTGGGATTTATAGTTCACCTACAATCAAAAAGCATTCTGAACTCCACCAATGATGGAATTGTACCAAACTTGGCACTCAGAACTCCCATGACAAAGAGAAAATACTGGAAGGGTTGGTGGGCATGGACCTTGAGTTTTGGAGTTGTAGTTCATCTACATCCAGGTAGAGCACTGTGAACTCAAACAATGATGGATCTGGACCAAACTTGGCATGAATCCTCAATATGCCCAAATGTGAARACTGGTGGAGATTGGGCAAAATAGAYCTTGACATTTGGGAGTTGTAGTTGCTGGGATTTATCATTCACCTACAATCAAAGAGCATTCTGAACTCCACCAATGATGGAATTAAACCAATCTTGGCACACCGAACTTTCACGACCAACAAAAAATACTGGAAGGGTTTGGTGGGCATTGACCTTGAGTTTTGGAATTGTAGTTCATCTACATCCAGAGAACACTGTGGACTCAAACAGTGATGGAACTGGACCAAACTTGGCACGAATACTCAATATGCCCAAATGTGAACACTGATGGGGTTTGGGGAATAGAGACCTTGACATTTGGGAATTGTATTCGCTGMGATTTATAGTTCACCTACAATCAAAGAGCACTCTGAACCCAGCCCACAATGGACACTACCTACACTACCTTGAATACAGGTGAGGTTGGGGGGGGGGCTATTTTTMAATTCTGGGAGTTATAGTTCACCAGCACTAAAAAGGAAGAGAAGGGTTCCTATGACCATCAGAAATATGTGTTTTCTGATGGACTTTGGTGACCCCTCTGAAACTCACTCGTGACCCCTCCAGGGGTCCTGACCCCCAGGTTGAGAAACACTGTCCTAGAGGGAGATTTCTCTTACTTCCTGTTATCTCGCCCTCCATTCTTAACTGTGAATCATATGTAAGTCATATGTTTGTAACTTGGGGACTGCCTGTACTCTCGTTCTATGATTCTTATACATAATTTGTATCCTATGCCATGAATACACAAAGAGCTCCTTTGACTAAAATAACATCCACATTCATTTCAGTGGAAACATTTAGAAGCATCTTTACACTTGACCATTGCTCATGCAAGAGATATCAAATACATGATTGATTCTGTTAATCTGTGCAGCCCATTCCCCTATAATTTTGTTTCTCCTTTTATCTCTATTGACAGCGCTCTCTGTTTTGTCATGAAATCACATACAAAAATTTTAAGGTTCCTAACATTTATATTAGGAAATACATTATTTCAGACTTGTGGGATGTATATTATTTTAGGTAGAAATTCCAAATTCCAACAACTGGAGCCATGCACAAATTCAAGGTAAAGAACTAGTTACCTATTGTGTTTTATAGACTATACATTGAGATGAACTGTGCACATGGATAGATGTACTGTGAGTTATTACTACCAATTCTAAAAAAGCCAAATTAAATCTCCAGCATTGCTATTATTACCCCCTGCTTCAGTTTTGTTTTATAAATTGTAAAGTGTAATGTAAAGCTATGAAATAGTGACTTACATCCTTATCATTTTTACAGCTGTATTGTCAAAGGCTTTCATGGCTGGAATCCCTGGGTTCTTGTATGGCAAGCAACCTCTGAGGATTCTTGCCATAGATGCAGGTGAAACGTCAGGAGAGAATGCTTCTAGAACATGGCCATATAGCCCAAAAAACCTACAAGAACCCATTAATACAGCTCTTTCCCAAATTTTGGCTTACTGTATTTTAGGCTTGTGCACTGATTTGATTTAGCCAGTTCCCTTCAGCTAATTCGGCTGGTCTGACTTGTTCAGATGGCTATAAAGGCAAGGACTCAGTGTCCATGATTTAGCCAGTTCCCTTCAGCTAATTTGGCTGGTCTGTTTTGTTCAGATGGCTATAATGGCAAGGACTCAGTGTCCATGTTTTTTTTTTTTTTTTTGCCACAACAACAGTGGCTGTTGAAAACTGGCTGCCTTCAGTTAGAAGTGGAGTGTGGGAGAGAGGGAGCCGCTAGAAGGAAAATTGCAAGTGGAAAAAAGGCACTACTCCAGAGCCTGCAAGTCAAGAGAAAAGAGCTTTTTAAGGGAAGCCCAGAACAGTATAGCTCCAGGTCGATCGCTCTTCCTTCCCTGCGAAGTGGGGATTCTCCTTTAAGAAGCTTTGTGCTGCAGGGAGAGTGCTGGGCATGCCTGCAGCACCTGTCTCCTCTAGAGTAGAAACAGCTTTAACTGCTGAGCATTAAACCCGAAGCACAAAGGAGATTGAAGCATGAGGGGAGGAAAGGCACCACTCCAGGGCCTGCAACTCAAAAGAAAAGAGGGGGCTTTTTTGACGAAGCCCAGGGTAGGATAGCTCCAGGTCAATCACCCTTCCTTTCCTGGGAAGTGGGGAAGCATCCTTTAAAAAGCTGTGTACTGCAGGGAGAGAGCGCTCCGTGTACCTGCAGCACCTGTCTCCTCAACAGACAGAAGGGAAAGGACCGCAGAAAGAGTTGTATCTTAACTCTGATGCTTTTAATCCAAGTCTTAATGAAGGATATAAGGACAAACGATGCCTAAAATGACAGGAAAGGGAGCCTGGGAAGTCCCGTCCCCCCCATAAAGCGCCGGATAGAAAACGAATCTTTCGGCTTCCCGGACTGAAAACATTTCTGTCCTCCTGAATTTGAGAGGCTCCCAAAAAACAGAACAGGATCCCCATCAAAATCCAGGACACTGAAACAGATCTCAAAATAACCAGATCCCAAGCTGGTTATCCTTACTCAAAAATAATGCTCCAAGTAATCAAGAAGATGAAAGATTTCCCAGCAGAATACCAGATGCTCTTCTCGAAGGATAGCAAGGAATCACAGTATTATTATTATTATTATTAAACTTTATTTGTACCCCACTAGCATCTCCCGAAGGACTCGATGCGGCTTACAAAGGCCAAGGCCTCAACAACACAATAGCATAACAATACAATTCAAAGCAAATCAAAAACATTAAAGCAATAACAGTAAAAACAACAAAACAATACAGCATAACAATAAAAACAGGAAGAAGTATTAAGCTGGGTGCATGCGGATGGCTCATGGAAGAATTTTGGATGCTCATTCCAGGGTCTTCTTGTGGACTTGTAGGGGGATCTTTGGTTGTTTGGAGGCCATTAAAGAAGAGTACATATAACATGATGTGGAAATTATGATTTCCTTAGGCAGGAGTGGCCATGTTCTGGTAGCGTTTGTTATACAGCAGAAAGGAGAAGTCAGACATAATCAGATATGTATTCTAGGCTTTAAGAAAGCTGGTATCAGTAAACTTACAGGAAAACAGTGTGACCCCATGCTTAGGCAATCCCTCATAGTCTGAGGATGATGGTCCTCCAAGTGTACTATCCTGGCTGTGGGTCCATAGGTGCCTGTGGAGCCCTATTCTTGATCTGCACCTTTCACAGTGAGGGCATCGGTTTCCAGGTGGAAGGCGCTTCCCATCAGGATTGGCTTAATGTGCCTTCCTCTTGGCACGTTTCTCTCTTTCACCCTCCTTTTGTGCCTCTTCCAATTCTGCAGCACTGCTGGTCACTGCTGACCTTCAACTGGAGCACTCAAGGGCCAAGGCTTCCCAGTTCTCAGTGTCTATGCCAGAGTTTTTAAGGTTAGCTTGGAACCCATCTTTAAACATTCCGTTTTCCGTTCTTGAGTTTAGAGTAGAGCAACTGCTTTGGGAGACGGTGGTCGGGCATCTGGACAATGTGGCCATTCCAGAGGAGTTGATGGCGGAGGACCATCGCTTCAATGCTGGTGGTCTTTTCTTCTTCCAGCACGCTGACATTTGACCGTTTGTCTTCCCAAGAGATTTGCAGGATTTTTCGGAGGCAGCGCTGATGGAATAGTTCGCAGGCATATAGCAGGGTTGGGAGGACAATATACTAAAAGGCCAAGAATACTAAAAGAGAAAGAACTTTATGATGGATGAGATTTTCTGGAAAGGGACATATAGGAGGCACAATTTCAAGCAATTCCAATGAGGAGGAAAAAAATAGGAGAAATTAAAACCAATTAAAAGGCCCTTTTTTGTTATGTCCATAGCCAAAGCAAGAACAAGGAAATGGTAGGGTCACTTCATACAGGTAAAGTCAAAAGACTAACAGAAATGGCAGAACTTTGCAACACTTTCTTTGCCTCAGTCTTCTCCCAAAAGGTAAACAGTGCTCAACTTGGAGAGGATGGAGCAAAGGGTGTAGTATGGGAAATGCAGCACAGAATAGATAAAGAAGCAGTACCGGAATATCTGGCTAATCCAAATGAATTCAAGTATCCAGTGTCAACTCCATCCAAGGATATTAAAAGAATTGGCAGAACTAATTTCAGAAACATCGGCAATCACCTTTGATAATTCCTGGAGAACAGAAGTTCTAGCAGATCAGAGGAAAGCAAATCCACATCTTCACATGGGAAAAAGAGAACCCAAACAACGACTACCCAGTCAATCTCAAGAAGAATATTGACACATTGGAATATCCAGAGAAAGGCAACCAAAATGATGCCTTAGGGAACTGGATATGTTTAGCTTGGAAAAAGGAAGATTGAAAGGGAACCTCATACCCATTTATAAATATTTGAAAGGGTGTTTCATTGAGGAGAGCACAAAATTGCTTTCTGCTGCTCTAGAGATTAGGACATGGAACAATGCAGTCAAATTGAGATATCACCTAAGCATTAGGAAGAACCTCCTGATGGTAAGAACCGTTCAACAATAGAGTATAAGGTTTTGGGAACAGGGAGGAGGAGACAATAGCTGGTAGAGGAGAGGAGTATGGTGCAAAGATATGGAAGGGATGGACTACCATCTGGTGAGATGCACCCATCTCATTTCCCTTTTCTTTAATTGCTCAAGCATCTGCACCTTGAATTTGATCCCATCCCTAATGTTGATACTACAGGGAGAAAATAGTCCCAACCTTAGTTCTACATTTGAAACATGTACCTGCTTAGTCCTCACGATAATGGAGGGATAATTAAGAGTTACCAGCAAAACGTATACTTCATCTCTCATTCTATAAGGTGTTCAAAGTATTTCTTGAACTAAAATTAATAATAGGTGCAAAAATATTTGATACTAGCCGTCCCCTGCCACGCGTTGCTGTGGCCCACATGGGGGTTCTGTGTGGAAGGTTTGGCCCAATTCTGTCATTGGTGGGGTTCAGAATGCTCTGTGATTGTAGGTGAACTATAAATCCCAACAACTACAACTCCCAAATGTCAAGATTCTATTTTCTCCAAACTCCACAAGTGTTCACTTTTGGGCATATTGAGTATTCGTGTAGAGTTTGGTCCAGATCCATCATTGTTTGAGTCCACAGTGATCTCTGGATGTAGGTGAACTACAACTCCAAAACGAAAGGACATTGCCCACTAACCCTTCCAGTATTTTCTGTTGGTTATGGGAGTTCTGTGTGGCAAGTTTGGTTCAATTCCATTGCTGGTGGGGTTCAGAATGCTCTTTGATTGTAGGTGAACTATAAATCCCAGCAACTACAACTCCCAAATGACAAAATCAATTTTTTTTGAGTGAAGGACATACATTGGGTTGTTAGGTGTCTTGTGTCCAAATTTGGTGTCAATTCGTCCAGTGGTTTTTGAGTTCTGTTAATCCCACAAACGAACATTACATTTTTATTTATATAGATTTTTCTTTTTTTCTTTTTTCTTTTGGAAAAGGGAGTTGTAAATGTAAACCTATTACTCCATTTTAAACAGGAACAGAGGAATACACCAGTGGCCACATGTACAGAATGCTGACTGATGCTGTTGTAGTTCCTGTCTACAGATGCATTTACTTCTCTAGTTCTTTTAGACTGGGGAAAGTGGGCTATATATAAATAATATCATTGTCTTCGTCATCAAAATCATCATCAAATCAGTTACTATATCAATTTCTACTGTATTTGTCAGCTTCAATGTTTATTCCTTTTTCTTAGGCTATATTAAATTCTTCTCTCTTATTCACCTTTTCTTTTTCCACATCTCATTTCCAGCGATACAATCTGTATATTTAATAATAATAATAATAATAATAATAATAATAATAATAATAATAATTGTTGTTGTTGTTGTTGTTGTCTGTCTCTTTTCATGGCTCGAGGTGGGGTACGAGATAATTAAATCAGACAGATAAAACAACACTATTAAAATGCATATTTACAGCGAAGACAGACTCCACCACTATATTTAAATCCCTTACATTAAAATGTCACTGCAGTTATTTCCCAGAAATCCCTAATATCCCTTTCCATATTTTAAACAATAATTTCTTAATCTCTTCTATAGCACATTGTATGATATATTCACTAATTATACTCCCAAGTTTCCTGCAGGCTCGGGGAGATAATCCTTGTGCTGGTTCTTGTTGCTCCCATGTATCTTTGAGGAAAGGCTTAAAAAATTCTGTCAATCAAACATTACCACCATGAGCAGGAAATTTAGACCCAATGTCTATCCTGATTTGCTTTGAACAGGACAAGGCATTAGTTGTTCTAGCAGTTTAGAATCCAAGATGAAAAAAAATCAAAGTGTGCTGACCAATTGCTCCTCTTCATTCAGGAGAAAGGTAACTAGTGGGGTGCCATAGGGTTTTGACCTATACTGAGTACTATTTGACATCTTTATTGATGACTTTGACTATGGAAAAGAGGTCATGCTTATCAGTAATGAATAAAAGAATGTTGTTGTTGTTGTTATATTAACATTTATCAGATTGTTTCCCAAATACTTAGTGTAGCACATAAACATAAGTGGATGATATGATGGCAGGCATCCTCAGAGGTTTTGAGGTCACATCTCACAACCTCTGTGCCTGCCATAGATGTGGGAGAAACGTCAGGAGAGAATGCTTCTGGAACATGGCCATAGAGCCCAGAAAACTTATAACAACCCAGTGATTCTGGCCATGAAAGCCTTCAAAAATACACAAAACTAGTTCTCTGCACAAGAAGATCCCACATATGCAGAATGTTCATCACTTCAAGAGAGTCTGCTTGCTGTCCCCACTCCTTTTACAAGCATCATGCTCGTCCTGCCTGTATTTCCACTGTTCTTCTCCACCTCCATCTGACCTCTCTCTTTCCCTGTCTTCCTCCCTCCCCCTCTCTTCTCTTTCTCTCTCTCCCTTTCTCTCTCTCTCTCACTCTCTCTCTTTATATATATGCTCCAGAGCCCTAGCCTCATTTCACACTGCCTACATGTATGTAGGTGGAGAAGTAAGGACAAGCTGTAAAGATCCTATAAAAATCTTCCATGTGTCCATGTTGCACCTGCTGTGGACTATGCCCAGTCTAAAATAGCTTTTGGCTGAAGATGGTGATTCATTTACTGCCCTTATATATACATAAACGGCCAAAATTATCTCTCATACACTTTGGCAACTGGAATGTTGGATAGGATACTTGCACCCCAGATGGCGCAGTGGGTTAAACCCCTGTGCTGGCAGGACTGAAGACCGACAGGTCGCAGGTTCGAATCCGGGGAGAGGCGGATGAGCTCCCTCTATCAGCTCCAGCTCCTCATGCAGGACATGAGAGAAGCCTCCCACAAGGATGATAAAACATCAAAATCATCCAGGCGTCCCCTGGGCAACGTCCTTGCAGACAGCCAATTCTCTCACACCAGGAGCGACTTGCAGTCACTCCTGACACGACAAAAAAAAAACAACCAGATGATCAGTGGAGCCCTGCCAGATGTGAGTGTGCATCTCCCCATGTGATGAAGTCCTTAATGCTGCTGTGGAATGTGTATTTGACTATGAATAACTCACTCCCTAAGAGCCGCCGCAAACTAGGCTCCTGTGGGAGCAAACCTTGCGAGCACGTCCTTGACGTCATGAGACTGCGCCTCTCTCTCCACCCCTTTCTCCGCCCCTTTCTCTGTGCTAGAGAAGAAAACCACTGGTTTTTCCTTTGCTAGGGCAGCATTGCCAGCGTTCTCTCTCAGTTGAATTCTGCCAACTGAGAGAGTACGCTGGCAATGCTGCCCTAGCAAAGGAAAAACCACGCTGGCACGGAGAAAGGGGCGGGGTGAGAGGCGGAGTCTCATGACGTCAGGGACGTGCTGGCAAGGTTTGCTCCCGCAGGAGCCTAGTTTGCGACGGGTCTAAGGACATCAGGCATGCCTCCTAAAGACCCTGGCAGTCTTTAGGAGGAGCTTGAAAACGTGGTTGTTCCAGTGTGCCTTCCCAGAATAATGAACCCTTAGCATTATGTCCTCCAAAAGCACTTTATACCGATTTAGGACTGCTTGTATGTCTCCATCAACACCCCACCTCCTTTATCTTGTTCATGCCTAGCATTATTTTTTAAAACTTCAATTACATTTGGCCCAGCCATAGTTTGAAATGTGCACTGTATTTGTTTAATGTTTTATGCTATTCGTGTATGTGTTTTATTTTTAATTGCTTTGTATTGTATCTGTTTATTGCTTGTATTGCTTGTATTGTTTTTATTGTGAGCTTGGTCTCATGTAAGCCGCACCGAGTCCCTTGGGGAGATGGTAGCGGGGTATTTATTATTATTATTATTATTATTATTATTATTATTATTATTATTATTGCTTCTTACAGTCATGCTTGATTTTAATTATAGTAATGGTATATTATGGAGCCCCCGGTGGCGCAGTGGGTTAAAGCACTGAGCTGCTGAGCTTGTTGATCGAAAGGTCGCAGGTTCGATTCCGGGGAGCGGCGTGATCTTCCGCTGTCAGCCCTAGCTTCTGCCAACCTAGCAGTTCGAAAACATGCAAATGTGAGTAGATCAATAGGTACCGCTCTGGCAGGAAGGTAACGGCGCTCCATGCAGTCATGCCGGCCACATGACCTTGGAGGTGTCTACGGACAACGCTGGCTCTTCGGCTTAGAAATGGAGATGAGCACCACACCCCAGAGTCAGACATGACTGGACTTAATGTCAGGGGACAACCTTTACCTAATGGTATATTTCTGAGCAAGAATCTTGTACAATTGTTACTACACTATAAAAAAAATTGTTAGCAATTCATGTAAATGTTCAGTTTTCCACCCCAAGATTTGTACATAAGGCAATGTGTACATAAATACAATGAAAAATACAATTATGGTGTTAAAGAAAGTTCTAAAGAATCATCTTAAATATATGAATCTATTATTTGTTCCACAAATTGATTTAGCGTAGTTGTGGAACTGGAAGTAGTACATAAACCAAAACATAATGCACATTATTTGCCCTACCCTTCTGTTTTTCTGTTTGTTGTAGGTGTCATCCCTAAACAGAAAAGAGATGTGCAAGTAAGTGGAGAAAACGTTTATGAGGAAAGCTCTAAAAACAAGGGTAGTGACTTCAATCCTGGTGGAGTTAGGAAGAAATTTTTCAGAAATGTAAACCACATAATAGATGTGGATGATGTTGGGAGAGAAGATGGCCTGGGACGGACTTGTAATGAATCCAAAGACAATCTCGGCTTTGAAGGATGCATCGCAGAGCTGAAATCTTCCCAGGGGAGATTGCGGACAGGAGTTTGCAGGACAGCGGATCTTCCGTCTCTCACTGGTGTTAAGAGTGAGAAGAAAAAGGATGATGACAACCAATGTAAAGCAACGTTTGTTTGAAGTTCCTCTGTGGCTGATTCCAGCAGTTTTCTTTTCCTCTGATATGTAATAAACACTGGAGCGCTTGCCACATCCATTCCTTCAAGCAGCTTCAGTCCAAGGCTGGATGGAGGCCTCAGCATTTGGCTTATTTGAAATTATTGAAGGGAAAATTACAAAATGTATCTGACATGATTTGCACGTCTCACATTTTTATAGTTGGTGACCTAACTATAAACTCTCTCTGGCCACAACAGCAAAACAATTGTAGTTGTTTCCTCCATAGCAGACTTCTATCAAGAAACCAAGTGTCATTGTGGGGGCCAATACAACGCGTAACACAAAACCCTACTACGAGTAGTCAAACCATAATCTAGTTGCAATGGCCAAATCTCTACTGTAGTTTTGAAATTGCACTCACATTTCAGACATTACCATGTGGCCTGTCCTGAAGACCTTTCTGTCGTGCCTCAATCATTGCTACTCTGATTTGCAGTTTCTTGTTAACATCCTGAATTTTTGTTTACTATAACATACACCTTCAAGAAGAATCATACAAAGCTATTTTGTAACCGTTTCGTGGAGCCTAATAAAAGTATTATCCAATTGATGTTTTTAATGTTTACTGTAATTGATTATAACTACCCAAATTTACATGTTATCTGATTATCTTTGGGGGGGGGGGGGAATATTTATTTATTTATTTATTTATTTATTTATTTATTTATTTATTTATTTACAGTGTTTATATTCCGCCCTTCTCACCCCGTAGGGGAATCAGGGCGGATTACAGTGTACACATATATGGCAAACATTCAATGCCAATTTTGACATACGACGTATACAGACATACACAGAGGCTATTTAACTTTTTCTGGCCGCCAGGGGAGCTGTCGCTTTCATCATCCATCTGCGACACTAATGAAGTACTTCCGCATGCTTTTTTGCTGGAGTGATTTTGCTGGAGTCTTTTTTATGGCCTCATAAATTAGTTAATTTAGCCTCCCCACACAAGGTGGTACCTAATTTTCCTACTTGACAGATGCAACTGTCTTTCGGGATGCAAAGGTCGACAACAGGCTACACAATTGGTTGGAAACCCACTCCAAACCGGGCTGGCTTCGAGAGTGAACTTAATGCAGCTGACACTCAGCCAGCTGCGCCACAATCCTGGTGCTAAATAGCTAAATCCCAGTGCTAAATAGCCTAAAGTCACAGGACCTCTTTTTCATCCTAGTTTTCCATGGACACAATTTTGCACATTAAAACAATTTCTTAATCATTTACTTCCCTAGTCAGTGTTTTACTTCAGCCAGGCTATAAACCAGTGGTTCTTAACCCGCGGGCTGCGGTCCACCAGTGGGCCGCGAGGACAAAAAATCTAGTCCATGAGCCTCCTTCCTCTTTATTTTATTTTATTTTATTTATTTCCACTCCTTTTGCACCGCCTGCCAGTCTTTCCCTGTTGCTGACCATGGCCTATGTTCTGTATCAGAAACTAGAGCTGGTGTGGTCTATCCAATGCAATTTTCTGAATCAGAACCCCAAACAGAATATAAAGTTGGCCAAAAACTGATTCGTAATCCTTTCGGTACTAATGTTGGAGAGTGGTCCCTGGTCAAAATAAGGTTGGGAACCACTGCTATAAACAGATCTTTCATTGTTTTGAAAAGAAGTTTTGTGTCCATTCCTTGTACTTTCCTTTGTTTGCCCTCTTTAAATATGTAGCTACTTGATTTATTTCAGACAATAACCAGTATGTCCATGTTGGCCCATCAGCAGCATCTTCTTAGTGTCATCCACAGATTTAAATGTGGCTTGCATGTGTACAGGCAGTTCCCAAGTTACAAACAAGATAGGTGTGTTCTTAAGTTGAATTTGTTTGTAGGTCAGAAAAGGCACATTTTATTCAATGGAAAGCATTGGGAAGTGTTAACACACCTGCGATATTTGTTTTGCTGTCTGTGTCCCTGTTAAGAAGATTTCATCCCATTTTCTGTCCCTGCAAGAATTGGATTTTGAGAAATTTGGAAACAAGCATTGGAGATAAAGCTTCAATGAAGTCACCTTTTCCCATGATAATTCTTCCAAGAGTGAATTTCCTTCCGAAGGGTAGATTTCTCTCACTTGCTGTTGTGCATCTCCATTTGTAACTAGGAGCCATTTGTAAGTCGGATGTTTGTAACTCAGGGGCTGCCAGTATTTCTGTTTCAATAGGGTGCGCAAGGTACACTTTACCTCTTTGCACTGTCCAAAATCTCTCTCCCAGAAAATGTCATGCCCCAGGAGGGGCTGCTTCCTCTGGTTATTGAAATTGATGGAGGGGGTGGCTGTCTAGATGATGAACATGTCGCTACTCTTGGCTCCAAGTGGAAGGAAAGGAGGTATGATCTGTTTATGCACCCTGGTTTCTTCTCTTCCCCATTTCTGAACACACACACACACACCAATACATGGCAACAGCAGGGATCCTTCTTACGTGTTGACAGCATTATGTTCCTTCTGCAGCTGACTATGGAACTCAGCTATTGAGAAACACCTAGACCTTTTCCAAGATATATTTTCACTCTATAAATACCACCAGCAGGATTATGTCACTCATGCCTTTCCTAGGATAAAATATGGTGTGTTCTTCTTCCAGCCCCTGCTATTAAGATTTCAGGGCCTAAACCAGTGATGGGCAACCTTTTGAGTTTGGTGTGTCAAAATTTGCCAAAAACCTGAGCATAACTTGGGTGGGGTGTCAACTTGAAAAAAAAACCCCATAATTTTGCAATATTTATAGTTTAAATAAGAAAAATGTATATTCCATGCTGAGTTATGAACAATGCTCAAACATGCAGGTCTTAAATTTGTAGAGCCTTTTACAAATTTAAGGATGGAATTAGATTGGCTCTTATAAGGTGTACTTCTCTGTATGTGGCCGCGTGTCATCAAAAATAGCCATGCATGTCAGTGCTGGCATGCATGTCATAGGTTCACCATCACGGGCCTAAACCTAAGACCACCAGGAAGTCCCTTGGGACGTCACTTGTGGGACTGAAGAATTATGAAAGGCAAGGGGTGAGAGGAGAACCACATCTCCATGGAATAAGGCAATTGGGGAATTGGCAAATGATCAATGGATCCCTTGATGAAAGCCCTATTCAGAATTGCTGCGGTGCAATGGAAGCATCATCCTAGACAAGTGGCTGTGTAGATTGGTGAGCTCAGTTCAGAAAAGAATGGTCCATTTTCCTTATCAGTTATTAAAGTAAAATACCCAGTTAAGAGGTAGATGATGATGATGATGATGATGATGATGTGACATACTGTGGTTTTGTGTGTGTCAGTAAAGTAATAATGGTAATAATAATAATAATAATAATAATAATAATAATAATAATAATAATGTGGTGATCGGCACACTGGGTGCAGTGCCTAAGACCTTGGCCTGAACTTAAACACAAAATTACCAGCTGCCAGCTGCAAAAGGCCACCTTACTGAGATCTGCACATATTATTCATCAATACATGACACAGTCCTAGACACTTGGGAAGTGTCCGACGTGTGATCCAATACAACAGCCAGCAGAGTGATCTTGTCTGCTGTGGACTCATCTTGTTGTGTTTCAAATTATCTATCTATCTATCTATCTATCTATCTATCTATCTATCTATCTATCTATCTATCTATCTCTATCTATCATGTCAGGAGTGAACCAAACAGTTGTATTGTATTTAAAAAAAACACAGAGAGAGAGTTTGAAAACTTGGCATTCTATTAAATGTCCTTTGACCAGTATCTGGCCACTTGGAGTGCCTCTGGTGTTGCTATAAGAAGGTGCTCCACTGTGCATGTGGCAGGGCTCAGGTTGCATTGTAGTAGATGGTCTGTGGTTTGCTTTTTTCCACACTCGCATGTCATGGATTCTACTTTGTAGCCCCATTTCTTCAGGTTGGCTCTGCATCTCATGGTGCCAGAGTGCAGTCTGTTCATTGCCTTCCAAGTCGCCCAATTTTCTGTGTGCCCAGGAGAAACTCTCTCATTTGGTATCAGCCATTGATTGAGGTTCTGGGTTTTAGCCTGTCACTTTTGGACTCTCACTTACTGAGGTGTTCCAGCGAGTGTCTCTGTAGATCATAGAAAACAATTTCTTGATTTAAGTCGTTGACGTGCTGGCTGACACCCAAACAGGGGGTGAGTCAGAGATGTCACTACCTTGGTCCTTTCACTATTGGTTTTTACTTCCTGGTGGATGTCAGGTGGTGCAATACCAGCTAAACAGTGTAATTTCCCCAGTGGTGTGGGGTACAGACACCTTGTGATAATGCAGCATGTCTCATTGATTCCACAGCTGATCTCAGGGGACATGAGAGAAGCTTCCTGCAGGATTACAAGACATCTGGGCGTCCCCTGGGCAATGTCTTCGTAGATGGCTGATTCTCTCACTCCAGAAGCGACCAGAAATGACTTGCAGCATACAACCAAACAAGCAAATTATTATTATTATTATTATTATTATTATTATTATTATTATTATTATTTGAAACACAGCAAGATGAGTCCACAGCAGACACTCTGCTGGCTGTTGTATTGTATCACACATCGGACACTTCCCAAGTGTGTGATGTATCGGCGAATAATGCATGCAGATCCCAGTAAGGTGGCCTTCTGCAGCTGGCAGATGATAATCCTGTCAGCACCAATTGTGTTTAAGTGCAGGCCAAGGTTTTTAGGCACTGCACCCAATGTGCCGATCACCACTGGGACCACCTTGACTGGCTTGTGCCACAGTCTTTGCAGTTCGATATTTAAATCCTCATATTGTGTCAGCTTTTCTAGTTGTTTCTCTTCAATCCTGCTGTCACCTGGGATTGCAACATCAACAATCCATACTTTGTTTTTTAACATGATCGTGAGGTCAGAAGTATTGTGCTCCAAAACTCTGTCTGTTTGAATCCCGAAGTCCCAGAGTAGCTTGACGTGTTCATTTTCTGTAACTTTTTCCGGCTTATGATCCCACCAGTTCTTTGTCGCAGGCAGAGGGTATTTGTGGCACAAATTCCAATGAATCATCTAAGCAACGGTGTTATGCCTCTTTATTATTATTTAAAAAAAATTCTTACCTGCCTCTCCTTGTGGCTTGAGGCGGGTTACAACATAACTAAAACACACATGATCATTATATAAAATATACATATTAAACCATTTCTACAAAATACATATCATTAAAATACAAAGAACAGTGGTTCAAATATAGTGGACATGAGACATAAAGATTCTTTACCGAGAAAGCAAGCATTGTACTGGTTTCAGCAATGGACTCTGACTCGAGTTCAAATTCATGCTCAGCCTGTGGGCAAGTCACACTCTCTCAGCCTCAGAGGAATGCTTAGACATAGGAACCCCATGATGGGTTAGCCATAGGATCACCAAAGTGGGTATGTGAAATTGGCATAAAGTTATGGTTTTTGTTGTATTTGTCATCTTCTAAACCTTTGTTGTTGCTGTGTGCCTTGAAATCATATAGCAACAACAATTTTTAAAAAGCCTAGCTTTGTACCAGTTCCACACACACCATGTACAGTAACCTTGCTGTTTCAAACCAATTAGTTCCACATTCCCAGTAAACTCTTCCCTTGCCCCAAGCATTGTGGTCTTAGACAGCATTTGCTTCTTAACAGTTTTTAATTTGGGTTGTGTGTGTGAGGGAGAGAGGGAGAAAGGGAGAGAGAGAGTGAATTCTCACACCTCTGTGACTCATTTTGTTGTTGTTCATTCGTTCAGTCGTCTCCGACTCTTCGTGACCTCATGGACCAGCCTATGCCAGAGCTCCCTGTCGGCCGTTACCACCCCCAGCTCCCTCAAGGTCAGTCCAGTCACTTCAAGGATGCCATCCATCCATCTTGCCCTTGGTCGGCCCCTCTTCCTTTTGCCTTCCACTTTCCCCAGCATAATTGTCTTCTCTAGGTTTTGCCTGTCTCCTCATGATGTGGCCAAAGTACTTCAACTTTGTCTCTAGTATCTTTCCCTCCAGTGAGCAGTCGGGCTTTATTTCCTGGAGGATGGACTGGTTGGATCTTCTCGCAGTCCAAGGCACTCTCAGAGCTTTCCTCCAACACCACAGCTCAAAAGCATCGATCTTCCTTCGCTCAGCCTTCCCTAAGGTCCAGCTCTCACATCCGTAGGTTACTACAGGGAATACCATGGCTTTGACTAGGCGGATCTTTGTTGCCAGTCTGATGTCTCTACTCTTCACTATTTTATCGAGACTGGACATTGCTCTCCTCCCAATAAGTAATCGTCTTCTGATTTCCTGGCTACAGTCTGCATCTGCAGTAATCTTTGCACCTAGAAATACAAAGTCTGTCACGGCCTCCACGGTTTTCTCCCTCTATTTTCCAGTTGTCAATCATTCTTGTTGCCATAATCTTGGTTTTTTTGACGTTTAGCTGCAACCCGGCTTTTGCGCTTTCTTCTTTCACCTTGATTAGAAGGCTCCTCAGCTCCTCCTCGCTTTCGGCCATCAGAGTGGTGTCATCTTCATATCTGAGGTTGTTAATGTTTCTTCCAGCAATTTTCACCCCAGCTTTGCATTCATCCAGCCCCGCACATCGCATGATGTGTTCTGCATACAAGTTAAAAAGGTTGGGTAAGAGTATGCAGCCTTGCCGTACGCCTTTCCCAATCTTGAACCAGTCTGTTGTTCCGTGGTCAGTTCTGACTGTTGCTACTTGGTCCTTGTACAGATTCCTCAGGAGAGAGACAAGGTGGCTTGGTATGCCCATCCCACCAAGAACTTGCCACAATTTATTATGATCCACACAGTCAAAGGCTTTAGAATAGTCAATGAAGCAGAAATAGATGTTTTTCTGAAACTCCCTGCCTTTCTCCATTATCCAGCGGATATTGGCAATCTGGTCTCTCATTCCTCTGCCTTTTCTAAACCCAGCTTGAACATCTGGCAACTCTCGCTCCATGTATTGCTGGAGTCTTCCTGCAGGATCTTGAGCATTACCTTACTGGCATGAGAAATAAGGGCCACTGTACGGAAGTTTGAGCAGTCTTTCGCATTTCCCTTTTTTGGTATGGGGATATAAGTTGATTTTTTCCATTCTGATGGCCATTCTTGTGTTTTCCATATTTGCTGGCAAATGGCATGCATCACCTTGACAGCATCATCTTTTAAGATTTTAAACAGTTCAGCTGGGATCCCGTCGTCTCCTGCTGCCTTGTTGTTAGCAATGCTTCTTAAGGCCCATTCAACCTTACTCCTCAGGATGTCTGGTTCTAATTCATTCACCACACCGTCATAACTATCCTCAATAATAATATGACTCATAATTCCCCCCATACTGGCAGGGAGGCTATGCCAATCAAGCCTGATTTGGTTAGCTGTCTGCCTGTCATGTTCTCCATCTTTCTGCTGCCACTATCTGCTGGCTGCTCTCCTTATTGCATAACACCAGTGTACAACAACAGCCTTTATTGGCATACACAAACAAAATCACAGCACAGACGCATATAAGAAAAAGAAATCACAGATAAAAAAAGAAAAACATGATTCAAAATTACTAATCTCAAGAACAAAACTTGCAACAGTCTCACAAAAGAATGCATCAGAGTTGTTCAGTATAGAATTTTGTAACACTCGTGCAATTGAGGACAATGCAAACATTAAATTGCTGTATTTCATCCATATCTTATATTTGGGAACATGCAAACAAAGCATGGTCAGCTGTTTCTACAGAAACCAAGTCACAGAAATACAATATAACACAAAATCTACCCTAATAGAAGTCTGGAAGGAGGAATTAAGTTGCAGTGAGAGAGAAATAGACAATTGGATGAATTCAATCAATAAAATAAAATACCTAAAGATTAAAGAAATGCAACAGAAAATGGTACAGAACTCCCGTACAACTGGCACATATTATGAAAACGTGTCCAAAATTATGTTAGCACAACTGCGGAAAAATAGGAACATGCACCCACATGTGGTGGGAATGCGAAAAAATCCAAAAGTTCCATGAAATAATCAGGAAGGAAATGGAGGAGCTATTAGGGATGAATATAGAATAAGACTCAATTTTTCACCCAGAAATTGGAAAGTAAAGGGGAATATAAATAAAGTGAGGAAATAATAAAACACATGATAGAGGCAATCAAAGTCTCAGTGGCCCTGGGATGGAAGGACCACAAGAAATGGGATATAGAATCATAGAATCAAAGAGTTGGAAGAGACCTCATGGGCCATCCAGTCCAACCCCCTGCCAAGAAGCAGGAATATTGCATTCAAATCACCCCTGACAGATGGCCATCCAGCCTCTGTTTAAAAGCTTCCAAAGAAGGAGCCTCCACCACACTCCAGGGCAGAGAGTTCCACTGCTGAATGGCTCTCACAGTCAGTTGTTCCTAATGTTCAGATTGAATCTCCTCTCTTGTAGTTTGAAGCCATTGTTCCGCGTTCTAGTCTCCAAGGAAGCAGAAAACAAGCTTGCTTCCTCCTCCCTGTGGCTTCCTCTCACATATTTATACATGGCTATCATATCTCCTCTCAGCCTTCTCTTCTTCAGGCTAAACGTGCCCAGTTCCTTAAGCCGCTCCTCATAGGGCTTGTTCTCCAGACCCTTGATCATTTTAGTCGCCCTCCTCTGGACACATTCCAGTTTGTCAATATCTCTCTTGAATTGTGGTGCCCAGAATTGGACACAGTATTCCAAGTGTGGTATAAATATCTAGCCGATTACCTTCTCCAAGATTATATTAGCGAAAGGAAAAGTTACTATAAGACGGGTCAAAGCAGAAGGACGTGGGAAGCAAAATGGAAGGGTCTCATATACAGAATAAAGGGGAAAGATAAATATATGGTGTTAAATAAGACTATTCTCATGACTGAACAATTGTAATAAACACAGCAAAAGTACTTAACTGTTCCTGGGCCGGGGAGGGGGGTTGTGGTGGTGGTGGGATTGGGAAAATACTGGTATTTTGAATGTTAATTTCAAAGATGGTATGTTTCTATGTATTATACAATAAAAATTATTTTTTAAAAGTGTGTCTAACATTTTGTCCATAATTTATCTGAAACTAGCATTTACTAAACATGTGGACACGTTAATTATTAACATTGGTAGAAGTAATGATTACTTCAGAAAGTTAAATATACTCTAAAATTAAGGGAATTGCCTTAAAGCCAATATTGATTTGATGTTCTGTTTCTGCTATAGATACTAGAGTGAGGTAGGGTACTAAAAGAAAAAAGGGGAAAGAAATAAAAGAGAAAAGGATGAAACTTTGCACTTGTTCCGTGATTGTTGCTCTTGTATTGGCTTCAAGCTATGCTACTAGTACAACGGTAAGTGTGACTTTTCATTTTCTTGCTATTTGTTCCACTGAGTTCTGGGTTAATAAGCTCTAACCAATGTACTTAGTTTTGGACTCTTAAAATACTTTGGCAGTGACTTACTAAAACCTAGAAAAAAATCTGGCAAGGAACAGACCTTAGATTCAAAGGAAGTCAAGGATCATTCGACCAGGTGAATAGTCTAGTTGGCAATGGACATAATACTCTCTTGCCTGCCTGAGACAAAGCAACAAATTGTGCCTCATCTCCAAAGGGACACAGCAGCTAAAGTCAAAGTATTTTGATACTTGAGGCAGAAAATCCCACAAGCAGCTCTCTTTCACCAGCAGTACAAATACAATAACGACACACTAAATAACTCACATTTGGTGCCTTTCATGGGACCTACAATGCAGTTGCGGCCTCCTTTTGCCTAATGGTAGGGCAGGCCCTAATATTAGATTTTCGAGTGAAGCGTTTGATATTTGAAGCATATTGAAATACAATTAGTATTCTGCTTTCTAAAGACTGTGATAAATATATGGCATCTCAATCTATACATATGGAAATATGCCCACTCTAGACAATGAAAACAATGGGCATGTGTCAGGAGCGACTTGAGAAACTGCAAGTCGCTTCTGGTGTGATGGAATTGCCCGTCAACAGGGACGTTGCTCAGGGGACGCCCAGATGTTTTACCATCCTGTGGGAGGCGTCTCTCATGTCCCCACAGCCCCCGGTGGCGCAATGGGTTAAACCCTTGTGCCAGTTGAACTGCTGACCAAAAGGTAGGGAGTGGGGTGAGCTCCCATCTTTCAGCTCCAGCTTCCCATGCGAGGACATGCATCAGATGCAAGAAAGGATAGCAGCAATCTGAACGCAGTGGCCTGTGAGCAGTCCTGCCTGTGGGTTTAGTGGTGAGCAAGACAGCCCTATTAGAGACCTTTCTGGGCTTTTTATTTATTTGTTTGTTTGATGTGCTATAGAAGGTTTTTTATATATATATTCAAGGCTATGGCACCAAAACAAAAGCATGTGTTTTTAAAATGTTCTCAGAGCAACATATTGAAAGTAATCTCCCACCTTAGCATGCTACTTCTGGCTTGAATGGAAGCCATCCTTTTGATGTGCATTTCTGCCTGTTGAACTTCACCCAAACTTTCAAATGCAGTAAAGACCTCATCATATTGGGCTTGGGCTCCATCCTAGGACACTTCCTGGACGGAGCCCGACAGGGCTACTTCCGGTGGATCTCTATCCTGGAAGTGTCCTAGGATAGAGTCCTGAGAGCACGGGATGCTTCCCGTGTTCCCATTAATTAGAACATGTAAGCAAGCATGGGGGATGTTGGGCGGTGATACTTTCCCCCTTGTGATGGGGAAAGCGGCAATGCAGGGCACAGGGTGACGGTTTCCCCCACTGCCCCACGGATTGGCCATACTTCACGGCAAATCCCCCCACTGTTGCCTGCATTTTGGACCTGATTGGGATGTGGTCCATAGTGTCAAAATACAGCCAACACTCTCAGTGCCAAGTGTAGCAATCAAATTAAACATATACAGAGTTCTTGAAAATAAAGATCTCTGAAGACACTGCCTTATTAAAATGGCAACCTAATATTTTAAATAGCATTCTTTCTTCCTCCTATAGATCTGGAAACTTTCCTTGTCATTAGAATCTCAAGATTCCAATTTAATCCAAGCGTATAGTAGCTACTGTTATGGATATAACATAGCAACCCCACACCCCTACCCGTCCACACGCACACAAACATAAGCCGGAGCTTTAAGGCTGCCAGGTTTCACATCAATATGGCATTTTTGCATTGAAATAACTGCATGTAATGGGAATACAGCCAGGACTGTACAAGGAGGCTTTTAATAACATGAGTCCTATTAAAACCTCAAGATTGTTGCTGTGACTGTAATAGCAGCACTTAGCAATTCAGTCTCCTTTAGCCGCTGTGTGTCTCTTTTGTGGAGAGAAAAAGTGGAGTATAAATAATAATAATAATAATAATAATAATAATAATAATAATAATAATAATTTTTGTCGTGTCAGGAGCAACTTGAGAAACTGCAAGTTGCTTCTGGTGTGAGAGAATTGGCCGTCTGCAAGGATGTTGCCCAGGGGACGCCCGGATGATTTGATGTTTTATCATCCTTGTGGGAGGCTTCTCATGTCCCCGCATGAGGAGCTGGAGCTGATAGAGGGAGCTCATCCGCCTCTCCCCGGATTCGAACCTGCGACCTGTCGGTCTTCAGTCCTGCGGCACAGGGGTTTAACCCACTGCGCCACTGGGGGCTCCAATAATAATTATAATTATAGTTGTTGTTATTATTATTATTATTATTATTATTATTATTATTATTATTTCCAATGCCACAGAACCAAACAAGACTCTGGCACAAGCCAGTCAAGGTGGTCCCAGTGGTGATCGGCACACTGGGTGCAGTGCCTAAAGACCTTGGCCTGCACTTAAACACAATCAGCACTGACAAAATTACCATCTGCCAGCTGCAGAAGGCCACCTTACTGGGATCTGCATGCATTATTTGCCGATACATCACACAGTCCTAGACACTTGGGAAGTGTCTGACGTGTGATCCAATACAACAGCCAACAGAGTGTCTGCTGTGGACTCATCTTGTTGTGTTTCTAATAATCATCATCATCATCATAATCATCAACATCATCAAAGTAAAATAGTTGCCATTCATATAGCAAAAGAACTCTGTACTGTCCCCCGACTTTGCCAAAAGCAAGGCAAAGTGTGTTTAAACAAACAAACAAAAGGCCAGGATACTCATGAGAGAGTGTTGTGCATTAGGACATTAAAGGGGAAAGACAGAAGTGCATTACACAGTGAGTCTGAAGTTTGAGATTCACATAGACAAGTGTGCACACTCTCTTTCTCACTCACTTTCTTTGCCCAATTCTATGGTATGTGTTCCACAAAAAGAAGGATTCATATTAAAGCCCACTAGCAAGTTCAGCTCTGTCTGTCTTCTCTAAATATGAATTTTGCCTTTGCAAAATGCAATGTAAAATGTGAACATTCTCTTCGTTGTTTTTTAAAGGAGGAGAGCAGAAGGTTTGGACAGGAAACAAGAGAAGCCAAGAATAACACTCATCAACCCAGAGGTACCAAAGATACTTTAATATGTGCCAACTATGGATGCTTCAAGGTGGATTGTGCCTGCTGCCCACGGTCCAAAAGCATTCTGTGGCTTTTCTATCCCTTTTTAAAATTAATGCTCCCCCACCCCCGGTAAAAAAAAGATGAAAAAGTATATGAAAAAGTATGACAGGGCTGCAAACAGAAGCTGTGGGCTGTTGTTCTTGCGCACCTATAAGTAATTTCTGACTTACCTTAAGACAAACCTAGTAGGAGGTTTTCTTGTCAGTATGTATTCAGATGAGATTTGCCCTTGTGTTCCTCTCAGGCAGACAAAGGCTACACTAGCTTATATATTCACTGATTTCCAAAGGCTGGCCTTCCTCCAAAAAAGAAGAGGTCCTGCCCCTGCCACTCTCTAGCTAGAAATCAATACATGATTTCTCAATTTCCTTGCTCTGCAATTCACTGAAATCGAGGTGGATAAACTCCCTAAATTCTTCTTGTCAAGCCCTTCAGCAGCAAGCTATATTTTCACTGTTATCAATGCCACTGCCTGAACTTTACTAGCAGGGAGCAAAGTAATGGGGATCCCATTACACACAGAATTATTCAACTCCATTGCTTTACCTGAGTCTGATGAAGATCAGAACCCTTTCACACTACACCATTATAGCAGTATGATTCCACGTTACTTGCCATGGGTGTATCCAAATGGAATATTGGAATTTGTAGCTTGCTAAGGCACTAACCCCTGGTGGCGCAGTGGGTTAAAGCGCTGAGCTGCTGAGCTTGTTGACTGAAAGGTCACAGGTTCGATTCCGGGGAGCGGCGTGAGCTTCTGCTGTCAGCCCTAGCTTCTGCCAACCTAGCAGTTCGAAAGCATGCAACATGTGAGTAGATCAATAGGTACCGCTCTGGTGGGAAGGTAATGGCGCTCCATGCAGTAATGCCAGCCACATGACCTTGGAGGTGTCTATGGACAACGCTGGCTCTTCGGCTTAGAAATGGAGATGAGCTCCACACCCCAGAGTCAGACATGACTGGACTTAATGTCAGGGGACAACCTTTACCTTTAAGGCACTAGAGCCCCAAGTGGAAAAACTCCAAAGGTGTATCACCAATGCCCAACATCCAGAGGCGAACCTAGGTAATTTTCAACTGTAAGCAAACAGTATTTTGCCCCCCCCCCCCCAACCAATCACTGATATATATTTTCTGTTCGTCGTGGGAAGTTCTGTGTGCCATATTTGGTTCGATTCCATCATTGGTGGAGTTCAGAATGCTCTTTGATTGTAGATGAACTATACATCCCAGTAACTACAACTGGCATATGTCAAGGTCTATTTTCCCCCAAGAGCGCCTCAAGAGCGCCCCTGGGCAAAATCAACTATACTGCAAATGCTTACTTGAGCCGCCCCTGCCAACATCACCCACCTCTCAAGATCCGTGTCATTTAACATTTCTCTAAATCAAAAGTCTTAGTTTTACCAATGGTACTGCATTGGTACAAATAGGAAAAGCAACGTGCAATTGACAATTAGGGGTACGCAAAATTCCGTTCTGTTTATGTTCTGTTTTTGTGAAGATTCTTCCTGAAATGGAAACGGAACTCAGAGTTCCAAATTACTAATCTGACCGGTCCCCTCCTAATCTCCCAGAATTTTCCTGAAAACAGAACATAGGGCACTCAAAATTAAAAACGAAAACAGAACAGATTTCGTTCCTATTGACCATAGTTCCAAGATTTATAAAGATACAGCATTTTGGAATTGGGCACATGTCCAGTATTCATAGAGTAAACTGTAGAGGTGATGCAGATATTTGATCTGGATCAGAACCTTGTTAAAAAGCTTGTTTATTTTTACTTATGTTGTACTGTGGGTTGTATGCTTTATCTGTAGGTGTTAAATGTGTTTGCCAAAAGTTTTGATGCAGCCGATGGACTGATCAATAAAACATACTAATAGAAAACAAGATCATCAAGTTTTCAGACAACAACAAATTGGGAGGGACAGCTAATACCAGGGCCATAGCCAGAAAAAAATTTCGGGAGGGGTTGAAAATTTGCGGGAGGGTTGAAAATTTCACCGGGGGTGGGGGTGGGGGGGTTGAAACCTGCCTCCTAGCTCACGCTGAAGCAAAGAGCACAGCAGGGGGCAGAGCAGCCTTCAATAGCCTGCAGCTCCGCCCCTGTCAACCACCTCCACCAAGTCTGGCCTTCTTAATGAGAGCATTCAACACCCCCCCCCCCCCCACAACTTGGTTGCTTCGCTACATCGGCTATTGCTGCAAGTAATGACAGTGTGAATAAATTGTCAATATTTGTTGAGATAGTGCTTGCAGTTCTGGAGGGACTCTTAATTTTTTGCATCTCATAGACTTAGCATGGGGATTTGGTTAACCAGTTAAAATTCATGAGTAAACCAGGTTTTTTTAAATCTGAAACATTTCGGGGGGGGGTTGAACCCCTAAACCCCTCCCCCTCGCTACAGGCCTGGCTCAGCTGCAGGCAGGCGCATGCGCTGAGCCTGCTTCATGTTCATGTTCTTCACCATGATCTTTTCCTTCAGAGACATCTGTTGTCCCAATGCAAAATGGGTTCTCCAGCAGTTTCTCTGTCTTTTCTCCCACTTTGATTATTTTGTTTCCAGAAAACTGGAATCCCCTCCTGAGTTTTGCAACTGTTTTGCGTATTTTGAAGCAAAAGCTACACGTTTTGCAATAGACACAAAACTGGGTAATGAGTGTTTCGAACCAGGGTTTCTGAAAGACCAACAGTGTTTGATTTGTTCCTAACCTGTTTCAGAATTTTGCAGTTCTGCAGTTTTGTTTACAACATGTTTTGCGAAAGCCTCACAACTGAATAATGAGTGTCTCAAACCAGAGCTTCTAGTCAACTGCAACATTTTGAGACACCCCATGTAGTGAAATCATACCTTTGCTTCGTAGGACGCAGCCTGGGAGTCAGTGAGCAGACCTCCATGTTGGGAGGGTGCTAAGGATAGCTGACATTTTGGTAAGGCAGAGAGGCAAGGGGAGGAGTCAGCTAACTCCTGATTGGCTCAGACCCCTAGGGGAGGAGTTGAAGGAGTGGTGTAAAAAGGCTGTACTTTCTGTCAGAGAGGGAGAAGAGGGATTTGATCTAAAAGAGATAGGATTGAGATTTTCAGGCAGGGAGAAGAGAGTTTCTGAGTGAGTGAGAAATTAGACTGTCAGGGAATAATAGAGGACAAGCGCTTCAAGGTATTTTGGCTTGGGCGGTCAAAGGGAAGGCTTGTTGACTTGTATTAGGAGAAAATACAAGTGGTTTATTTCCCTACAGTGCAGAGTAGTCTAGAAGGAACCTAGTTACTCTTGCAGGCAGCCAGGGCAGCTGGTCTAAGAGACACACTGTTACTTGCTATAGGGATAGTGTGTGGAAAGTAACTCACGTCCAAGAAAAGTTACTCTTTCTATAGAAACCATTTGTTTTATAAGTCTGTGCCTCAGAAACCAACTACGCATATGTACCACTCAGTAATGAGTTGTCTGTTTCAAATATTTCAATAAACCTGTTCTCTAGTTTACTTTTAAATCTGCCTCAGCCTTGTTTTGTCATATAAAGCTAGATTCAGTCAGCCTCTACATCTCTGCAGTCCAGTCACACGAAAGGGAGCCAAAAAGAAGAACCGGTGAATAGGGACATTTTACCTCAAGTATATCATCTAGTTAATTCCTCAATCAGGAGTTTGAGGTGGTGGCAGCAAACCTACCATATACACACACCTTTCCCTTTCATCACCTTTGTGTGTAACACCCTTGCATATTCCTGTCACACAGGAGCAATAAGAGACCCTGATCTCTTAACCCTCTTTACAGTGGTGGCAGCGGTGGGATTGAAAAGTAAGGTTTCCCCCCTGTCACACGTAGATAAGGGACCCCTCGGTCCTTAACTCCCTTTACACCCCACCATTCAGAAACTTGTTTGAGACATCCATTACTCAATTTGGGGAGGCTATTTTAAAATGGGCAGAATGGGTTGGAAACCCATTTTGAAACAATGGCAAAAGTTTGGCACAGATTTGGAATGAATCAGACAATATTGATTTGGGGGAAGGGGGGTAATAAGAAATTGGCACATACAGATCTCTGCTTCAAGACATGGGCTTTTTCTTAAAGAACAATTGCGGGTTTAGAAAGGATTCCAAGTTTCAGGGTTTGCAGTTAACAAAGCTCCTTTCCTAGGCTGTTTCTGTGAGGGACAGATGAAAATCCCCAACAAGCCAACCCCACAAAAACTCAATAACTCCTCCTGGTGGAGATTTTTATTCCACATGGTCACTTACTTTGTTGTATCTACTGAATTGCTTTCCCAATGTGTTTTCTCATAGAATCATAGAATCAAAGAGTTGGAAGAGACCTCATGGGCCATCCAGTCCAACCCCCTGCCAAGAAGCAGGAATATTGCATTCAAATCACCCCTGACAGATGGCCATCCAGCCTCTGTTTAAAAGCTTCCAAAAAAGGAGCCTCCACCACACTCCAGGGCAGAGAGTTCCACTGCTGAACGGCTCTCGCAGTCAGGAAGTTCTTCCTCATGTTCAGATGGAATCTCCTTTCTTGTAGTTTGAAGCCATTGTTCCGCGTCCTAGTCTCCAGGGCAGCAGAAAACAAGCTTTCTCCCTCCTCCCTGTGGCTTCCTCTCACATATTTATACATGGCTATCATATCTCCTCTCAGCCTTCTCTTCTTCAGGCTAAACATGCCCAGCTCCTTATAAGCCACTCCTCATAGGGCTTGTTCTCCAGACCCTAAACATTCCCAGCTCCTTAAGCCACTCCTCATAGGGCTTGTTCTCCAGGGCTTGTCTCAGATGGGGCAAAGAACACAAATGACATAATAGGCATGGGCTTTTCTATCAGTAAATACATTAATAAATGCCTGACAGTCCTAAATCAGAGGAACCCCCAAACTGTACCTGGGCATATTTAAATACCTGGTCTGATCTTTTGGGATCATGGGGAAGACCTCAGACCCTGGAAATGACAATGTTGGGACGTGATTCTAAAATAATGCATTGTTTTGATTTTTCAGATCTTTGCCGAAGACACCCTTGCAGAAATGGAGGGACATGTTTGACTCCATGTGACACATGTTCTCATACATGCATTTGTCCTTCAGCATTCACAGGGGGAAACTGTGAAGTGGGTAAGTGCTATTCTTTTTAGTAAAATTGAAGAAACGAACACAACTGCTGTCTGAAGCTGTGTGGGTAAACAAAGCCTACCACTCACTCTGGGAAGCCACTGCCAAAACCACTCCGCTAAAACAATCTATCACAGCCTTAGTATGCCAACAGCGTTGTCGGCAGTGGGAAGACTTTTTAAACATGAGTTTTGGTAACAGCTTTTGACTGTCTATTTCAATGCCCATTTTATTAGTCCTGTTGTTGTTTTAGAATTTTTATCTTTGAAATCAAAATGTATGTTGCACTCCACGGCAATCTCCCAAATTGTGTAGAGTTATGAAGCCTATTTATTTTCCCTGGAATAACAATGAAAATCAGAAATAGTAGCATACCTAGAAGAGAGGGAAAACTGTCATCTCTTCTCAAAGGGAGATGATCCACTGACCAGCAGGTCTCTCTGGGTCAGGAATGTACCATTTCCCATTCTGACATTGTGGGTCCTTCCACACAGCCCTATATCCCAGAATATCAAGGCAGAAAATCCCACAATATCTGCTTTGAACTGGGTTATCTGAGTCCACACTCAGATAATGTGGGATTTTTGCCTTGATATTCTGGAATACAGAACTGTGTGGAAGGGCCCTGAGTGAATTGTTATTGTCACTGAATTCTCACCATGAATGCAACCATTGGTAACCTGGTGGTTGTCACTGAATTTGAGCAACAAGTAAAGAGAGTCTATCCCCCGACACACCCCCACACACATATATAACAAAAACGTAATAGTTTCAGAATATGGAATAATATGATTTTATGCTTCTTGGAATTTCAGCAAAATGTTTTGATGAAGCTCTCTATGAATATTTTGAGAACGGAGAAACCTGGGGAAGGATCTATCAAGGGACAGTGCAACACTGCACTTGCATTAATAGCCTAATTGAGTGCCAACGTGAACAGTACACAGGTATTTATGTTTCTTTCATTTTATGCAATTCAATTTATATCCTGCCTATGGAATCCAAGCTGGCTCACAATATAAGTTAAAACAAATCATAGTTTGAAAACTATTAAATAATCATATTAAAATAATTATTTCAAAAAGCAGTTGAAATATAGTAATGATAAAGGTAAAGGTTTCCCCTGACATTATTTAGTCGTGTCCGACTCTGAGGGGTTGTGCTCATCTTCATTTCTAAGCTGAAGAGCCAGCGTTGTCTATGGACACCTCCAAGGTCATGTGGCCAGCATGACTGCATAGAATGCTGTTACCTTCCCGCAGAAGCAGTAGCTATTGATCTACTAACATTTGCATGTTTTGAAACTGCTAGGTTGGCAGAAACTGGGGCTAACAGCAGGAGTTCACCCTGCTCCCCAGATTCAAACCGCCAACCTTTCAGTCAGCAAATTCAGCAGCTCAGCAGTTTAACTCGCTGCACCACCAGGGGCCCCTGAAATAGTAATGATGAAAATAAAATACAGCACATCGCATTAAAATACTTTGTGGCATTGATAATAAACAATCATACACTTGGGTTAACAAAAAGGTCTTCATCTGCTGGGAGAAAGAGAGGAGAAGAGTTACCAGCCTATTTATTATTTATTATTATTATTTATTTCAAACATTTGTACCCCGTACTTCCCAACCCCCAACTCATTTGATGGCAACACATACAGTATAACACAATATCATACATTAAGAAAAAACATTAAGTAAAAACATTAGATTAGAAGTTCATTTAAAACATTATTATCAGCCATAAAACCTTATCCTATCCAATTCAGAGTCCAAAGACTTAATCCAGAGCCTGTCCATTGTCCGTTCACGTAAACATTGCAATTACTATTCAGCCTGCTACCCAAATGCCTGGACCCAGAACCATGACTTGAGCTTCTTCCTAAAGGAAAGGAGGGATGGAGCTGACCTAACTTCACTGGGGATTGTGTTCCACAAGGGGGTGCCACCACCAAGAAGGCCCTGTCTCTCGTTCCCACCAAACACGTTTGCGACGAAGGCGGGAATGAGAGCAGGGCCTCCCGGGATGATCTTAAACTCTGAGACAGGACATAGAGGGAGGTGCCTAGCCTCCTATGAAAGGGCATTCCATGTTCTGGCTGCAGCCATGAAGAAGGCTCTCTTCTATATCCCCACTAAGTTTCCTGTTAGGGTTATGGGACTAAGATATTCCCCCAAGAATCTTGAAAATGCAGGCAGGCTCATATTAGGAAATGTGGTCTTTCAGACAGTCTGGACCCAAGCCATATAGGACTGCATAGGTCATAACCAGCATACTTAATTGTGGCTGTAAATAAACTGGTAAAGCTCTTTCAACAAGAAAGTTATTTGTTCCCTGGAACCAGATCTGGTCAGTAGTCTGGCTGCAGTAATTTGAACCTACAGCGGTTTCTGAAGCAGCCCAACATAGAATGTGTTACAGTAATCCTAATGGATGCAATCGAGGCGTGTGTCACCATGGACAGATTTGGCATCTCAAGGAATTAGCACAGCTGGCACACTAGTTTTAACTGTATGAATGCACTCCTGGCTGCTGCCAAGTGCTGGGCCTCCAGGCTCAGATCTGTGTTCAAGAAAATGCTCAAAGTACAAATCTGAGATTTCAGGGGGCGTGTGGCGCTGTCCAGCACAATCTGAATTCATATTCACTGGCCTGCCTTTGACTGACCAGAAGCACCTCTGTCTTATCTGGATTAAGTTTTTTCCCTCATCTAATCTTCTGCTGAGCGAAAAAAGGCTGAGCGAAGGAAGATCGATGCTTTTGAACTGTGGTGTTGGAGGAAAGTTCTGAGAGTGCCTTGGACTGCGAGAAGATCCAACCAGTCCATCCTCCAGGAAATAAAGCCCGACTGCTCATTGGAGGGAAGGATACTAGAGACAAAGTTGAAGTACTTTGGCCACATCATGAGGAGACAGCAAAGCCTAGAGAAGACAATTATGCTGGGAAAGTGGAAGGCAAAAGGAAGAGGGGCCGACCAAGGGCAAGATGGATGGATGGCATCCTTGAAATGACTGGACTGACCTTGAAGGAGCTGGGGGTGGTGACGGCCGACAGGGAGCTCTGGCGTGGGCTGGTCCATGAGGTCACGAAGAGTCGGAGACGACTGAACGAATGAACAACAACACTCTTCTGCTGACAGCAGACACTAATTTAACAATAAGACACCTTCCTCAGAATTAGATGGAAAAAGAAAGAGACAAGTGACGTCAGTATGCTTTTGATAAAACACTCCCAAAAGTTTGGATAACTTCTGCCAGTGGTTTTTATGTAGACGTTGAATCTCATGGTGGCCAAAACAGAGATCTCTGGAATATTGCAGACCTGCTTTGGAATCAAGAAAAATCCCCAAGCCCCACCTTCTGAGCTAGCATCTCCAAAAAACACCAGAATCACTTTAAAACAGTGCCTGCAGTGCCCAGAGAGATGTCTCAGAAAGATACAAAGGGTATTGAAGGCTGCTGAGAGGTGTCATAACTCTGGAGTCAGAAGATTCAGATGGAGAGGAGGAGCCCAGGAATCTGCAACTCCTGATGATGGTGGTGCTTTTTCTACATCAGAGGAGACAGAGACTGTGGCAGAGATTTTGTTGATCTCGGTTTGGCTATGATTTACCTCTCTGTTTTTACTCCTTGCTGGTTTTGCCTATCTGGACCACTGACCCAGAGGCAACTCCTGGTCTGGCTGATGACCACTCTCTTGCTTCATCATCATCTCATCGAAAATCTGTGACTGACTGGACTTAATTAGCTACTCAACAGCTCTGGGTTTCCAACTACCTGGTTCCTGGGTCACTTGCTAACTGGAACACCAAACAGTCCATTGTTGACATAAGTCACCCAGCAAGTTGACCAAAGCTGTCTCTGTCCCATAATCAGGGCTAAAGTCAGATTGTATTGCATCTAGAGCTGAGAAAGGCTCATTCCCCACAATCCTGCTTCATCTGGAGGCTGTGGTAAGACCTCTTTTAAAGAAACCTTCCCTAGACCCCACTGTAATTGACAACTGTGCTGGCACAACTGTGCCAGGAGTTTAGAATTTCTTTTCTTGCATGGCTAGATTGCTTTAAATTACTTGGGCCATGCATTTTGCAGTAAGATAGCTTCCCTCAGTTTGCAACCATAGGGCCAATGATTCATCAATCATCGTTAGAGCCATTAGATCCGCCCCTTTTCCCAGGTTTGGAGGGAAAAAGGAACTTTTAGCTCAGTTTACAATTGGAAGCCTTACAGATAGGATGTGTGGACTTTTCTCTCCCCACCTGTAAAAAGCTTCATTTCACACAGCTTTGCTGGGGGAAAATAAGAAAGGTCTCACAGCTTCGCTAGGGAAAAAAGGAAAACCTCCATAGCTTTGTTGGGGTTGAAGAAATAGATCTACAGCCAGCTTTGCTGAGGAGAAAGGTTACAGTCAGCCTTTGCTGGGAAATACAGCCAGTTTTGATGGGCAAAAGGAATGGTTCTACAACCTGTGTGGAAAATCGAAAGGACACCAACTCGGAAGATTCACAGAAGACCTTATCTGGTAAGGGACACTCGGGCAATCCATAATGCAGCTTGGAGCCAGGAGTAGGGGCCTCACGCCAGTAAGGTAAAGGAAGATTTGCCCAAGGAGGGGTCAGAAGGTTTCCCCAAGGAAAAGGAACAGTTCATTAAGCAGTTGCCTGTCCCTTGTGGGCAGGTTAAGAAAGCTACCAGTTTTCCAGAGTTTTACAGTATTTAATTCCTTTGTTGAATATTTAAGTACCAATAAAGAACTTTGTTGAACTTACTTTAAGCCTCTACACAACTTTGTGGTGGGAAACCCAAGGGCCCTTTAGTTGAGGCAGCCCCAGTGTCCCGTTGGACATACAGAAAGCACGTCCTGCAAATAGACATTGCCACAGCCCAGCGTGCGACAGCACAACTACAGACGAACCTCCAATTTCTGGGCAAAGTACTAGTGCATGTGGTGTCTTCTCAACTCCAATGGTTCCTGGATGAAGTAGATTATCTAGATCAGTGTTTCTCAAACTCTGCTCCTCCAGGTGTTCTGGACTTCAACTCCCACAATTCCTAACAGCAGGTAAACTGGCTGGGATTTCTGGGAGCTGAAGTCCAAAACACCTGGAGCAGTAGAAGTTGAAAAACACTAATCTAGATCCATTTCAGTCTGGTTTCAGGCCTGGCTATGGGACAGATAAATAAAGTATAAATCAAGTTGTAAATAATGACGATGATGATGATGATGATGATGATGATGATGATGACAACACCAGGTTTCCATAATACAAGACAGGCTAGTATATTCATCAAGTCCTGAAATTAGGTTTGCCCTATCAGTATCAACATTTCCAGCCCTGAGACCTGTTCCAAGGCTATCTAGACTATAGATATCATCATACTTACCAATTTAAGTGTCTTAGGATGTTTGCCAGCTAGTTGAGGGATGGATAGGCATGCAGCCGATCACATGATGTCCCTCAACTTCTGACAGAGACCCCACACTCAACCGGCATGGAAGCAACCTACGTTGCTTCCTCGTCAACGCTGTAAGGCCCTGGCGTGGTTAAGCGAAGCTTCCCCCATGTGATGGTGAAATGGCACCAGAGGTGAGGCGTGTGATAAGGTCCATGATGTAGGGGACCTGCTGTGGTTCCCCTGTTCTTATGCTGTTAGTAATATGATTATTACTTTGTACAAGTAAGACAAGTTTTGTGTACATTTTTGGAAATTTTGGAGAAATGCCTCTAGAACATGGCTCTATAGCCCGAAAAAACCCACAAGAACCTAGCTTAATATGACAATTGGCACAAAAAGATAAAAAACATATTGATGCTATCAACCCTCTAAACAAAATGTGCATGAATTACACCTTTATCTGTAATCTAAATATTTGCCAGAAACATACATGCCCTTTTAGCTATGCGTTACATTGGTGTTTTTGGATGTGTTCGTCTAGATTGCACCATCAACCCATGCCTCCATGAAGCCTCTTGCAGGAGAACTGCCTTCACTAACAGGACTGTCTGTGGGTGCAGACATACTTTTGTGGGGAAATACTGCAATATTAGTGAGTACACCAAGTTCTTTGCGTACAGTTTAAAGAAATAAGACTGGTTGATGTGTTTCCTCTCGTGAAATTATCGCTCTTGTTCTTATTTAACTAAGGACACAATTGCATCCGTCTCACTTCTGTGATTATTTGTGAGCTTTCTGTTGTTTTTGAATTCATTAAAATTATCATTGGTGTTATGTGCTTTAAAGTTGTTTCCAACATATGGTGATCCTGAGGCAAATCTAAAATGGGTTTCCTAGGAAGGCTGTATTCAGAAAGAGTTTGCGATTGCTATTCTTTGAGGCTGAAAGTGCATGACTATAATTCAGTAGGTTGCCATAACATGGCAGGGATTCACATCCTGGTCTTCCAGAGTGGAGTCTGGTGCTCAAATTGATTGATTGATTGATTGATTGATTGATTGATTGATTGATAACTTTTATATCCCATTCTTCTCTACCTCCGTGGAGGGACTCAGAATGGCTAACAGCAAAATTCAATACTATACAATAAATAGCGTCATAAAACAACATACACAATAGCTAGGTTCTAATATATATATATGACAATTCATCACATTAAAAACAACATCCAACTCAGTCGAAAACGTTGTGGTCAAATAACTCTATACCAGATCATCCATCAATCTGCAAATGCCTGATTCAAAAGCCAGGATTTTAGCTGCTTCACCGGGGAGAGAGTTCCATAGCCGGGGGGGCACCACAGAGAAGGCCCTGTCTCTTGTCCCCACCAAATGTGACTGTGAAGGTGGTGGGACTGAGAGAAGGGCCTCTCTGGAAGATCTTAAAATCTTTAATGCTCTGGTTTATAGGGAAAGATATAAGCTTTAAGCTACAATACCCTACGTGGCTCTGGTCTGGTTCAGACAGCTAAACCGGACCAGAGACATGTAGGGTATTGTAGCTTAAAACTAGCACTTTGAATAGTGCTGAAACCACTACACCACATTCGTTCCTGGTTATTTAAATTCTGTTGGCCACCATTGACAGTGGTGGTGACCCCATGGCCAGAGGGAGTCATATGCAGGCACAGCAACCTCGTGTGCAATCACAGAATCAAAGAATCTGAAGAGATCACAAGGTCCATCTAATCCAATCCCCACCCTGCATGAACAATGTAGTCAAAGTACTCCTGATAGATGGCCATCTAGACTCTGTTTAAAACCCTCCAGAAGAGATGCCACCACACTCCAGCATGTTCCACTACTGAACAGCTCTTAGCAGCAGTAAGTTCTTTGTTGGGATCCCTTTTGCTGCAATTTGAATCCATTGCTCTGCGTCCTAGTCTCTAGAGCAGCAGAAACCAAGCTTGTCCCCTCCTCAATGTGACATCCCTTCAAATATTCAAGTATGGCTGTCACGTCTCCTCTCAATCATCTCTTTTTCGAGCTAAATATAACCAGCTCCCTAAGCTGATCCTCACAGGCTTTGGCTTCCAGACATTTTATCATTTTGATCACTCTTCTCTGGATGTGTTCCAGTTTGTCAATAGCCTTCTTGAATTGTGGTGCCCAGAACTGGACACAGTGTACTAAGGGAGATCTAACCAAATCAGAATAGAATACAACTAGTGTTACCCTCAATCTCTAGATACTATATTCCTATTGATGCACCCCAGAATGGCATTGGCTGTTTTAGCTGCTGTGTCACATTGTTATCTTCAGCTTGTGGTCTACTAAGGCATATAGGAAGATTAAATTACTGTATCTATAATTGGTGAAGAAAAACATTCTAGTTTATCCATTCTCATGAATAGAATAGCAGGTTCAAATCCGGGGACAGCATGGATGAGCTCCCTCTGTTTGCTCCAGCTCCCCATGTGGGGACATGAGAGAAGCCTCCCACAAGGATGGTAAATCATCAAAAACATTCAGGCATCATCTGGGCAACATCCTTGCAGACGGTCAATTCTCTCACACCAGAAGCAACTTGCAGTTTCTCAAGTCACTCCTAACACACACACAAAAATCATATTGGCCTCTGGAATTGTCACAAATTATAGCGATTCCAGCAGTGCCTGTTTGGGGGCATGGCGAACCCATGACCCGCACTGCCCGACTTGCCGGAAACTCCATCCTATATGGGGAAGTGTCCTCCGCCTGGCTTCCCCCCATTGTTGCCAATGCAACACAGGAAGCTTCCCATGTTGCCTCTGTGGTGGCATACGCCAGTTCCGTTGTAGTTTAGCCATGGAGCCCCACCAGAAGTAGCTCAATGTCATGGGATGGGAGCCAGCAAACCCCATGGCTAAACTACAGCTGAACCAGTGTATACTGCCAAAAATATCCCCATCTGATGAGATTGCAGGTTAGTCTCCCGCATGAAATAATTTCACAGCTTGGGGGGAACTATTGAGAAAGCCTGGTCTTGTGTAGTCACCTAATGTGGCTGTAAATATGGTAGGACCAAGAAAATCAGAACAGCTTAAAAGATAGACAGATATATAGGGGTTATTTTTCAGCCTAGGCCCAGGGGAACTTTTCCCCATCCATCTTCAACATAGATCACCCATCCAGGCAACCAAAGTTATTTCTGTCCCATAAACATGTCTGGAAGCCAGACTGAAATGGATCTAGATAATCCAATTTAATCCAGGAGCCACTCTCGCATAGCTTGCATGAAAATGAGAAGGCTGATAATCATCCAGTATAGTGGGGTGCAAGGACAATTTTTTCATCAGAGATCACTTGCTATGAAGACACATGGGAACTTTATTTTTCCACTCATTTGATCTCACACACATACACCTTGCATCATATGAGCTGGGAAGGGCGAGGATCCAATAAGCATGTGATGGGATCCTTTCAATAGCATCAGGCTTATTTATTATTTATTTATTAACTGCATTTCTATACCACTTTTCTCACCCCTGGGGCACTCAAAGTGGTTTACAACATAATAAATGGCAAATTCAATGCCTCAAATATATACAAAAATATCACATATCCAAATCAGTAATATATAACTATAGAAAATAACCATTAAAACTATAAAAACATCAAACATAGACATAAGCATGAAATATATTATTGCTGCAATTAACAATGTAGACTCCTTCCCCCCCCCCCCCCCAACTCTCTCTCCATAGTATTTCTGAGTGAAGTCTAGTGAACGAATGTTAAGGGAAGAAGAGAAAATAGCTGTGAAAATTGGAGCAAGAAAGGAGCTGGGTATGAGAATGGGAGTAGGATCTCATGGAGATGTGGAGAAGCTGCCCATAAGAGAAGCTGAATGATTTTCCAGGAAGTAGCTTGGTTTATTTCTGAGGCCTTCCAACACAAGTCAGTAATAGCTGGACTCTCCCCTCGTGGATTTCCACTTAAGCCGGGGACAGCGTGGATGAGCTCCCTCTGTCAGCTCCAGCTCCCCATGCAGGGACATATCAACACAAAATATCAACACAAAACATATGGCTACTGGCCAATTTTATGAAGACACCCTTTACAAGTCAATAAACAAGTTCTGACCAATGTTCCTTTGGCGTTCAACTCTTTTGTGTTTGTATCTAGTTCCTAGCCAAGAGTGCAAATATGGCAACGGATTAAATTACAGGGGCATTGTGAAGAAGACAGTTTCTGGAAATAATTGTCTGCCATGGAACTCAAATTTGCTTAATGCTGACTTTGTTGAAAATCCTGTGCAGCTGGGACTGGGAGCACATTCATATTGCCGGTAAGAAAACGCCTGGCGGAATAGCCAGGGGATAGTAGATGTTGCTAAATGTGTTCATAGAGCAGCGTAGGAAATGTGTTCTAGTATTGTTATTTGTTTAGTGTTTTTGATATCTATCCTATATTACATTTCAAAGAAAATAAATATGTTATGCAAGTTTGGAAATCCCATTTTATCTAGGCCATCCTGTTTGAATCAGGAAAGGAAGCCAGCTTCATAGAGTCATAGAGTCATAGTGCTGAATGTTTTGTTCAATCAAAACTAACTTCAAACCATTAGTCCTGATCCTCTGGGGCAGCAGACATTAGGCCTGCACCCTCCCCTCTGTAAAACCCCTTAATATATTTACAGAGAGCAATCATATCACTCCTGCCTTCTCTTCAACAAGCTGAATGTGCCTATCTCCTTCAACATTTCCTCATATGCCTTGGCTTCCATGCTGCATACAATTGCCTTTCTCTGAAACTGCTTCAAATTATCCTTTCAGGTGCAATGCCCAGCCTGTCTCTCCAAATCAGTCTCACTTGCGAATAGTTACTAACTTTATTGATATAGACAGCACACTTCTTATTGTCAGGACTGAGAGCACAGTTACATGACTTATAAAGGTATTATTATTTGAAGTTTGGCATTAAAGGTAAAGGTAAAGGTTTTCCCCTGACATTAAGTCCAGTCGTGTCCAACTCTGGGGTATGGTGCTCATTTCCATTTCTAAGCCAAAGGACCAGCATTGTCCGTAGACACCTCCAAGGTCATGTGGCCAGCATGACTGCATGGAGCGCCATTACCTTCCCGCTGGAGCGGTACCTATTGATCTACTCACATTTGCATGTTTTCGAACTGCTAGGTTGGCAGAAGCTGGGGCTGACAGCGGAATTTTACGCCGCTCCCCGGATTCGAATCTGCGACCTTTCAGTCAACAAGTTTAGCAGCTCAGTGGTTTAATCCTCTGTGCCACCATATAATGCCATTTGGCATTATATGGTTTGAAGTTGGAAACTTTTTCTTTATTTCCTCAATTGAAATGAAACATGGAAATATGGTAGATTACTTTTAAAAGATGAGAGTGATCTTACATTTTTTATGAAGGGATACATTGTACCAGCTGGCATAACAAAACAGCAGAAGTATAAGTGAAATTAAAATATTGATTAAATTCTTGGATAATAAAGATCACAACATTTAAAGAAACAATTGAGGTTTATGTGGAGGAAGATTGTTCAGATGGAATCCTCTAATATTCCTGGTGTCCCAGAACAAATTCCACTATGTTGTCATTCAGAGGACAGAAACAATTCAGTGTAAAAATATTTGCTAGAGTATGATTGAGTAAATTGGGAATTTTTTATATCAGTGGCCAACCACTTCCCGACCTGGAGAAGAATCAGCTTAAGGGTTCAAATATAAATTGAATTATGTGGTATCAGGTTCAAAATTTCATCAAGCAATTGCATATTTCAAAACAGTTTTTTTAGAAGTCTACCCAACTGAAATGTTTCTAGTCACAATGGCTAAGGCAATGGTTCTCAACCTGGGGTCCCCGGATGTTTTTGGCCTACAACTCCCAGAAATCCCAGCCAGTTTACCAGCTGTTAGGATTTCTGGGAGTTGAAGGCCAAAAACATCTGGGGACCTCAGGTTGAGAACCACTGGGCTAAGGGATTTGGCTCCTGTCTTTAGTGTTAGTTTAGCTGATTTTGATCTGGGCCCCCAAGATGGTCTCAGCAGGATGTGGGAGACATTATTCTACATTATTATATAATCCAGATTATCAAATCAGATAATCTACATTATCTAATTTGAACTGGATTATATCAGTCTAAAATGCTATATAATCCAGTTCAAGGCAGGTAATCTGAGTTTTATATGGCAGTGTAGAAGGGGCTGGAGTTGTCTGCCTAGATAAGGAAAATGGGAGAGTATGCTGGGCAACAGGCCCGTAGCCAGGATTTCGATTTGGGGGGGGGGCTGAGTGGGGGTTCGGGGGGGCTGAGTTTCGGGGGGCTGAGTCTGAGTGAAAGTGGGTCTACCCTAGCAAACCTTTTGTATCATTACCCCAATACCCCCATGCATATGGGATATATTGAGAATGGTGATCAGATCATGATATCAATAAACATAACAGTTTAAATAATGCACCAGTAAGGCCTTTTCGCGAACCACCATGAGAATTTGGGGGGGAGGGGGAAGCCCCTCAAGCCCCCCCCCCCCCCCGGCTTTAACTCTACTCTTTCCCCTGTTTGGCGGATGAGACTTTGAAATTAAAGACTCCTTTCAACTTTTATGGTGCCATTGTAGTAATGCATCTCAATTCTACGATACAGCCTTTTCGGTAATAAATAATATCACTAACTATCACTTTACAAAGACTCCAGAAATAGCTTTCCTGGGTTTTCTTCCAAGGAAACAAGGGAAAAGCATGTCAGAAATTCGTAATTGGTTAGTAGATGTCAGACTGGACATTACGAGGTTTTGAGAAGATTTAAAGGGGCATCTGTGACAAGCTGGTTTAATACATTTCAAACAGCCAAAGGAAAGAAAGAAAAGCAAAATTTACTCTGTATTGGAAGTCTTTTGTTGAATATATTGGGGGAGTTGTTCCTTCAAAAGCATTCAGTTTTCTTTGGCCGACTATGTAAGAAGACAGGTTCAGAAGCAAGTTCAGAGAAGTACAAAAAGAATGGTTCAAGACTTGGAGAACAAAACATATGGGAAAAGGTTGAGGAAGTTGCATATGTTCAACCTATGGAAGAAAAGTCTAAAGGATGAAATTATTGCCCTTATTTCAGCATCTAAAGAGCTGTTACAGAGATGGAAGTCTGCTGCCCCAGAAGGTAGGAACTGGTCAAATGAACAATAGTATTGACAAAAGTCTTCCTTTTGTGGAAGAACTCTTCATTTTGTCAGTTTCTTGGTCTATGTGAGAATCACAGAATCATAGAGCTGGACTCTTTACAACTCTTTGAGTCTGCGATTCTTACACAGACCGAGAAACTGACAAAATGAAGAGGTGTTCCACAAAAGGAAGACTTTTGCCAATACTGTTGTTTTGGTTTTAGAAGCGAAGAAAAACCAAGTAGTCCTTACTATAGGACAAATAAGATAAGTATTTTAATAACATCGAAGAGTTTTTGTCTATTTTAAGAGGCAATGTCATCTTCATTGCTTTAGAAATCTAGATGATGATGAGAAACCATGGTGTTACTTCATCAAAGACAACACAGTATCTTGGGAATACTGCAACATTACATCATGTGGTAAGTAATACTTCTTACCTGTGGAATTTCAGTTTAAACTATCCTGTTGACATTAACATGAGATAAGGAAGAATGGAAGGAGGTCAACAAGTGTAAAGAAGAAGCACCAACAGGGACACATTCTCCCTATCGGTGTTGAGATGGAGATCACCCACTAAGTTCTCAATCTGTGGACCCTCAGATATTTTGGCTTTCAACTCCCAGAAATCCTAACAGCTGTTAAACTGACTGGGATTTTTGGGAGTTGTAGGCCAAAACACCTGGGGACCCACAGGTTGAGAACCACTGTACTAAGATAACCATAGCAGTCTCAACTCTGTATTCTGCTCTGAAACCAGTTTGAAATGGGTCAAGGAAGTGTGTGTCATCCAAGACTGCCTAGAGTTGCAGTACAACTGCCTTCTCAATCACCTTGCCCAAAAAAGAAGGTTAGACTCTAGTCTGTAATTATTAAGATCCAGGGGATCCAAGGAGGGCTAACTACTCCTTCTTTTAAACAGGATGGAAAGTTTCCCTCCCTGAGAGATGCATTAAAAATTGGTTGTATTTGAGATTGAATTACATCTCCTCCCTGGATGATCAGCCAAGATGGACAGGGATCAAGAAAACAGGTTGTCTTCCTTATTTACCCCAGCAGCTTGTCCACATCAGCAGTACTCACCAGTTGAAACTGATCCAGTGTAATCTCACTTAAAGAGTTCCTGAACACCTCATTGTTGGCCTCTGCCCCAATCACAGTGTCTAAGTCAGCTTTCATGCAAGATGTTTTACCTGCAAAATGGTTGTTAAAAGCATCACAGTGAGCTACTGAAGATTCTAGCAATGGGTTCAAAGGGGAGGGCCTCTGGGTCAAGCTTTCTACCACTCTGGACAGTTCAGCTGGACGTGAATCTATGACACTATGCATGCATTGCCACTTTATAGGAGTAAAGGTGTCTTGTCTTGTCACATGAAAATCAAAGTGTTCTGCCATCTGCTCTGGCCAGCAAATCTTCAACAAAAGAGGAAAGTGGTAATTCTAGGGAGTGGGAGGCATTGCTTTGCTGTCCTGGGACACAAGCTTTGGGGAACTAACTGTTGTTAATAGAAGAGTTTTAAATAATGTAGTGTTCTGGCTTTTATTTTGTTTTGTCTTATTAATATTTATTTATTTATTTACCATATTTACACCCCACCCTTCTCACCTGGGAGGGGGCTCAGGACGGCCTTGCAACAGGCAGCAGTTTGATGCCGTACACACATATATCAAAAAATAAACAATTACAATTAAAACCAAGCAATTAAAACATAAATGATTAAACATCAATTAAAATCACTCCATCCAAATCATAATCCAGGGCCGTTCCATTTGTCAATCACAAATTTTTAACATTTGTTTTGTTGAACATCAATTATTGTTCACATGTGCTTTATGTATATTTGTGTCTGTATTGACTTTGTAAGGTGCTGTCAGACCTGGATCTGAGAAAAGTTGGAAATAATTCAGATTTACCATTCCTTATCCAAAATTCTCAAATTCTAAACACCCCCCAAAAGAAAACCATATAAGTGGCTGAGAGGTGACACCTTTGCTTTCTGATTGTTTAGAGTATATACACTTTGTTTCATTAACATAGTTATTTAAAAATATCGTATAACTTACCTCCAGGTTATGTGTATAAGATGTATGCGCAACAAAGATGAATTTCCTGTTTAGCTTTAAGTCCCATCTTCAAAACGTATCATTATTTATGTGCACGCAATTACAGGTATTCCAGATTTGAAAGAAATCGGAAATCCAAAACACTTCAGATCTTAAATATTTCAGATAAAAGACAATCTGTCATAACAACAATAACAACAAAATCACAATAGTAACCATTACAGCAGCACTATGATGTGGCAGGAGCAATGCAATCAAGACAGACGGGATTTGAGCTGACAATTCAGCTTTGCCTGTGTGGATTCACATTTTGCCTTTATAGTAGTGGTGTACATGACATATTTGACATCTGGAGGGATTGCTTTTTAACACTCCTGAGAGAGGTGGAGGAGCAGCATTCCAGGCAGGCCTTTTCCAAGTTACTGATATCAAACTTGAGGTTGCACTACTGGACCAAAGGCTTGTTCAAAGAGGCACATCACCAGGAGCCTGGGCATCCTCCACCAGGAGCCTGGGACTAACTACTACTGCCTCCACTGACCTAGGTCTGTGCCATCACACTGCTGCTGCCACCTCCACTTGCGTTGAAGCTCATCTAGTTGGACTGCCATGGTGGTGGAGCAACAGGGGCTACTAGAGCAAGAAGGGTTTTTTTCCATAGGAGTGACTTGAGAGACTGCAAGTCTCTTCTTGTGTGAGAGAATTGGCCATCTGCTAGGACATTGCCAAGGCGATGCCCAGATGTTTTGTACCATCCTTGTGGGATGCTTCTCTCATGTCCCCGCATGGGGAACTAAAGCTGACAGAGGGAGCTCATCCTCGCTCTCCCTAGATTTGAACCTCTGACCTGTCGGTCTTCAGTTCTGCTGGCACAAGAGTTTAACCCACTGTGCCACTGGGGACTCCATAGAGCAAGCCATGGTGGGCCAACAGTAATGATAGGGTAGTGCTTAGAGTATGGCTGACAAGTCTATTTGAGTCCCCTTGAGGTTGTAGCTTAAATTACCATGTGAGACAGGTCTTCCCCAAACCAGGGCATTTGCCCATATGTTCTTTTCTTTTTTTTTTTTCCTTTTTTTTCTTTTTTTTTTTTTTTTTTTTTTTTCTTTTTTTTTTTTTTTTTTTTTTTTTTTTTTTGTCTTCCCCAAACCAGGGCATTTGCCCATATGATTGCCACTTCCACCACTACCATTTTTCCATTTCCATGCTCTGAGCCTCTCATGGGCAAGGCCAATCCTGACCATTGTATAGCCAACAACAATAGTAAAAAGAGGATGGCAGTGGTGATTGTTGATCTCACTATGGCATATGGCAATCTTAGGCAAACTTGAGTTAATTTGAGGGTAAAGGGGGGCTTTGAAGAAAGGAACGTAGTGTTTGCTTTTAAATGTTCTTGTTGTTTGCACCTGGGACCAGGGGCGGCTCAATCCATTACGCAAAGTAAGAATTTGCAGTATAGTTGATTTTGCCCAGGGGTGCTCTTGAGGTGCTCTTAGGGGAAAATAGACCTTGACATATGCGAGTTGTAGTTACTGGGATGTATAGTTCACCTACAATCAAAGAGCATTCTGAACTCCACCAATGATGGAATTGAACCAAATATGGCACACAGAACTCCCACGACGAACAGAAAATATATATCAGTGATTGGTTGGGGGAGGGGGCGCCAAAATACTGTTTGCTTACCGTTGAAAATTACCTAGGGCCGCCTCTGCCTGAGTCAGAGTGCTCCCACCAATCCACTGTGCTTTAATACCACAGATTTTTTTTTTTGGTCATGTCAGGAGCAACTTGAGAAACTGCAAGTTGCTTCTGGTGTGAGAGAATTGGCAGTCAGCAAGGACGTTGCCCAGGGGATGTCTGGATGAATTGATGTTTTTATCATCCTTGTGGGAGGCTTCTCTCATGTCCCGCATGAGGAGCTGGAGCTGATAGAGGGAGCTCATCCGGCTTTTCCATGGATTCGAACCTGCGACCTATCAGTGTTCAGTCCTGCCAGCACAGGGGTTTACCCCACTGCACCACTGAGGGCTCCAAATGCAACAGATGGAACAAAACATGAAAACTGTCCTGAACTACTATACGCTGTATTATTTCTTACTTTGCCATCATAAATCATTATGTTAGTCAGCAAAAGTCTGAATTCTGTACTAGCCACATGGTGACCAAAATATTTCCAAATCTCACTTTTTCTCTGGTGCAATAACCTGGCCAGTGTAATTCATGGATTGAGACAGAAAGCCAGCCAGCCACCTTCCTGTAGTTGGACACACAGTGAAAAGCATCATCTGTGTAGGACCACCCAGAATAGAGGTCCATTGGAGGAATACTGAATGTCCAGCTCTGGAGAAGTAGCTGGACGCTTCTCTGACATTCCCCTATGACCACCACCACTCTGTGCCAACAAGGAAATGGCTAGCGAAAATGGAGACTGCAGCAAAGAAAAGGGGGGAGTTAGACAGAAAATATAACATTGTTATCCAATTTGTGCTATGTCTCCCAATCCAGGATCTCAGCCATGGTCTGTCCCCTGAAGAGAGCTCTTCGTTTTGTAGTAATGTTCTATGCAATTTAAAGTAAACAGAGTAAATATTCAACAAGTAAGGAGGGAACATATTATAGACAAGAGAGTAAATTTGTCTCTTTCTCATCTAGAGAGCCGGGGAAGACGGCCACCACCACCATCACCACCACCAGAAATATTAGAGGAGTTTGCTGTGGTCAGGAATTCATGTGGAAAGAGACATAAGAAGCGGAGTTTCCTAAGACCTAGGATTATAGGTGGTTCTTCTGCTTTGCCAGGCTCCCATCCATGGCTGGCTGCTATATATATTGGCCAAGAGTTCTGTGCTGGAAGCCTTATTCGTTCTTGTTGGGTTCTGACAGCTGCACATTGTTTCGCTAGTAGGTAAAGCCTTGTTTGGTATTGTATGAAATCAATTTTGTTTTTATCACTTAGGAAATATGTATGAAGTTATGCAAAAGTACTCCTTGCCAGTGCTGTCTTATAAAAGTAGACTAATTTTAAAAAATACAAGATTTGATGAGCTAATAAAAGGAAAATGCCATGTGCCYTTTTTCATTTGCACCACATTCCCATCCTAATTGTAGAGCAGGAGATGGCATAGGGTACTGTCGCCATGGCTGGGTTTGGCGGGGGGGGGGGTGTTGTTTTTTGCAGGCCTTGACCCCTCCAGARTTTTCTGTGAAAAAAATTGGGAGTTTGTTTGGATGTCCACAAGGWTTTTAYGGAGTCCCAGTAACAGGAAACCGGGCCCTGGTTCCATCATWATTGTCTCCCTCCCCACTGTTGAGGAAGAGGCTCTTCTTCCATGGACAAGAGGAATGCCAAGCAGGCACGAGAACATGTAGCCTATCCTTTCTTCACCAATTTGCTCATCTTCCATAGTCATCATCATATTTGACCACTTATGGCCAAGTTTGATTGTCTTCCAAGGATGGGTCTTGGCAATGGGTCCATAAGTTACTGTAAAACCTATTCTGGATCAACATAGTCTTTCATAATGAGGACATCGATTTCCAGCTGGAAAGTGGTTATAACAAGGGTTTACTTGGTATGCTTTCCTCTTGGCATGTTTCTCCCTTACGCCCTCTATTCATGTTTCTTCAAAATTCATAGCACTGTTGATAACAGCTGATCTCCAGTTAGAGCACACAAGGGCCAGAGCTTCCCAGTGATCGGACATTTGGCCGAAGTAGCCAGTCCAGCGAAGCTGATGGCAGAGAATCATCACTTCAGTGCTGGTGGTCTTTGCTTATTTTAGAACACTGATATTTGTCAGGATTTTTCAATGGAAATGCTGATAGAATCTTTCCAGAAGTCAAGAGTGGCCTTTGTAGACAACCACACACATACAGTAGAGTTTGAAGGGCAGTAGCTTTATAAGCAAGCATTTTAGTATCCTTACAAATGTCTCAGTCCTTGAACACTCTCTGCTTCATTTGAAAAAAATGCTGCACTCGCAGAGCTCAGATGGTGTATTTCAGCATTTTGTATAACTTTTGTAGAGAGGTTGCTGCCTAAGTAGTGGAAATTGTCAGTGTTTTCTAGCTTTACACCATGAAGCTGACATTGCACAGGGATTGGTTTTGTCTTCTGATAAAGTAATTGGGATAGGGATTATAAAGCCAAGCAAGCATGCTCTGTCCCTCCTACACCAGTTTGCTCACCCACCAGGAGGAAATTGTTCATATGTATACACACACGAATGGCATATAATTCCTAGCTGATGCTGACTACTAGTTGAGGAGATAAGACCATTTTGCTTTCCTTTTTTCTCAGCCCACTGAAATCGACCATTCGAGTTGTATTGGGACAACATTTTTTAAATAAAACAACAGATGTTACTCAAGAATTTGATGTGGAGAAATACATCCTGTTTCCTGACTACACAGTGTACAAGCCAACTGAAAACGATATTGGTGAGCATTTTTCTTATCTCTTATTCAGATTGGGAATTATTGGATATGGACTATACAGCACCTTCCCAAGTATGTCAGATTTCCATATGGAGATTTGTTCTTTGAGGGGAAATATTTCACTTTCACACTTTCTCATTTTGCCTTGGCAGCAATGAAAATTCAGGCTAAAAGTATTGCCAACATAGCAGTTGACTTTTATGGGGTTGCTCTTAACTAAGGAATTTTATCTTTGGGTTGTTGTAGGTTTTTCCGGGCTATATGGCCATGTTCTGGAGGCAATTTTTCTCCTGACGTTTCGCCTCCAGAACATGGCCATATAGCCCGGAAAAACCTACAACAACCCAGTGATTCCGGCCATGAAAGCCTTCGACAATACAATTTTGTCTTTGGCTAGCTGTCCCCTGCCATGCATTGCTGTGGCCCAGTCTGTGTATATGTGTTGTGTGTGTGTGTGTGTGTGTGTGTATTTATTTATTTATTTATTTACAGTATTTATATTCCGCCCTTCGCACCCTGAAAGGGACTCAGGGCGGATCACAATGTACATGTACATGGCAAACATTCAATGCCATTTTTGACATACAGACAGATAGAAGCCATTCAGCAGTTCTTCCATTTTGGATCCTGGGGGTTGCTCGATTTGGCCACAAGGGGAGCTGTTGCTTCATCCACTGTGACACTGAGCCTTTTTGATCATACCTCCTCCTTGCTCTCCAGCATTTTATCTATATAAATAAAAATGTAATGTTCGTTTGTGGGATTAACATAACTCAAAAACTACTGGGCGAATTGACACCAAATTTGGACACAAGACACCTCACAACCCAATGTATGTCCTTCACTCAAAAAAAAGGATTTTGTCATTTGGGAGTTGTAGTTGCTGGGATTTATAGTTCACCTACAATCAAAGAACATTCTGAACTCCACCAACAATGGAACTGAACCAAACTTGGCACACAGTTCTCCCATGACCAACAGAAAATACTGGGTTTGGTGAGCACTGTCCTTTGGTTTTGGAGTTGTAGTTCACCTACATCCAGAGATCAAATATTTGGGCATATTGAGTGCTTGTGCCAAGCTTGCACCAGATCCATCCTTGTTTGAGTCCACAATGATCTCTGGGTGTAGGTGAACTACAACTCCCAAACTCAAGGTCAATGCTCACCAAACCCTTCCAGTATTTTCTGTTGGTCATGGGAGAACTGTGTGCCAAGTTTGGTTCAATTCCATTGTTGGTGGAGTTCAGAATGTCTAGTCGTGTCCAACTCTGGAGGTGGTGCTCATCTCCATTTCTAAGCCAAAGAGCACTGTTACCTTCCCTCCTAAGCGCTACCTATTGATCTTCTCACATTTGCATGTTTTCGAACTGCTGGGTTGGCAAAACCTGGGGCTAACAACGAGAGCTCACCTCATCCCACGGATTTGAACTGCCTACCTTTTGGTCAGCAAGTTCTGCAGCTTAGCGGTTTAACCCACTGCACCACTGTGTCCCCTTTAAACATTTGAAGCATAATATGAATGTCTTATCTCACCATCTATTCCCAGATCTCTACCCCCAACCCTCCTGTTACTTACATAGTCTCATAAAAATACAGCACTGTCAATTCTATTACTTCTACATTATTCTTATTTTATCCATTACATAAAAATATTGTAATGTACTCATAAATTACTCAAGCACAATCTTTCTTAGACATTTGGTGGTTTCAATTGGCCATTGCTTTTACATATGAAAGTAATAAATGGCTTCCAAGTTTTATCAAATACATATTTCTTCAATTCATCTTTTGCTAATCTTAATCTACACATTAACTTTTGATAGCACTATCATCCATATCCTATTTAGCCAATCCTTTATCGTCAAATTCTGTAACCTTTTTCCAGGTTTTCACTATTTCAAGTCTTGCAGCTCATAACAGAAGCCGTAGAAGGATTTTAATAATCAGGTCCTTATTCTCACTTTTGAATACAGAAATCATTAATAGTGCTCCCCCAAAGTGTATCCCTCTCCCCCCAACTATTTGGCTCATCTATGATGGCACTTCATCCCAGAATCTCCATACTTTGGGGCACATTAGCCACATGTGGCTCCAATCCCCTATTTTCCACACTTCCTTTAATATAGTTTAGAGATTATGCTATTAATTCTATGTAGTTTGAGTGGATATGCATACATTTCCAGAGTTATTTTCTCATCGTTGTGTGGAGATTGCCTTGTAAGCTTGGGCTGGGCTTTAACACAGCAGGTTAAACCACCAAGCTGCAGTAAATCTTGTCAGTTGAACGGCTGCCAGTTTGAAGCCTGAGTCAGGGTAAGCTCCTGGCCTTTAGCCCAGCTTACAGCTACCTAGCGGTTCAAAAGCAAAATGTGAGTTGATACATTAGGTACCGCTTTAAAAGTGGGGGTGTATTCTGAGGCACCCATAAGGAATGCTGGCGATTCAATCAAAAAGATGGAAGTTACAAACAAGCACTTCGGCAAGGAGATGGAGCAACAACACACACCACCACCACAACCCCAGGGCTGGAACCAAGCACAAAAGCCTCCAAGATGCCGAAGCTGGGGGAAAGCTGATATATATATAAAGCCGGCCGAACCAGTTTTAATAGTGTCTTGATGTATTGATGTATTGTCATGGTTGTTATTTTGCTTAATTGGTGATTTGCTTTGTTTATTGTTGTGTTATGTTTTCTATTGTATTGTGTTTTGAGGCTTCGGCCTGTGTAAGCCGCATCGAGTCCTTCGGGAGATGCTAGCGGGGTACAAATAAAGTTAATAATAATAATAATAATATATATATCCTCTATCAATGTATAAATGGGTCTCTTATTTGTGTATAAAACGGCATTAAATGTTTGCCGTATATGTATGTTCTGTGATCCACCCTGAGTCCTCTTCGGGGTGAAGAGGGAAGAATATAAATACTGTAAATAAATAAATAAAATCTGGGTTTCCAAATTGAGTTACATAGTTTCTCTTCCATTTTAACCCCCAAATCTGATTCCCATACTAATCTCGATCAATTTAATGATCTAGGTTTTGTTTATTTATTCATTCATTTATTTACAGTATTTATATTCCGCCCTTCTCACCCCAAAGGGGACTCAGAACGGATCACAATACACATATACATGGCAAACATTCAATGCTGGTTTTGACATACAAGACATACGGACAGATAGAGGCCATTCAGCAGTTCTTCCGCCGGATCCTGGAGGTTGCTTGATTTGGCCACAGGGGGAGCTGTCACTTCGTCCACTATGACTTCTACACTGAAGGGTTTTTAATGAGTTTTTGGGGAAGCTGATTTGGGGGGGAGGGGTTCAGTGTAATAAATATGATATGTGTATTGAATTAAATTGTCTGAAGGTGTATGACTGGAGCCTATATAGCCTGAATATACTATTCTAAGATTGAGGCCTGGAAAACTGCAAAAGGCTGATGAGGAAAAACTGCTAAACTGCTGAACTACTGACATGACTAGAGACAATGATCAACTGTGGTTGAAAACAACATGTTTACACAGTCAACACAATGGTTCTTTTAAGTTAAGAAGGAAAACCAATATCAATTAAGGGGGGGGGGGAGCCAACATCTGGTGGAGAATAAGCATGTTTTCACTGAAAAACAACCTGTCATTTATTTATTTATTTAATTACTACATTCAGATGCCCTTCTCACCCCAAAGGGGACTCAGAGCGGCTTACAAGATATATATATACATACAATATATTATATTATTAGCATAGTACAATATCATTATTACATATCAATATTAAATATTACTGTATTGTACTATACCATTATATTGTAATATTATTAGTAATATTACATGTAATATAAATATAATTATAATATTGTATTATTATTAGTATTATATTATATTATATGTATATACAATATATTATATTATATTAGCATAGCACAGGAGACAAGGTGCAACTGTCTCCTGGCCCCCCCTCTCTTCACTCTGGCGCAGAGCAGCAATTGATGCTGGGGGGGGCTCTTTTACAACTTTGGGGGGGGGGGGAAACAACAGCAAGAAATATGCTATATAGGAGACCTTTTTACTATCCAAAAGTGTGGCAGACAGGAAGAGTCTATACACTCACCTCCTTCTCCAAGGGATGGAGAAGATGGTGTATCACAGAATGGAAGATTTGCAGGGAAAGCAAATAGGCCTACATTCAGTTCTTTTCTCCAGGATAAGGAAGAAGGGATGGTAATGTATGCATGATGAATGAATGTGTGTATGTGTACAATGTAGTATCCTCTTTGTTTGTGTAATCAATGTAGTTATATATAGAGTCTGTGAGTCTACTTAATTCTCATGTACTCTGATATACTCTGTCTCACTGTGAATGGAATAAAAGAACATTGTTAATGTTTTAAAAGTATTTATGACATCATACTCACAAAAGAAGGGTCCAGGGCTTGTATGATTTGTCACTGCAATTTCCCCAGTCCTGATATAGCTGCCTTTGTGCTTCTCTCTCTCTCTCTCTCTCTCTCTCTCTCTCTCTCAGCTTTAATTAAACTGAAGAAATCCAAGCAACGTTGTTCAGTTAAGTCCCAGTTTGTCCAACAAATCTGTCTCCCAGAAAAGGGAATGTCATTCCCAGATAATTACAAATGCCAAATTGCTGGATGGGGACACTTGCATCAAAGTAAGTTAGACAACATTTTTTTTGTTATGTTTGTTATTGTGGAACTAATGAGAGACATAAACATAGAGTCTAACTGGACATTAGAGCAATCATAATTAGCTACATACATTGCATTGCGTCTTTATATTGCTGATTGTTGTTCATTCGTTCAGTCGTTTCCGACTCTTCGTGACCTCATGGACCAGCCCATGCCAGAGCTCCCTGTCGGCCGTCACCACCCCAGCTCCTTCAAGGTCAATCCAGTCACTTCAAGGATGCCATCCATCCATCTTGCCCTTGGTCGGCCCCTCTTCCTTTTTCCTTCCATTTCCCCCAGCATCATTGTCTTCTCTAAGCTTTCCTTTCTTCTCATGATGTGGCCAAAGTACTTCATCTTTGCCTCTACTATTCCCTCCAATGAGCATCGTTCAGGAGAGAATGCCTCTAGAACATGGCCATAAGCCCGAAAACCTACACAACCCAGTGATTCCAGGCCATGAAAGCCTTGACAATACATACTTCATCTTTGCCTCTAATATCCTTCCCTCCAATGAGCAGGCTTTATTTCCTGAAGTATGGACTGGTTGGATCTTCTGGCAGTCCAAGGCACTCTCGAATTTTCCTCCAGGACCACAGTTCAAAAGCATCTATCTTCCTTCGCTCAGCCTTCCATATGGTGCAGTTCTCACATCCGTAGGTGACTATGGGGAATAACATTGCTTTCACGTTGCCTCTATTTCCCAGTTGTCAATCATTCTTGTTGCCATAATTTTGGTTTAGCTACAACCCAGCTTTTGCGTTTTCTTCTTTAACCTTGATTAGAAGATTCCTTAGCTCCTCCTCACTTTCGGCCATCAAAGTGGTGTCATCTGCATATCTAAGGTTGTTAATGTATCTTAAATCTCCATTGTGTCTCCTGCTAAGAGAGAGGTAATATGCCTATCACATCTACACTGACCATTCACTGCAGTTAAAGACATCTATATATATAACACATGCCATGAAAGAACACCACAGCACACTTTAAAAAAACCTGCATTCACTGCAGTTGTCAAACTACAGATACTGCAGCTCCTAGAAAAAGTTCAAGGCCAGCCCCTGCAGTGCATGTAAGGACCCTCTGACCCCTGATTCAATTTCAGAATTTCTAATGTAATCATCAGCAGAATGAAACCGCTTCTTTATGCTGCTTTCACTCCGGATCATTGAGACTAAAAATGTATGATTTTTTTTAAAAAGAGGAGTGCCAGACACTGTATAACAGAAATTCAGTGTGATAACATAGCAAACTCTTTATTTGTTTTGTTTTGGATACTACAATTAATTTATTGGAATGTATGAGGCAGAAATACAAATATAGAAAGGAAATCCAGTGAAGAATTAAGAAAGGAATGAGCTAAAATGGCTAGTAAGTAAAATATTTAATAAAACAAACATATTAGTTGGACGTGATCTTAAATCCAAATAACAGCCTCAGCAGAGACTGATTTAGCCATACATGTCTTTTCACACTGTTTGCCAGAAGTATAAAAGTATAAAGGCAAAATTATCTCCTACGTTTTGAGGGAGGCACTTAATCCAGATGTGGTTTCAGAGATCTGGTGCATGTGTGTATTGTCTTCCATCTTTCACCCAGTTTGGATGGTGCCTGTGTAGGCACTCCAGTCAAACCAGATTTCTTAAATTCTGATCCAGATTAAATGGCTGTATGGAAGGGCCCTTAGATGCATTTATAGTATTATACTCTTTGGTAAATACTTGCCGGGTAAATCAATCCTGGTATAGACAAAATGAATTGTTGATTATATGTTTTGTTTCAACAGATTCATCCAACTACTCTCATGTACTTCAAGAAACCTCTGTTCCAATAATCCCTGATTACAAGTGTCAAAATTATGAAGTTTATGGAGCTGATATTAGTGAAAATATGTTCTGTGCTGGTTTCCTTGATGGCAGATCAGATGCCTGCCAGGTAACATTATTGAGTTTCTGCTTTCTGATATTAATGGGAGGGGCAGTGGGAGCCAGCACCACAGAGGATGTGGGGAGTGTTGGAAGACCAGGCAGCAGCGAGAGGAGGCCAGTAACAGGCACCCCTTCTTTGCCTCTGCGAACAGGGAGCAGAAACTGCTGCACCCCTTTCAAGGGATAATATTGACATTTAATCACCTTATTAAGGGCAGATCAGAGCTATAGTCTCCTTGGAAGGGAATGAGAGCAGCGTCAACATCAATATTGGAGACTGAGTCTGTAGGACCACCCCCTCTAAATCTCTTTTATCCAGCAAGACTTGAGGGTGATAACTAATTAGTCAGGATCTCTGGTAATATAATTGGCCAGGTGGCAGATTGCTGGATTCAGCCTTGCCCTGATCATTCACTATAAGGATCAGGTATACAAAAAAGGATCAGGAGTACGGTAATGCATTTGTGTGATGGCGAGACAACAAAAAGGGCAAATTGTGCCCTGTCTGGACCATTAAGGAGTTTTTGGATTGCATGGGGCCAGGCACAGCCCTACTGTTTTGCGCCAGGATGGTACACCATTCACCTAGTTCATGGCAGTGTTCAGACTGGCATTAAAACATATGGACCTACCTATAGAGGAGTTTGTGGACCATTCATTTGGAATGGAAACAGCTAAGGCAGCTGAAGGAGGCTTGCCAATGGGAATGATTAAGATGATGGGAAGGTGGAAGTTTAAGGCTGGGAACCTCTTTAATTTCATACAAGTTTTTTTCTTTTTCTTTTATTTGCTAAATTTGATTGCTTTGTTTATAAAAAAAGCTCTTGAGCTTACAACATTATTGAAATCACTACCCCTTAGTCCTTTTAGCGGAAAAGGCAATGTGGGATCACTGTATGTCCCAATGGGGACATAGAGTCATACAAAATGTCATAATTCATAGTGTGGGTGTATAATTTTTGATAAAAGATTGGTGAAATAAAAACAGTAAGAATGATTGATGAAATTAAAACAGTGAGTATGACGAGGAAAATATAATGGCAATATAGGCAGTCCCCAAGTTACACAAGATAGGTTCTGTAGGTTTGGTCTTAAGTTGAATTTGTATGTAAGTCAGTACACGTACATTTTCTAAGTGTGGCCCCCCCCCTCCCCCCCCTCTCTCTCTCTCTCTCTCTCTCTCTCTATATATATATATATATATATATATATATCAGCTTTGGATAGCATAAGGAAGGGTTAACACCTCTGTGGAGGTTTTTGTTGTTATTGCTGTCTGTGTCTATTTTCAGAGGATTTCATTTCACTTTCCTGTGAGAATTGAATTTTGAAAAAAAATTGGCTTGTTGTGAAGTTAAGGATTGGATAAAGCTTCAATTGAGACACCCTTTTCTCCTTGATAACTCTTCCAGGTGTGAATTTTCCTTTTTAGGGGTAGATTTCTCTCACTTCCTGTTGTCTCACCCCCGTTTGTAACTGCTGTTTGTTTGTAAGTCAGATGTTTGTAACTCAGAGTCTGCCTGTTTATGGAAAATTGTTGAAATACAGTAAGATCAATCTAGATCAATTTAGTTTAAAAGACAAAACTGGGGTGGGGGTGTGTGTGAATATTTAGATGGTGTATAAAAGATGAAAGTACAGACCGTCTTGCCTTGCCGGGGAGGATAGAGAGAAGTCAGTTGTGTTTTGGGGATTGTTTTAGTACTGTTCTGGTTATTTTAGCATTTGTATTATTTCGTCTTTTAATTTCCACTTGGGGAATTTAATTGTATGTTTTTGTAAATTTAATAAAAAGAAAAGAAAAAATCCCACTGTTAAAATTTGTTGTATTAAGGAGGTGCCTTTGAGTGGGGAGTCTCCAACCAGTGGAAGCTGGCTTAATTTCCACCCTGCAAAATCCCTTATGTGCAGGATATATGTAACCAAGCAATATTTTTACAATTTTATTGAAAATATCAAATACAATAATTGCTGCTAAATTTCACATTATTTCTGTATCTTTGGAACAGGGAGATTCTGGAGGACCACTTGCTTGTGCAAAGGATGGAATTTCTTACCTGTACGGTATTATTAGTTGGGGCGATGGCTGTGGCAAAGTCGGAAAGCCTGGGGTTTATACAAAAGTCACCAATTATGTGGACTGGATAAATGAGAAGATAAGCCCTGCTCCAAGGAAGACAACTAGCTCTTGACTGTGATTATGTATTTTATGTTTTGCTAACACTATGAAGTAATGTCAAAAATAACTGTTTATAATGCTAAGAGTTCTTATTAAAAAGCAAAATGCTATTTTAAAAAATCATCTATGTTTTTCTGTTACTTCCACAATTGATGCGTTTTCCTGATGCCAATGTTCATCCTGTAAATATTGTGATGTTCTTTCACTTTGAAGCCAGTCGTATGTCTTGAGTTCCTACAGCATTGGAAAAATGACAGATAAAAGTTCTTCATCTGTGTAGACAACCGCAATGTTTTCTTTAAATTTCTGAATGACAGGCAGATCACAAAATGCACATTTTAAAACAGTCCTGCTTGGGCTCGGATGAGAAATCTTTCTTCCTAGACTAAATCCCAGAGTACTCATGTGCTCGTCTTTGAGCACACAAACAGAAGTGATTTTTCAGCTGTCCGGGACTTGAAAAATAAATCCACAAAGTAAGCCTAGATTTTATTTTGACAAATAACCAATTGTCCAGATGGCTCACATCCTATATTGATTAGATTTTTCATTTAAATATATTCACAATACAATTTTGATTTAACTAGAAGGAACTGGCAAACCTAGGTATGCAGTATTTCTGGAAAATAGATAAATGTAGTTTCTTCGGAAGCATTTCAAAAGCAATTAAACATTGGCTTTAGAAATCATTTTCTCCAATAGATTCATCATTCTCTCTTGTAACTGCAGACTCTGGACTTGGATAATGTTCTGCTGATCCAGAATCCTTCTCACTTCTCGGCAGGTTTCTTCCATAGCCCGGCTCAGCTTCTTTTGTTCCTCCAACATGGCTTCCATTAACTTTAGCTTCTTCTTTTGAAAGCTACAGTTTTGCATTTTCCTTTTCTTTACTGGCCTCTCTTCAGTTCTGAAATGTAAATGTTTCAATATTAAATCTGGGGGGTTTTGGATGCTATTTTCAGAAGGCAAAACATGTCTTGGGTAGGGTTGTCAAATCACTTGGATAACAAGGTTTTATCTAAATTCTTTGCATGTTACTTATGTTCCCTCTTAGATCATTGTTTGCCCCAAATTTATTTATTTATTTACAATATTTATATCCTGCCCTTCTCATCCCAAAGGAGACTCAGAGCGGCTTACAGAACACACATACAGCAAACATTCAATGTCGATTATACAATTAACAAAGACAGACAACAGTAAAAAGAGGTAGAGGCAGTTTTTCCCATCTCATTTCTGGCATCTTGGAGGCTGTGTTAGATTCTGGCCATGAGTTACTCCATCTTCCATGCCGAGGAGCTTTCCTTTGATCAGTGTCCTTAAGGGTGCCATTATTAAATCCCCGCTAAAAGAGGTACCTATTTATTTACTCACATTTCTGCTTTTGACCTGCTAGATGGACAGGTGAGCTGGGGCTAGCAGCAGGTGCTCACCCCGACCCAGGCTCGAACTACTGACCTTCCAATTGGCAGGATTTTTCTGCAGCATGGTGGTTTAGCCTGTCATGCTAAGTTCAGCCCCAAATGCCAAACTAATTTTATTAGCTTTCCAAATATGTAACTTAAATCAAAAGAATGTAAAAAATAAAAAGCAGAGACACCAAAAAAAAGAGTAGAACAAAAGAATCAAACTCAAAATGACCCTATATTATTCCCACTCCATTACTTTTCTTCACCTGCCAACTAAAATTAAAAAAAACACTAACCCCCTTTTCATAATAATAATAATAATAATAATAATAATAATAATAATAATAATAAAAGTGCAACTGACTTTGCCCTCCTTCAAGCAAAGGCAACTATCAAATTACTGTGTTATACTTCTTGTTTCTACATAATTGCATTTCAACTTCTGGTAAAAACAAACAAATCTATTTTAAATTAACACATAACCACAATTTAACAATTTTGATTCAAGTTCAATTTGTTGTAATTTTATCTTTAATCATCACCTTGATATTGCCCCAAATATTTTCCCATTCAATTTAAATTAATCTGATATGGCATATTATTGTATTTCAGCAATAAATATATGTGCAATATTGTTTTCCAAATGTGGAACGTGGGATGTAAGCCTCTTTGGGTCTCTTTTGTAGAGAGAGAAAGTGGGCTACAAATAAAGATAAAGATAAAGATAAAGATAAACATAATAATAATAATAATAATAATAATAATAATAATAATAATAATAATGGTGAAGAAGAGGCATTCAACACCAATCTGTGCACTAGGCTTATGACTTGCTCCACCTTGGACATTTTCTTACTGACCCTCCTAACCTCTGGTTTTAGTGCACCAAAATCACACCTCCATATTGGTAGACCTACCAACATTGCACAATTGCCACCAAAATGGAAACAATTCAAGGAAACTGAGATCCTTCGTTGACCCTCCAAGCAATTCATAATTCATTGTCCTTTAAAATAGATCCCAAAATGTAATGTTCCAGAAGTATCTGACTGAACTTGAAGCTCCTGGACACACTCCCAATGGCCCTACCAGAATGGAGACCTCATCATATCCATCTGGGCAAGAAAAATACGATAGAGCTTCTCTGCCCCTCCTTTGCTCATGGTTCAATGCTATTCCAGCATTTTCCATACATATAAGTTGACCAAAGTTTTTGAAGGTAATTTTTTGGTCAGACATTTGTCGATTTATACACAAATACAATATATACATTTCTCGACACAGCTTATGGTACACATTCCAAGTTAGGTTTCTAGTTGTGGATTTGTGATCAAAATAAGTGAAATCTTATTACAATCCGACTGACATCCAGCCACGCAAGGACTAGCTGATAGTGCCATCACTAAAATCTCCAGGTTGTAGAAGAACTGGAACATGACACACTCTAAAATACTCAAAAATCCAAAATTACCCATATCAGTGATTTACTGACATCTTTCTTTCCTTGTGGTTTAATGCACACACACCTTGTTTCATGCCCAAAATTATTCTTGAAATGTTGTGTATAAATTACTGTTAGGCTATGTATATAAAGTGTATATGAAACAATAATGAATTCAACGTTTGGATTTGGGTTCCATCTCCAAGAAATTTCATTGTGTGTTTGTGCGTATTTGTGCATGCATTCAAGCTGCCTGTTTACTTATGGTGACCCCAAGAATTTCACCCTTCCTGTCCAGGAAATCTCTCAGTGTGGAGGTGAAGGTCTCTGGGTTTATCTGGTTACATTTTGGTAAAGAAGTTTATACATTTTACTTATATAGGAAATAGATACAATATACAGAAAGATACAAGTTATATAGAAAGTCATGCAGAATAGATACAATTTATTAAAGGGTTAGATATGATAGCTAGGACAGAGATCCTCAAACTTTTTAAACAGAGGGCCAGGTCACAGTCCCTCAAACTGTTGGAGGGCCAGATTATAATTTGAAAAAAAAAAAAAACCATGAATGAATTCCTATGCACACTACACATATCTTATTTGTAGTGCAAAAAACACTTTAAAACAATACAATAATTAAAATAATTAATAATTAGTATTTCAATGGGAAGCYTGGGCRTGCTTTTGGCTGATGAGATAGGATTGTTGTTGTTGTTGTTGTTGTTGTTGTGTGCTTTCAAGTCATTTCAGACTTAGGTTGARTCTGYGTGAGAGCCAGGTAAATGACCTTGGAGGGCTGTATCCAGCCCACGGGCCTTAGTTTGGGGACCCCTGGACTAGGAGTTTGTGGCTGCTGCTGGTTCGATCTTGATTTTCTGATGATATGAACTTGCACAAATCTGGAGTCTTTTTTTAAAAAGGGAAAAGTCATATATTTATTTCTAAGCCCTTAAGGTGAAGGTAAAGATTTCCCTTGACATTAAGTCTAGTCATGTCCGACTCTGGGGGGTGGTGTTCATTTCCATTCTAAGCTGAAGAGCCGGTGTTCTCCGTAGACACCTCCAAGGTCATGTGACCAGCATGACGGCATGGAGCGCCATTACCTTCCCACAGAAGCAGTGCCTATTTATCTACTGTCATTTGCATGTTTTTGAACTACTAGGTTGGCAGAAGCTGGGCCAACGGTGGGAGCTCATCCTGTTCTCCGGATTCAAACCACCAACCTTTCAGTCAACAAGTTCAGCAGCTCAGCAGTTTAACTCGCTACGACACCAGGGGGCCCTTGGTGAACTATAAACCTTTGGGCAAGCTCGATAACACTAGGGCTATACTTGTGGATGTATTGAAGGTAATTCATGTCTCAGTAACACCAGGACTATATTTGTGGATGTACTGAAGGTAATTCACCATCATATAAGGTAATGGACATGATACAAAATGGAAGAGAGAGCAAAGGAAGCACTTCTTTGTGGAATCAAATACCTAACCAACCCATAGAAGGGGAACTCTATCTTATCTCTCACTGTAAATGGAAACAGTTCCAGAAGCTCAGAAAATGCCATGTATAATTGTTCAGATTGCAACCTTTTATTTATACTGATAATTGCACTTTAACTTTTGATGTAAATTATTCACAGCTGAAGAAAATAGAAAGGAATCCCTAAAGTCCCTAAATTAATAGATTCTTCACCAAGCAGACATTTGCAGTTTATAGTATACACTATATAGGGCCAAATAAATACACTAACGCATGCTAGTATAGTAAAATATAATGTTACCTTAACTTATATGAGAGCAAGCTGGAGGAGCTCTCCGAATGCTCATCTTCGAAAAATTCTTCTCTCCCTTCGTATGTGAACTGGTTATATGGCAAATAGAGAGGCGTAGACTTGGCAGATGGTGACTGTGATGCCTCAGTTTGTGATGCTGAAGGACCAGGTTGCTGAGTATCATGCATTTTCACATCATTGTGCTCTGATACTTTAGATAATATTCTGTCAATTGTTTTAAAATAGGGCCAATCAGGTGCAAGGGTTTCACTATCGGTCATGCATTTTAATTTCCTGCGATAAAAGAAATAAATCATATGTGAAAACAGATATTTCAGCAAACATATTCAGGAACAGCCATCTTGGCCATATAGAAAAATAAAACAAAATTAAAAATCCATAAGCGAGCTTGAAAATTTTACTATGTTTTGTGCATTTTGGTTGAACAATAAGCCGCTCCGAGTCCCCATCAGGGAGATGGTGGCGGGGTATAAATAAAGTTTATTATTATTATTATTATTATTATTTCTCTATCTGTCTATATATATAAATATATATACACACACACAATTACAATAATTTCAAGCAGTTTTCAAAACTTCTGCTACAGGTTTAATGGTTCTTATCCAAATGCTTGGGATCGGAAATGTTCTCAATGTGGGTTGTTTTTTCTTTCCAAATTTTGGAATACTTACATATACATAACAGGACATCATGAAGCTAAGAATCAAGTCTAAATGCAAAATTCATTTGTTTCATATGTATGTTATGCACATAGCCTGGAGGTAATTTTATACACAATATGTCTAATAATTTTGTGCATGAAACAAAGTGTGTGTACATCGAACCATCAGAAAGAAAAGGTGTTACAATCTCAGCACTCATGGGGACAATTTTGAATTTTGGAGTATTTGAAGTATTTCAAATTTAAGAATTCCTGAAAAGGGATGCTCAACCTGCAGAAAGTACATAAAAATAAAGTAAACTTCTAAAATAAGAGGAAAAACAGTTTGGAGTTCATCATTTTAATTATATAACTTTTATCAAGTACTTGCTTTTATACCAGAAATTGTACAATAATTCAAAACTGATATATTAGTAGAAAAATCATCCCAATAATAAATATTTCACAAATTTATTATGGATAATATTTGACCAGAAGAAGCTAGAGTGACGTGGAGATTTGAGTGCTTCAATAGGACTCCAGGAGACCAGGCAGTGGGGAAGCCATCACTGCCATGAAGTGCCGTGGCCGCCAGACAGAAGATCAAAACATCACCAAGGGTAAGCTTTGAGCCTGCTGTCCAAGCTGTCCTGGTTTCAGACACTTCCCTGTCGGCCCTGCCTCTCTACACTGAACAGGATGAACCCTTTGTCCAAGAGGAAGGCTTGACCCTGAAGGAAGAATGGTGGAGGGATGAAAGACTGGATCCTGTCCATAGACACCCTGATGAGGGAGGCAGCCCATCACCTCCATGGCAACACCCACTGGGCCCACAATGCCATCCTAAAGACTATTTTCTCAGACAACACATGGCATAGTAGTCCATTTAAGGGCTACCTCATATACCAAAAGAATGAAGAAAAACCCCAAGCACAAGATCCAGAAGACACAGCAGGGACAGGTGCAGGCAGGCATAGAGCTCGGCCAGGTATGGCAAGTGGGTTTTGCAGAGTGGGAGGCTTGTGTTCATTGATTGCTATAAAGCAGTCATTTCCAACCTTTTGCCCTCAAGGTGTTTTGGACTCAGCTTCCACAATTCCTAACAGCAAGTAAACTGACCGGGGGTTCTGGGAGTTGAAGTCCAAAACAACTGGAGGACCAAAGGGTGGGAATGACTCTATACAGAATGGCTGAGGTTTCTGCCCACATCACTTGCAAGGCAAAGGAGGGCAACATTGCGCTCCTCAAACACATCATTCCATGTTTTAATTTACAAGGTTACATCTCCTCAGACAACAAGTCTGATCCACTGCAAGAACCATTACGAAAGCATCCCAAGCCCTGCAGATCAGATGGAGGCTACATTCTAGTTGGAACACCCAGTCAAGCAAGAAAGTTGGGAAAATGAACCAGACTTTGCAACTGCATCTCTCCAGGTCTGGCTTAAGTTGTGCCAGCTGACCCACCTCAAATGGCCCAGAGAGGAATTAAAAGTTAGTTCTTTTGAGCTCTTATTTTGGAAGGCCCTTAACTACTTCTCCAGACCACTTAAATCTGAATAGGTGGGATCTAGGTGGGGAAAGAGGCAATTAATACTATCTTTTTTCCACAGGTTTCTGCTGCCCAAGAATCCTATGCGCACTCTCTTATTTTCCCTGATAGTTTCCCTTTTCTTAAAAAAATTAAAATGAAGAAACTTTTCAACTCCATGGCTGCACCAAGCCTCTAATATAATTTCTCCCTCCTGATGTAATGTTTCCTTTTCTTACAATGCAATAACATTTTGCAGAACTTCCCACTCATGAATGGTTTTACCTCATTACGCCTCCCACTTGTAGGTAAAACACAATTTTTTTGGTCGTGTCAGGAGCAACCGCTCCTGTTGTGAGAGAATTGGCCGTCTGCAAGGACGTTGCCCAGGGGACGCCTGGATGATTTTGATGTTTTATCATCCTTGTGGGAGGCTTCTCTCATGTCCCCGCATGAGGAGCTGGAGCTGATAGAGGGAGCTCATCCGCCTCTCCCCGGATTTGAACCTGCGACCTGTCAGTCTTCAGTCCTACCGGCACAGTGCTTTAACCCACTGCGCCACCGGGGGCTCCTTTGTCGTGTCAGGGGTGACTCCTGGTGTGAGAGAATTGGCCGTCTGCAAGGACGTTGCCCAGGGGACACCTGGATGATTTTGATGTTTTTATCATCCTTGTGGGAGGCTTCTCTCATGTCCCCGCATGAGGAGCTGGAGCTGATAGAGGGAGCTCATCCGCCTCTCCCCAGATTTGAACCTGCGACCTGTTGGTCTTCAGTCCTGCCAGCACAGGGCTTTAACCCACTGCGCCACCGGGGGCTCCTGGGTAAAACACAATAGGAAAGTCTTTAAATTGGACTTTTTAATTAATAGTTTCAATGTATATACAAATAGTGCTCCGGTACTTTAAAAATCTAGAAGTACAGAGGTACACAGTGGAGTTGTGTGCAGAATTAGTTTCTCCTGTTTCCTTCATTTCTTTCTTATCTTTCGTTTCTTCAGGAGCACAGAACAGGAAGACTCCTCCCTGAACAAAAATCTCCTCAACACGAAAGCAAGCAGGAACAGGTCCTGGCTCCTGGCCTGCTTTTTGGCATCACAGACTCTAGAGTAAAAGGCGCTTGGCTGCAGGCACTGGCAGGCACAGGCACTTTCTGTGCCTGCACGCCACACACACACACACACAGACATACCCACACACACACACTCTTTCCAAGGAGAGTGCATGTGTGGCGTGCAGGTGCACTTGTGTCTGCTAGTGCCTGCAGCTGAGTGCCTTTTACTCTAGAGTAAGAGGCGCTCAGCTGCAGGCACTGGCAGGTGCGGGCTCTCAGGGCCTGCACACTACACACACAGTGTCCTTGGAAAGACAGTGTGTGTGATGTGCAGGCCCAGAAAGCACCCCACTTGCCAGTGCCTACAGCCAAGTATCTCCTCTAGAGTAGAAACAGCAGGTAAGAAGAAGCCTCCTTAAAGAGCATGCTGGGAAGGGGAGCCTGGGTGGGAATCCTCCCTCATAATTGGTCCAATAGAAAACAAATCTTTCGGCACCAAAAAGCAAAAACAGGTATCTGCCCTCCCAATTTCAGGAGGCCCACAAAAAACGGATCGGGGGCCCCACCAAAAGCTGGGACTCTAAGATTTATGCCAAATGTACAACCCTAGTACATTTGGGGTAAATCCTCCAGAGCGCCAAAATTCTCATATAAAAACAAAACAAAAACAAGAGGGTATGTGGGGAGAAGCACAGATTGGGAGGACTTGTTTCCCTGCAGGTGCTCTGGCCAGAGTGGTCCATGCCTTGGTCACCTCTAGGGTGGATTACTGTAATGCGCTCTACGTGGGGCTGCCCTTGAAAATGGCTCGGAAATTCCAACTGGTCCAACGAGCAGCAGCCAGGATGTTAACTGGGCTCCTTACAGAGAGAGGTCAACCCTCCTGTTCAAGGAGCTCCACTGGCTGCCGTTTATCTTCCGAGCCCAATTTAAGGTGCAGGTGCTTACCTACAAAGCCCTGAACGGTTTGGGACCAGCCTACCTGCGTGATCGCATCTCCGTCTACGAACCCACACGCTCTCTTCGTTCATCTGGAGAGGCCCTGCTCGTGATCCCACCTGCGTCGCAAGCGCGTTTGGTGGGGACACGAGACAGGGCCTTTTCCGTGGTGGCCCCCCGACTCTGAAACACCCTCCCCAAAGATCTTAGACAGGCCCCTACATTGGCAGCCTTCAGAAAGAACTTGAAGACCTGGCTGTTCCGATGTGCCTTTCCCGAATAGGAAACCTCCAATACCAAGTCCCACAAGCACTTTATTAAAGCCAAGACCGCCGCACACCGCACTTGCCCATAAACCTCATTTCCACCTGTCACATCAGCACTTTTAACTCTTGTACCCTTACTCTGGCCCGGCCCAGTTTTATTGTGTCTTAGTGGCTTGTTCATTGCTTGTTGTTTTTAGATTGCTTTAATTGTTTTTAATTTGCCTAGGTTTTGTATTGTTGTATTGTGTATTGAGGCCTTGGCCTTTGTAAGCCGCATTGAGTCCTGCGGGAGATGCTAGCGGGGTACAAATAAAAGTTAATAATAATAATAATAATAATAAGAAGAAGAAGAAGAAGAAGAAGAAGAAGAAGAAGGCCAATGCACATTGTGCTTCCTCAAAGCTCTTTCACTAGACTTGGTGTGATAAAAAGAGGGAGTACTCTAGTCTCAAGCAAGACAGGTTTGTGATAACAGAGCTTTAAATGATAACATCCTATGATTCTAAGGAGTCAAATTTCACCCAGAAACTGGACCACCATTCTCCCTTGTCCCCCACAAATTACCACAGAGCCTGGCCCAGAGACTCCTTCCTAGCCATCCCACAAACATACACAAATTCAGGCTACCCATTCAAAATTAGGTTTTAACGGAAAGACTCCAGTATCTAAAAATGAACCGTGAAAACATCTGGAGATCTTTTATGCATGTACTCGTGTTCTTTTTTTAGTTCTATTTTTAAAAAAGATTAAAGTACATAAATCTGAAAGAGCTTTGAGTCATAGTTGCTCAATGGTTCTCCATACTAATTGCTTTTCTTCCCTTAATATCCATTGCTTCTGTTTTCAATTATTAACACGTCTTAGTTGGAAAATTAAACAGAACAAATCTTAAAAAGCATAACAAAAGGTCCAAGTTGTCATTTTCTTTTTTAAAAAAATATTCATGCTTAATAGTGTTTATAACTCACATGTATACATGAAAAGAAAAAAAGGAAGCATGGGAGAATGGGGAAAGTCAAGCAATTCTGCCTATATATGGGAAAATAAACTTACTCTACGACAGCTTATGCTACCAAATTTGTCCTCTTAAGTTAGTCTCAAAGGTGCTATAAGATCCATTTCAACCCTCAGGTATATGTCACTGGTATTCAATCTCTTCCAAGGAATAGATCTTTCTAGATTCATTGACTTGATCAACATCCTTTTTCAGTCATTATAAATTATGTGAAAAATCGGGTGCATCTTTGATACAAAATTATAGAATACTGATACTTTTACAATTGTTAAGTTTCTGTTCTGTTATTTGTAACTCCATGCAGTTCTGAAAAGTCTTTGCCAGGGATCTCTAACTACCAATTCACAGATCCCATAGGAAGCAGACATGGCAATTGCGTTGTAACTGTGCAGTGTAGATGTATAATTCATAAAGTTGTGATCCTATTTATGAATGAAAGTGTGGTGCGGTGATTTGAGTCCTGAACTTTATTGTAGAGACCAAGGTTCAAATTGTGGTTCAGCAATGGATTCTCTCTGGGTGACTTTGGGCAAGTTACACTTTCTTTCCAAATGTTAATTAGCGTTGGACAAATTAAAATTAGAATCATCTGATCCATACTAAATGTGAGGGATAGTCTGTGGTAACTATTATCAGTTTAGTTTTGGACATTAACAGTTTTCAGGACCTCATTAGATATCCTTCCCCAAACTGGTGCTCTCAAAGGTAATTTGAAACCTAAGCACATCATTCCCTTACACCAGAGGTCCTCAAACTAAGGCCTAGGGGCCAGATATGGCCCTCCAAGGTCATTTTCCCGGCCCTCGCTTAGGGTTATCCTAAGTCTGAAACAACTTGAAAGCACACAACAACAACAATCCTATCTCATCAGCCAAAAGCAGGCCCATACTTCCCATTGAAATTGTTCTTCATTTTAATTATTGTATTGTTTTAAAGTGGGGGTTTTTTTTGCACTGCAAATAAGATATGTGCAATGTGCATAGTAATTAATTCCTGTTTTTTTCCAATTTTAATCCGGCCCTCCAACGGTTTGAGGGACTGTGACCTGGCCCTCTGTTTAAAAAGTTTTGGGATCCCTGCCTTACACCTTGGCAAGGAGTAAAAAAAATGCTGACAATTATAGTATTTCAGATATTTGAGGGTAGGTTGCCATTGATCAAATATGATCACGATGTCTTTGCAAATAGATGACGGTCCTGCAAATAGGTTTTGATAGTTGTGTTCGGATAAACGTCTGGAAACATCACATGGTGTTTATACCTGAAAGTGTGTTCTGAAAATATTGTAATGTACTCATTTTAGTATAATTTTCTGCTATGAACAAATTTAAGAGAACAATTTATACATAGTCATGATAATTTGTACATAGCAATACATACAGCCCTAGTTCCTGTAGCCTGGAATACAGGAACAAGGCAAACAGGCAAGGCAAAAAAGATGTTTTGCGTAAGTGTAGTGGAAGAGACTAGGTTTGTGCATTTCGATATGTCTTTATGCTTGCCGGATACCAAAACACCCCCCCATATCCATTTTCACACGTCTCCCGCATATGGAAATGCAGCCCTTTTTAGCCCATTGGCGGCAATTGGGACTTCCCACAGGCCCTCTGTTAATAATAATATCCTTTATTAAGACCTAGATTTTAAAAAGCATCTGAGTTAAGATACCACTCTTTCTGGATTGTTTCCCTTCTATTTTTAGAGGAGATCCAATTTAATGCTTTGTTAAAGCTATTTCTACTCCAGAGGAGAGGCAGGCATATGAACTTTCTCTCCTAGCACCAGCAACATGCCAGGCAGCTTTCTAAGGCATTTTAAGGAGGCCCAGGGAAGGAAGAGCAAACAACCTGACCTGGAGCTCAGTGGAACTATCCTCCCTGGACTACCTTAAAAATCCCCTCTCTCCACTGCCTGCCTGCAATCTCCTTTCTGCTTGGGGTTTTGCTTCCTTAACGATGCTTCTACTTCCTACTCTAGAGGAGAGATAGGCTTCTCTTTTTGTTTGCTGGGATTACTATTATTAATAATTATTATTATATTTTAGAAGTATTTTCTGAAGGAGAGAAAAAGAAGGAGAAAAATAAGAGTTAAAGGGTGACTCTCCAAGCCCCCAAACATACACGCGCACACCCCACCTACCATCCCTCGGGTCCTCAACTCCCAGTCAGTCCCACTAAATAAAAAGAACCAGGAAAATAAAGGAAAATCAAAAAGATTCAACTGTGATGGAGCCATGATTGCCTGCCATGTGGTCCCTTTTTGGATAGGAATTCTGATGGCTGGGCCCTTGCCGTTATGGATCAAACCGAAGAAGCTGGATTGGCCAAAGGGAGTGGCTAAAAACGGATCCAGGCTCAAGCATAAACCAAGCTTTTGTCCCTTGGGCCAAACCTCTCCAGTCCCAGATAATACTTCGGGAGAGTTTGTTGACTAAGGTTGTGTTGTTTGTTTGTTTTTGGTTTTTTTGGGGGGGGGTTCTATTTGTTTATATGTATTGAAGGGATACTTGCTTGCTCATTAGGGTTCTATTCTTCTGATGTGTAGAGCCCCTGGTTATCCGCCTAAGCAACTGGTCCAGGAGGAAGTAGTTTTTGCATAGACAAAGTTACCAATAGCTACAGCATCTGTTCCTGAAGTTTGGCATACAACAACTCAGCAAACAGGGATGAGTTATGTGAGTGTTTAAAAGGGGATTTTGAGAGGGAGGCTCAGAGTTCTGTTCTGTTATTGGTTTAAAATGGCTAAATAGGGGTAGTGAGGGAGCTCATGTAGTCACCTGCAACAGCTATGATATGTTTGTGTTCTTGCCCAAGGATATGAATAGTTATACTTGCAGTAAGTGTAAGTTGATTTCCCTCTTGGAATATGTGGGCATGCAGGCAAAACACACAGGGAATGTCTCTAAGGAGAAGGTCATGTCCCAAACACAGGGGGGTAGATACTTGAAGGGAATTAACAGAGAAGTAGAAGCAACAGGAATCGATTTGCAAGTTTGCAGCTACAGAATCAGTGGCATTCTTAGCATAGCTGTTGTACATATGGCCTTGAACCTGCCCTAATTGTATTTTCAAGATGTTGGATGTAGAAGTTGAATATTCTTTTTAAAAATGTATGTATATGTACCTGTGTGTATGTATTTGAAACCATACCAAGGCCTTGAAACTAAATATTCTCATTATCTGTCTTGTAAGTACTGTACATATTTTTTTCTATTCCACTGTGCGCATATGTAATTTTTTCTATTCCACTGTGCGCATACGTAAAACAAACTAGTGCTTTCCACCAAGATGGAAATTAAGTGCAATTGCATCATTCTAAGAGTATTAGCTGTTCCATGCAAAACACGACTCCTAACTTAAAAGGACATCTTAAAAAGCTCAAACCAGAGAAGTAAATGAAAACTGGGATTTTAAAAGGCTTGCAGAGTTGCATCGACATGTCGCTTTAATAAATATCCTGAGATTTACACGCAGGGATAATGATCTTACAAAAAAACAAAACAGTCTCGCACGGATGGCTGTTATAAATGTGTTTTGTCATTCTTAATTTGTGAAATGAAAACTAAAAATTGGGATCACACGTTTGAGACACATGAATGATAGCTGTGTATTACGAATTGCATGTTTCAGGACAACAAACAGCTAAAAGCAGACCTATTAGCTCATGTCTCACAAAGAAACTGCTTTCAACACCATCATGCTTCCCTTTGCTAAAGCCGCAAACATTTCAGTCTCCTAAGCCAACTTTCAGTTTTGATGGACACTAACTATACTCCATTAGCTCATCTTTGGATACCTTTGTTTCCTCCGCCAGTTAGAGCATTATTTACACTGTGCCGTTTTTCCTTCTGGAAATGCAGTTGTTCGGTTTGCTAATGCTGGGTAGTACAATTATAGCAATGTGTGTCACTCAGTGGTGATGCATACAGTTATTTTAGTCCTCTCAAGTGTAACTCCCTCACTCTGCAAAGGCAAAAAATGTAGATATTTCATTGAAAAATGTTTCATTTGCAGGTATTTTAGTTTTCACGCAGAAAATACTTAGCTGAAGATAGATCTGTGCTGCAGTGGCTTTCCTCGCGAGTGCAAATCAAATAAGATTTTGTGTATATAATATCTGTAAATATATATATACATTTCTATATGCACACAAGACACACTTTACTACAGGGAAGGATTAATCATCACAAAGGTTAAGCTAGCATTTTAAATCAGGAGACTAAACATGAAGAACGGCAACATGCTGAGAGTGCTGAGAGGGATTTTTAAGAGCCTCGCGAGCAGCCTTCAGTCTTTCATCTATGGCTTCCCTTTGCAGGAAAGGCAAGAAGAGCCTGAGCAGTCTCAAGACATCTCTTTCAGAAGAAAAAGGAATTAACCGGCGCTTACCTGTACTGGAATGTCATGTTTGTGATTTTAATCTTTATTTCTTCTCCGTGGCGAATCTCTCCCGTCATTTCAAAGAGTTTGTTGGCCATTTTCTCATAAACTTTGGCATTCCTTTTAGTTTTTTTCAGCTCCTCAAAAAATTCTTCCCAAACCAGCATTAAGCCCCTCATTTCTGCATCAGTCCAGTTCCTGGCCCTCCTGTGCTTCTCAGTCTGAGCAGAAACCAGGTAGTTGGGGATTTCTGCTGCAGCCATGGCTGCTTGACCTAAAAGGGTTTCCAGTCTCCAAGAGGACACTTAATGTCGTTTTTTACTTGGGTTTTTAGGGTTCTGCGGTGCCAGGCAGGCACGGGAAGCCCCAGGATTTGAATGACAACAGAACACATGAAACCTCTTTGCAACAGCTTGAAGCCTGAGTGCACAAAATGGGGCCTACATCTGACAGGCAGGAATTTAGTTAAAAGCTTTTAAACAGAGAAACGTCATTTTGATGTCACGTTGCCATGGCAACAGAGCAACTGCATAAGCTACAACAACAAAAACCTTTTAACTGAAAGCAAAAAGAATCAGGACAAAGTTGACAGGCCATCAATATTAAAGCTTTTAAACACTTTAGGTTGAACAAAAACAACAACAAAAATGATCTATGCAGCCTTTGAGAAGCCGCTTTTAAGTTTTTTTGCTCCTTTTGAGCTTTTTCCTTACCTTGTAGGCAATCTGCTGCAAAACGGGGGAGGCAAAGCCAAGGGGGGGGTGCAGCCTGAATGGGCTTTTAAGTGGCGCCTTGACAGATTCCCTGGGAGGAGGTGGCCAAGGCTCAGGCCCAGCGCACACACAAAGGCCCTCCTGCAACAACTGTCACTAAAAAGTCTTTGTGGAAGCATTGTTAACCTCTGAAGGACGGCTGGCAGAGCAGAAAAGAGTGGAAACCCTAAAATGGTGCCGGGTTCCTGTTCCTGGAGCACGGATCTACACTAGTGCTTGCACACATGTGTGGATGCGAGGGATGTGAGCTTTCTAGTGCTAAGCAAGTTCCTCTGGAGGAATAGGTTTGCCTTTTGTGGGTTCATGTTCTGGCATACATATATTTGCCCTGGGCAAGAGTGTGAGTGCTGCTTGGAGCCTTTTATTCACCCGCCTGCTGCTGCCTTTGGGAGGCATTATTTATTGCCTTGGAGGTGGTGGGAAAAGGGGAAATGGCACTACAATGAAACACTGTAAATACGTTGCTGTATTTCTATGGCAGTGTTCTTCATAGAAAGCTAAATCCCACTCGCTGTTGGACTAATTTCCCCAAAAGCCCATCCAACATGTTCTGCCAGACATGATGGGCTCGGTCCTGTGCTTAAGACCCATGAAATGTATATTCTTTGAAGCAATGCTTGTGGCTAATGGGGGAGGAGAGATTCAGTCTGTATTTGAAAGGTAACCACTATACTTCAAGATAGATGCCACACAGAAGGCAGTGTGTATATGATGATGATGATGATGATGATGATGATGATGATGATCAGGCCTGTAGCGAGCGGGTGGTTTTAGGGGTTCAACCACCCCCCAAATGTTTCAGATTTTTTAAAAAACCTGGTTTACTCATGAATTTTAACTGGTTAACCAAATCCCCATGCTAAGTCTATGAGATGCAAAAAATTAAGAGTTCCTCCAGAACTGTAAGCACTATCTCAAGCAAATATTGACAATTTATTCACACTGTCATTACTTGCAGCAATAGCCGATGTAGCAAAGCAACCAAGTTGGGGGGGGATATTGAATGCTCTCATTAAGGAGGCCAGACTTGGTGGAGGTGGTTGACAGGGGCGGAGCTGCAGGCTATGAAGGCTGCTCTGCCCCCTGCTGTGCTCTTTGCTTCAGCGTGAGCTAGGAGGCAGGTTTCAAACCCCCCCCCCCGAAATTTTCAACCCTCCCCAAAATTTTCAAACCCCCCTGAAATTTTCAACCCCCCCCCCCGAAATTGTCAACCCTCCCCGAAATTTTTTCTGGCTATGGCCCTGATGATGATGATGATGATGATGATGTTTTGGAGCACAATACTCCTGACCTCACAATCGTGATAAAAAACAAAGTATGGATTGTCAATGTTGCAATCCCAGGTGACAGCAGGATTGAAGAGAAACAACTGGAAAAGCTGACACGATATGAGGATTTAAAGATCGAACTGCAAAGACTCTGGCACCAAGGTGGTCCCAGTGGTGATCGGCACACTGGGTGCAGTGCCTAAAGACATTGGCCTGCACTTAAATTCAATTGCCGCTGACAAAATTACCATCTAGCAGACTATCTAGCAGATAGCTAGCAGAGTCCATAGCTAGCTGTGGACTCATCTTATTGTGTTTCAAATAATAATAATAATAATAATAATAATAATAATAATAATAATAACAACGAACTGCAAAGACTCTGGCACAAACCAGTAAAGATGGTCCCAGTGGTGATCGGCACAAAATCAGCACTGACAAAATTACCATCTGCCAGCTGCAAAAGGCCACCTTACTGGGATCTACACGCATTATTCGCCGATACATCACACAGTCCTAAACACTTGGGAAGTGTCCGACGTGTGATCCAATACAACAGCCAGCAGTGTGTCTGCTGTGGACTCATCTTATTGTGTTTCAAATAATAATAATACACTTTAATACATTTATTTATATTCCACTTTATCTCCCAGGAGGGACTCAGGGTGGATTACAGTATACATATAAGGCAAACATTCAATGCCTTTTACACAATGACATTTATTTATTTATTTATTTATTTATTTATTTATTTATTTATTGCAGTTACTTTTACCCTGCCCTTCTCAACCCGCTAGGGGGACTCAGGGTGGCTTACAAAAAAGGCACTATTCGATGCCTACATAGAGTACATATATATATAAAACAACAATCAGTATTTACTACAATTAAACAGTTAACAATAACACAGTCATTAAAAACTAATCACAAACTCAGCGTGCGTTGTCCAGAGTTCCTTAATTCCATTCCGTATGTCAATTCCATTTTAGCGCCACGTCCTTTTTCATTTGCCAGGTTGTCTGAATGCCTGATCCCAAATCCATGTTTTCAGTTTTTTCCTGAAGGAAAGGAGGGATGTCGCTGATCTAATTTCCCCCGGGAGTGAGTTCCACGGGTGAGGGGCCACCACCAAGAAAGCCCTGCTCCTCGTCCCCGCCAATCTCACTTGTGGTAGGGGCGGGGTCATGAGCAGGGCCTCCTCAGAAGATCTCAAATTCCGAGGTGGGACGTAGCGGGAGATCCGTTCGGACAGATACACTGGGCCGGAACCATATAGGGTTTTGTAGGTTAAAACCAGCACTTTGAATTGTGCTCGGAATTGGATCGGCAGCCAGTGGAGCTGACATAACAGGGGGGTGGTATGACGCTCCTGTTAGTACTCTGGCTGCCTCCCGCTGGACTAGTTGGAGTTTCTGAACAGTCTTCAAAGGCAACCCCACGTAGGGTGCATTGCAGTAATCCAATCGGGATGTAACAAGAGCATGGACCACTGTGGCCAGATCTGACCTCCCAAGGTACGGGCGCAGCTGGCGCACAAGTTTTAATTGTGCAAAAGCTCTCCCGGCCACCGCCAAGACCTGGGGTTCCAGGCTCAGCAATGAGTCCAGGATCACTCCCAAGCTGCGAACCTGTGTCTTCAGGGGGAGTGTAACCCCATCTAACACAGGCTGTAACCCTATGCCCTGTTCGGCTTTACGACTGACCAGTAGGACCTCTGTCTTGTCTGGATTCAATTTCAATTTGTTAGCTCTCATCCAGTCCGACACTGCAGCCAAGCACTGGTTCAAGGTCTGGACAGCCCCCTTGGTGACAGATGGGAAGGAGTGACAGATTTGGACATCATCTGCATAGAGATAACATCTCATTCCGAAACTCCGAATGATCTCCCCCAGCGGCTTCATATAGATGTTAAATAACATCGGGGACAGAATTGAACCCTGTGGGACTCCACACAGCAACGGTTGTGGTGCCGGACAGGTGTCACCCAATAACACCTTCTGGGACCGTCCCTCAATGACATACAATATACAGCAAGGGAAAGGCCTTCCCCTTTTCATCTCCGGCATCTAGAGGTGATGCTCAACTCCAGCCATGGGGAGGTGCTCTTGTTCCATTTTTACATTTTTAATTACTTCACAAAATTGTCCACCCAAGTCTTCACAAACTTGGAAGAAGTACTAGTGGTTTACTGTGTCAAAAGCTTTGTAAACATCCAATTTACAAAGGTTATTAGGAGTCTCAAACCAAATCATTCCCCTGATGCAGACAGATTTACCTCTAATTTCTATAAAATATTTCAATCTGAAAGTATAACTAATCTATCAAAGGTATTCAATGAAATATTGACAAATAGAACCATCACAGAGACATGGAAAGGGTAAAAAATAATTACAATTTTAAAACCTAATGAGGAGAAGACCAACCTCAACTCATACAGACCAATCACATTATGCAACGTAGATTATCAAATGTTTACAAAAATTCTACGAATAGACTTCAAGATATAATCAGAACGTTAATAGGAGAGGACCAATATGGTTTTATTTAAAATAAGAGGTTAGCAGATCCAATACGGAATATAATAAATGTAATAAGTCATGCTACGAAAGAAAAAGACAAATATACGATCTTGAAGCAAAGTGTGTTGACAAAAAGTTTCTACAGGGTTAGCAACACATGCACCTCCTCTTGGTTGGTGTCCATTTCTTTATGTTTCCCTCCTCTTACTAAAGGGTTTTAATATCAGAATGTTGGAATTAAAATTTCCTACTTAAAGCGCTTAACTACCATTCAGCATCATTAGCAGCAGCAACAACAATCTTGGTATGCCAGATTCCTACTGAGGAATCTGGCATACCAAATCCCACCAAAAAGACCCCCTTTGAACAGCTACTGTGCAGTGTTGTGTGCAATGATCTCTTTTAAGACTCGCAAAGTAAGCTTTTTTTTTGGGGGGGGGGGGATCTTACAGAGACTCGGTTGGGGAGAATCATGTGACTAAGAGACAGATGGCAATCAAGGGGAGGATTATCTGACAGCAGGTTCTCCCTTTCAGTCTCTCTGTGTATGCATTGCCCTGCCATCGCCTCCGGCTGCACCGAGAAAAAACAAAAACAAATTTAACTGTGGCTGCTTTGGAAAGATTTAGGAAAATATCCAGAATGCTGTTTAGCAAACAAGAATGCTGTCCATTTTCCTCCATCATCCTCCCTCAAGGGTGATATTCGCCAAAAGGACATCCTTGCAACAAAATTCATAATTTGGAAATAATGCATTACAAAAATGCAGACAAATGTGGGTCAAGAGCCATATGGCATGTTGGAGGAAAATTTGGAGAGTGCCTTGGACCACAAGAAGATCAAACCATTCCATACTTCGGGAAATAATGCCCGGCTGCTCACTGCAGTGAAGGATATTAGAGGCAAAAATGAAGTACTTTGGCCACATAATGAGAAGACAAGAAAGCTTGGAGAAGACAATGACGTTGGGGAAAATGGAAGGAAAAAGGAAGAGGGGGCAACCAAGGGCAAGATGGATGGATGGTATCCTTGAAGTGACATGGCTTGACCTTGAAGGAGATGGAGGTGGTGACGGCTGACAGGGAGCTCTGGCATGGGCTGTCCATGACGTCACAAAGAGTCAGAAGCGACTAAACAAATAAACAACAAAGCCATATAGCTAGTAAGCATGTGCTTGACCATTAAACTTAAATATGGCCTTTCATGCTTGCCAGAATGCAGTTTTCATTGTGGAAGTTACTTGTGGAAAAACAGTTATGAATAAAAATAATATGCATTGCACATTTCCCCAGCTAGTGAATTTCGGGTGAAGCACATGTTTTAGCTTCCCCTGGGTAAAAGACAAAACTGAAGACTGATGTTCTGAAGAGGTTTATTTTACTTAAACTATATAGGTACACCATGGGTTGTGTCTTCACTGATGCTTCAAGCTGGAAGGGGACAAATCAGTTTTGCAGCCACTACATCTGTGGTTCTCAACCTGGAGTCCCCAGATGTTTTTGGCCTTCAACTCTCAGAAATCCTAGCAGCTGGTAAACTGGCTGGGATTTCTGGGAGTTGTAGGCCAAAAACATCTGGGAACCCCAGGTTGAGAACCACTGCACTACATGATGCATGGAACTATTTATTTATTTATTTATTTGCAGTATTTATATTCCACCCTTCTTACCCTGTAGGGGACTCAGAATTGATTATAATGCACATATACATGGCAAACATTCAATGCTATTAGACATACAACATATATAGACATACACAGAGGAAATTTAACATTCCAGCTTTCTGGCTTTGTGAGGGTATGCTCGATTCCACCACAGGGGGAGCTACCACTTTACCGTTCACTTGTGACACCAAGTCCTTGATGGAGTACTTCCTCTTTCTTACGCACGCTGCTGGAATGGTTTTATGGTGTTGTAAATTAGTTAAATTAGCCTCCCCGCATAGAGCGGTACCTAAATTTCCCACTTAACACCCTTTCAGGCTGCATAGGTCAACAGCAAGCTAGACTGAATGGTTGGGAGCAGGCCCGTAGCCAGGATTTCGATTCTGGGGGGGGGGCTGAGTTTGTTTCGGGGGGGGGGGCTGAGTCCGAGTGAAAGAGGGTCTACCCTAGCAAACCTTTTGTATCGTTACCCCAATACCCCCATGCATATGGGATATATTGAGTAGGGTGATCAGATCATGATATGAATAAACATAACAGTTTAAATAATGCACCAGTAAGGCCTTTTTGCAAACCACCATGAGAATTTCGGGGGGGGGGCTGAAGCCCCTCAAGCCCCCCCCCCCCCCCCCCCCCCCCCCCCCGGCTACATGCCTGGTTGGGAGCTCACTCCGACCTGGGCTGGCTTCGAACTCATGACCTCTCAGTCAGTAGTGATTTAATGCAGCTGGCTACTAACTAGCTGCGCCACAGCCCAGACCCTATTCAATGGCACACATTTTTGAAGACGCTAACAGAAGTCGCTGTATACTCCAGGGCTTTCCCAAAACTCTGGAGTAAGCAGCAATTTTGGACATGTGTAATTAACTGCACCACTTCCTATTTACAAAGTGGCACAGTTGATTACACACTGTCCGACTTTCCCTGGGCTCAGGCAGAAAATAGTACCTACCTTGCCTCCCTCGATTTTCAGTTTGTGGTGCCCACTGGGCACAAAAAATGTGCTGTTTGTTGCTTTGTGTCTGGAGTAACAGCATTTAGAGTGCAGAGGTGATCAGAGAAGAGAGGGATGGGTAGCAATTCTTTCTTTCCCCCTTCCTCCATTGCTTAGTGACTCTGGTCATCTGGAGATCATCACACCAAGCAATGAATAGTGCTATGTTCATGCTCAGTGGGCACCACAAACAGAGGTTCGAGGGGAACAAGGTAAGGAAAAGCAGATTAACTGAGCTCACCCTCTACTCTGGCTTATTGGGGGGGGGGGGGACATAATCTATTGTCAAAGGCTTTCATGGCTGGAATCACTGGGTTGTTGTAGGTTTTTCGGGCTATATGGCCATGTTCTAGAAGCATTCGCTCCTGACATTTCGCCTGCATCTATGGCAAGCATCCTCAGAGGTTGTGAGGTATCAGTTAATCTGAGGATGCTTGCCAAACCTCTGAGGGTGCTTGCCATAGATGCAGGCGAAATGTCAGGAGAGAATGCTTCTAGAACATGGCCCTATAGCCCGAAAAACCTACAACAACCCAAAAACATAATCTATATTTTTCGCCAACAAAATACATTTTAAAATGTTAAAAAAGTGGAGACTGCTGAAAGAAAGAAAAATCACCTCAGGAAACATTTTGAAGAAATTTTCAAGTGTGAAAATTTCAAAGAGTGAAAATATTTTTGTTTACTATTGCTAGGCTTATCTGACCTTATTGTTTCATTTCATATATACACAATGTTATTTTTGAATAAAAAACTCTTGGAACACGCTGAACTGCTCTTTTGTGGTGTTAGAATGTAACCCAATCTTTATTTCTGTCTCTGGCACTTTACTCTGTTAAAGAAGTAAAGTCTAGGGACACATCTACTTCATTAACTGAGGTACACTTATAGAAGCTATCCAAGACTGTAGCCATCATGCAGGGGCGGCTCAACCCATTATGCAAAGTAAGCATTTGCAGTATAGTTGATTTTGCCCAGGGGCGCTCTTGAGGCGCTCTTGGGAAAAAATAGACCTTGACATATGCAAGTTGTAGTTACTGGGATGTATAGTTCACCTACAATCAAAGAGCATTCTGAACTCCACTAATGATGGAATTGAACCAAATATGGCACACAGAACTCCCACGACGAACAGAAAATATATATCAGTGATTGGTTGGGGGGGGGGGCGCCAAAATACTGTTTGCTTACCGTTGAAAATTACCTAGGGCCGCCTCTGCCATCATGTCATCTTGGAAGGGGAAAACATGCCAAGAGGAAGGTGTGTCAAACAAATCTTTGTCGGAAATGCCTTCCATCTGGAAATCAATGTTCTCATTGTGACAAACCATGCGGATCCAGAATGGGTCTCTAGTCATTTATGGATCCACTGCCAAGACTCTACTTCTGAAAGATAATCATACTCGGCCATGAGTGATGGCCTGTACTGATGATTTGCATAAGCAAAACGTAGTGGAAAAATCAACATCAGAGCAGACAACATAACGACTATTTTCCCTAGGATTTCCCAAAGCAACTATAAAGAACATAATCACCTTCTGGATTGCTTCCATTGCAGTTACTGTTATGTTAAAAAAAACCTCGTTGTGTGCCTCAGTATTGAAATTCCACATGGGGCTGCTTTTTAGTAATATCCTTGGCCTACCCACAAATTCTGATGGGTATTGTATTCCCAAGGCTAGAGAGAGAATCCAGTCAATTAGGGGTTTTTAATGGCTTTTTTGTCCATGATCATTCATTAGATTTGTTAGATAGCCATAACTATAGCTGTATTCATACTAGCTGGAGATCCACCCCCCGGATGTTTGTGCAGGCGTTTGAGTAATTTAGTGCAATCTGGTAATGGAACATAGGAATGGAACAATGGATGACGAACCTGGACTACACTTGGATGATGAGAAGATTGGGTACGGTTGTTTTTCGTAATAATTGTGCATTGTAATTGCTTATTGGTAATTTATGGATAATGTGTTAAGTCAATTGTTATATGTTGCATGGAACCACTGCTGTTTCTACTGTTTTTACTGTTTGTGAACCGCTGTGAGTCGCCTTCGGGCTTGAGATACAGCGGTATATAAGCAAAGTAAATAAATAAATAAATAAACTTGAGAAACTGCGCTTCTGGTGTGAGAGAATTGGCCAACTGCAAGGACGTTGCCCAGGGGACGCCCTGGATGTTTTACCATCCCTGTGGAAGGCTTTTCTCGTGTCCCTGCATGAGAAGCTAGAGCTGACAGATGGGAGCTCACCTCATTCCTCGGATATGAACCACCAACTTTTCAGTCAGCAGTCCTGCCGGCACAAAGGTGTAATTCATTGTGCCACCAGGCAATGTAGCTAGAGATGCATTTACACTGTAGGAAGAGGGCAGCTTGATACAACTTTGATTGTCATGGCTCCATACTATGGACTCATGAAGTTGTAGTTTGGTGAAGCATCAACAGCGTTTGATAGAAAAGTCTAAAGACCATGTAACACGACAGTTTCCGTGACTTGACAGAATGGAGTCGAGGTGGTCAAAGTGGTTTTAAACTGCATTGGTTTTAATGTAGAAGCACTCTAAGGTCTACAAAGTCATACATGTAATAACACAAGCTGCAGGAATAGAATTTTCATTCTAATCCATTTGTTCATTCAGTACTTAGGAGTCCTCTGCCCAAATGACAAAAAGTTTGCAACATTGCCAGAGTAGTGGTGGTAGTGGGAGCAAGATGAAATAGGAGCTCTGATCCTGTCACACCATGTCTGTGATGATTCATTTTAAATACCTTTGTCTGGGCTTTAATCTTTTTTTAAATTACCTTTCCCCTTGTATATCCAACATTTTAAGCATGTAACTGTTCCTCCAGGCATTTTGTTTTTTCATTTGGTGACAAAGTCAGTTGTGGGCAGAACTTGATGGTGGCACTTCACCAATTTTTTTTAAGGAGTTCCACAAGTGTGGTCATTTACATATCAGTAAGTCAGTATTAGCACACCCCTAGTCTATATATATAAAAATACTCTGTGAATAATGAGTACCTTAAAAACAAAAGAACCAATGAACGAAATCACACCAAATTTGGCAACAAAAAATCTCACAACACAAGGAGTGGCCATCACTAAAAATTATGATTTTGTCATTTGGGAGTTGGAGTTGCTGGGATTTATAGTTCACCTACAATCAAAGAGCATTCTGAACTCCACCAACGATGGAATTGAACCAAACTTGGCACACAGAACTCCCATGACCAACAGAAAATACTGGAAGGGTTTGGTGGGCATTGACCTTGAGTTTGGGAGTTGTAGTTCACCTACATCCAGAGAGCACTGTGGACTCAAACAATGATGGATCTGGACCAAACTTGGCACAAGCACTCAATATGCCCAAATATGAACACAGATGGAGTTTGGGGAAAATAGACCTTGACATTTGGGAGTTGTAGTCACTGGGATTCACAGTTCACCTACAATCAAAGAGCATTCTGAACCCCACGAACGACAGAATAGGGGCAAACTTCCCACACAGAACCCCCATGACCAACAGAAAATACTTAAGGCCATCCAATCCAACTCCCTTCATCAGGGCAAGAAAACATAATCAAAGTCCTCCTGACAAAGAGCCATCCAGCCATAGATATAGATAGATGATAGATAGATAGATAGATAGATAGATAGATAGATAGATAGAGATAGATATGATTCACACACACAGATATAGTATCATAGATTTGAAAGGGACCCTTAAAGAAGGACAATGATATCTTGCATGTTCCAGGAAGGGGAAACCAGACATTTTCTACATCAACACTGACAAAGAAACAGCAAGAAATACTGTTTACCCACAAGTATAAAGAAATTACATATATTAGAAACCAACACTTTCTCATTATTTTCCAGATCAATATACTGGGCCACAGCAACACGTGGCAGGTGACAGCTAGTTAAGTATAAATAGGTTTATTTGCATGCAAGACAGGAGAAATGAAGCATCCATGACTGTGTGGTAAAAAATAATGTGAAAGGTTAGAAATGGAGGCTGCCACCTAGCAACGAGGTGAGTTTGCTGGGGGGGAATGTGTCACTGATTATGGTGATCTCACCATGATGTGTGTGGCCTGAACAAACCGAGGTTATTCCCACCAAGGTGGATGACCAACACATCAGAAGGCGGCCCGCCCTGGCATTCAGCAACAACGGAATCAAATATAAGCCTCTTCTACCTCTCCACTCAACAGCAGTGAGAGAGGCGAGGACCAAATGCTGGCCATAGGGAGTCTTCCAGGCTTGCCGCTCAGCCCAATGGATGTAACTATGTATGTCCACATATCAGGACCCTCCATCTATGCGCCAGCGGAACAGCATTTTATATTTACATTATAGCATAGGCTCCTGTAATACAATAATGTAATACAATATACTGCTGCTACTACTACTACTAATAATAATAATGATATATTATTGTTGTTGTTGTTATTATTATTATTATTATTATTATTATTATTATTATTATATTTTATATTACTGAATATTCCGGCATATAAGACGACTGGGTGTATAAGACTGACCATACTCCTGCCGCCACAATTTTTTGCCTCATCTCATCTTGCACCGATGCAATGTGTATGTCCCTTCTTGTGACTCGCTCTCTCATCTTTACTACTCCATCCTTTATCTCACCTTGTACACATAATGTTACCTCTGAACAGAAATGCTTTTAGACTTTTGTATGAGAGAAGAAAGCCTCATCCAGCCCTTAGTAGTGTTGAACAAACTCGGACACAATCCATTTAAGTCATTAGAAAAAGCAACAGGAAGTGAGTGGGGGACAGTTCCTGTTCATGCCCTATTCCCCGCTGTCAGAATCTGTGCAGTCTGTTTCGTTCCAAACAAAGTCTTGCTGTTTTGCAAATAGTATTTTATTGATTAACAAATAACCTAAGCGAGCTACACATATGATTCGGTGTCAGGACTGAGCTATTGACTACACTTATAAGATTTATAAATGATCCTGCATACAAGCTGCCATCAAAAAACCCAACATCCAGCCTATTCATTGGCTCATTGATCATGCATCCTAGTTCTTTGTTCTCAAACCTATCTATCATAAATACCGTATATTCTGGCATATAAGACGACTGGGTGTATAAGACGATCCCCAACTTTTCCAGTTAAAATATAGAGTTTGGGATATACTTGCCGTATAAGACTACCCCTCTTCCAACACACACCAAATAAATTTTTTTAAAGCATCAGATTTGATTTCAATATGGCAATTTTCCTATTACTGTACCTCGTTCTCTACTTCTCAGATCTCGCACTTGCGCACCTGCAACACTTCACTGCAGTCTTCAGGAGCGAGATCTGAGAAGCAGATGAGGAGGTATAGTAATAGGATACAAGGGCGGGCCAGACAGGTAAAAGAGTTGTATTTTTCTGAGCCCAGAGCCACTCTATCTCTTTTTTCCATACCTCGGGTGCCCTGGACGCCTGCAGCTTGCTCCACCCTTCACTTACACCTTCCCGGTGAGGCGCCCCTTCACCTCACCATCAGGACCACATTAAGTCCACAAATCCTGATGAATAGATTTTCTTCTACCGTACTTGTACAGCGCCACCCTTAATGCTTTCATACAGTTACTGCATATGGCAGGGACATGGCCACTGCCATTTTTGAGCTCCCTCACAATATGCAGCAACCACAGATTCTCCAATTCGGATTGGAAGTTTCAGCACCCGCTCTGTAAGACGACTCCCGCTGTATAAGACTACTCCTGCATTTAAGACGACTCCCATGCATAAGGCTACTCCAGCGTATGTCGACTCCCATGTATAAGGCGATTCCCATGTATAAGACAACTCCCGCGTATAAGACGACCCCTGACTTTTGAGAAGATTTTCCTGGGTTAAAAAGTAGTCTTATATGCCAGAATATACGGCACATGCAATATTACTAATAATATTACAATATAATGGTATAGTACAATATATTGTACTATGCTAATAATATAATATATTGTATGTATATATATCTTGTAAGCTGCTCTGAGTCCCCTTCAGGGTGAGAAGGGCGGCATATAAATGTCATAAATAAATAAACAAAGTGACTGCAAGACCAATATGGAGTGGAAAAATGTGGCACCAAGTTGAAATCTTTTCATTAGTGTATCAAAGGTAAATGACATCCCATGCTTTCAGGTGTCAGAGTTAATTTGTAACCATTCAGCTGGATCATTTCTGATCCCAGAGTTTACTCTTTGAAAAAGATTTTAAAGAAAATATATTGAATTACTGTACATCATGCATCCTCTCAGACTGACGGAGCAGCAAAATTTAACTGACAGTCTTGTAGTGTCATCAATCTACAGCAAAATTGGCACAAATTTTTCCCTATCCCGAATGGACAGAATAAAATAGAGGATAAACATGCTTCTTTAAAAGCCCATAATGGCGCTATGTAAGCTTCTTATCCACTCATGAGGTGGAAATCTCCCACAACATTTCCCTATTCCATCACAGTGCAATATGCCCTATGGTATAGAGAAGTTAATAAAGTTTAATTTTGTTGTGTCATCCTACTGAGAGATTTGTGAAATTCAATGCGTTCAGTAAAAAGGTTTAACTACACGGTTAATAGCAGAAAAAAATCAACTTATAAATCAATATATTAGTTGCCCAATATTTATACTTTTTAGGTAACATACAAAAATAAAAACAAATTAAATTCAGATACAATAAAATGAAAATAAAAGTCACAACACCATATGGTCAGAACTGATAATATAAAAACAGATTTTATCACACAAACACACCCTGAGAGCTCACTGTGTAAGTCATAGGGTTGTGAAACACCTAGTGGATTTCTTGCTTCTTCTTTGAAAATAATCTTTATATTGTGTCATTGTACCAGCCATTAGAATCCCAAGCTATCTGGAAGTAGTTTATAGAGTAAGGACATATACAGAATGAGCAAGAAAAGAGAGCTGAATTTTGTTAATCATACACTGGGAAAAAAGTATTAAGACTTTAAAGGAAGGGTTTAGAGGACATTTTATTTTTGTCCCAAAATGCTGCCAACTGTCCTCTTGGGTTTTGGGAGACGTTTACACCACATTTTTGATCAGTATAAGTCCAAGAAATGTTGGGGATTTGGATGGGGGGGGGGGTTTATGACTCTTTCAAGGTCATGTCATACCTTGAAAATGTCAACATGGGACATACATCTGTTGTATTATGGAGTTTAGGGCAGACCCTTTGTCCAAACATTTGTCTGAGGGGATCAAAAAACCATGACCTATACTTCCATATAATCCCGTTTCTGAATCCAGATTATTTGCTTTGAACTGGATTATATGCCAGCGTAGATTCAGCCTGAGGAAGCCATAAGACTAGGTTATGCATAAGACTGATGCCATCTTGAAAATTGATCTTCCTATATTCTGGCGTATAAGACTACTTTTTAACCCAAGAAAATCTTCTCAAAAGTCAGGGGTTMTCTTATACGTGGGAGTAGTCTTATACACRGGAGTCGTCTTATACGCTGGAGCAGCCTTATGCATGGGAGTCATGTTCTATGCYGGAGTAGTCTTATACACCAGGAGTCGTCTTATAGAGCGGGTGCTGAAACTTCCAATCCGGATTGGAGAATCTGTGGTTGCTGCATATTGTGAGGYGAGCTCAAAAATGGTAGTAGCCTCGTCCCTGCCYTATGCAGTGACTGTATGAAAGCATTAAGGGKAACGCTGTACAAATATGGTAAAAGAAAATCCATTCATCAGYATTCATGGACTTAATGCAGTCCCGATGGTGAGGTGAAGGGGCACCTCACCGGGAAGGTGTAAGTGAAGGGCGGAGCAAGCTGCAGGCGTCCGAGGTGCCCAGGGTATGGAAAAAAAGAAATAGAGTGGCTCTGGGCCCAGAAAAACACACCTCTTTTACCTGTCTGGCCTGCCCTTGTATCCTATTACTGTACCTCCTCCTCTGCCTCTCAGAGCTCGCTCCTGAAGACTGCATTGAAGTGCGAGATCTGAGAGGCAGAGAAGGAGGTACAGTAATAGGAAAATTACTATATTGACATCAAATCTGATGCTTTTTAATTTTTTATTTGGTGTGTGTTGGAAGAGGGGTAGTCTTATACAGCGAGTATATCCCAAACTCTATATTTTAACTGGAAAAGTTGGGGGTCGTCTTATACGCCCAGTCGTCTTATATGCCGGAATATACAGGTATTTATGATAGATAGGTTTGAGAACAAAGAACTGGGATGCATGATCAATGAGCCAATTAATAGGCTGGATGTTGGGTTTTTTGATGGCAGCTTGTATGCAGGATCATTTATAAATCTTGTAAGTGTAGTCAATAGGTCAGTCCTGACGCTGAATCATATGTGTAGTTTGCCTTGGTTGTTTGTTAATCAATAAAGTACTATTTGCAAAACAGCAAGACTTTGTTTGGAACGAAACAGACTGCACAGATTCTGACAGCAGGGAATAGGGCATGAACAGGAACTGTCCCCCACTCACTTCCTGTTGCTTTTTCTAATGACCTAAGTTTGTGTCCGAGTTTGTTCAACACTACTAAGGACTGGATGAGGCTTTCTTCTCACACACAGAAGTCTAAAAGTATTTCTGCTCAGAGGTAACATTGTGTGTACAAGGTGAGATAAAGGATGGAGTAGTAAAGACGAGAGAGTGAGTCACAAGAAGGGACATACACATTGCATCGGTGCAAGATGAGATGAGGCAAATAATTGTGGCAGGTTGGAGTATGGTCAGTGCATGTAGCAGTGTGTAAGAAACAAGTAAAGGGCACACTGCAAATAGACAAGTTGAAGCAAAGAACACAGCATGAGAGAAGAAGAGGGAATGGGTGGAAGTGTGCAAGATACAAAGGGGGTACTGCAGTCCAAAGGTGCAAAGTGAAGTGAGTGTAGGAGGGAAGGAAGAGTGAGGCAAAGAAGGGAGAATGAAGATGGAAAAAAAGTGTGAGAGCTGCAGTGAGTGCAAGATGTGAGGGAAGCATGCACAATAACAGTAGAGGGAGATGTGGTGGGAAGTGGGAAGAGATGCAGCAAAGAATGGGAGAGGGAATATGGCTAAGTTATGGAGGGGAGTCAAGGGAGAGGGAACAATGAAGGTGGTGCGAGTTAGGAGCGCAGAAAGGAGGCAAGGCAAGATCAGCAGTAGCAGCCAAGGTAGCCTAGCAGAACAGGGCAATCCATTACTTCCCTGCCCTTCTCCTGAGGCAGCAACTTCATGATGCAACTCTGAGGAAAGACATTGCTCAGAATAGACAAGAGTGGGCAGACCGAAGTTTGTTGGGGAGATGCTTGATCTAAAACTTCATATTTGGAGTAAATGAATCCAAAAAAGAAAAGATCAAAATTTCGGAAGGATTAATTCCATATTTGTATTGTCGAAGGCTTTCATGGCCGGAATCCATGGGTTGTTGTAGGTTTTTCCGGGCTATATGGCCATGTTCTGGAGGCAATTTTTCTCCTAACGTTTCGCCTGCATCTATGGCAAGTGTCCTCAGAGGTAATGAGGTCTGTTGGGACTAGGAAAAATGGGTTTATATATCTGTGGAATGACCAGGGTGAGACAAAGGACTTTTGTTTGCTGGGGCTAGCTGTGAATGTTTCAGCTGATCACCTTGATTTGCATTCAATGGCTTGGCAAAATTCCATATTTGTTTTGGGAGTAGGTCATGGATATTTGAAACGTTTACTCACACATGCGTAAGAAGAACATCATTTATCTCTGCAACACCATCTACTTCCGCAATGTGAGCTCCATTACCTATAAATTTGAGGATGTGGGATTTTCATGGATCTGTAGCTTTAAGGAAAAGCCGAAAGAGTACAGTTTCCAGTTCTGGGCACCACAATTCAAGGGAGGATATTAACAAGCTGTAATAGTGTTGAAAGAAGGGAGAGCAAAATGATGAAAGGTTTGGAAGCCAAGCCCTATGAGCAGCAGCTTAGGAAGCTGGGGATGTTTAACTTGGAGAAAAGAAGGCTGAGAGAGGGTGTGATAACAACATTTAAATATTTTAAAGAATGTCATATTGAGGAGGGGGCAAGCTTGTTTTCTTTTGCTGTGGAGACTAAGACGTGGAGTGATGGAATCAAATGGCAGGAAGAGATTCAACTTAAATATTAAAATGGTAAGAGCTATCCAGCAGTGGAATACGCTGCCTTCTCTGGGTGTTTTAAAGCAGATGCTGCATAGCATCTGTTGGGAGTGCTTTGATTAGATTTTCCTGAGTGGCAGAGGGTTGGATGATGATGATGATGATGATAATAATAATAATAATAATAATAATAATAATAATAATAATAATACCATCTGCCTGCGACAAAGAACTGGTGGGATCACAAGCTGGAAAGTGTTACAGAGAATGAACATGCCAAACTCCTCTGGGACTTCCGAACTTAGACAGAGTTCTGGAGCACAACACTCCTGACCTCACAATCGTGTTAAAAAACAAAGTATGGATCGTCAATGTCGCAATCCCAGGTGACAGCAGGATTGCAGAGAAACAACTGGAAAAGCTGACACGATATGAGGATTTAAAGATCGAACTGCAAAGACTCTGGCACAAGCCAGTAAAGGTGGTCCCAGTGGTGATTGGCACACTGGGTGCAGTGCCTAAAGACCTTGGCCTGCACTTCAACACAATCGGAGCTGACAAGATTACCATCTGCCAGCTGCAGAAGGCCACCTTACTGGGATCTGCACGCATTATTCACTGATACATCACACAGTCCTAGACACTTGGGAAGTGTCCGACGTGTGATCCAACAACAGCCAGCAGAGTGTCTGCTGTGGACTCATCTTGTTGTGTTTCTAATAATAACAACAACAACACAACAACAACAACTTTAGTTATATTCTGCTCTATCTCCCAAAAAGGGACTCAGGGCGGATGGCTCTTGTGGTTTCTTCCAACTTGATGATTCTATGGCTGATTTTGAAAAGTATAGTACATATTCATGTATAAGTCGGCCTCAATGGCAGGCTTTGAGGTCAAGATTATGGATCTTGATATGACTCGTAGATAGATTGAGGTCATTTTATGGACCAGAGAAGGTGCAATCACTGCCCTGGTGCGGGGGGGGGGGGGGGGGGGGGGCAGCTCCATCAAGTGGCTATGGTGGAGAAAGTAGAGTTGACTGCTTCTGGAAACAATCTGAAGACCGTATTGTCGAAGGCTTTCATGGCTGGAATCACTAGGTCTCTTGTGGTTTTTTCGGGCTATAGGGCCATGTTCTAGAGGCATTTCTCCTGACGTTTCGCCTGCATCTATGGCAAGCATCCTCAGAGGTAGTGAGGTCTGTTGGAATTAGGACAATGGGTTTATATATCTGTGGAATGGCTGGGGTGGGGCAAGGAGCTCTTTCCTGCTGGAGCTAGGTGTGAATGTTTCAACTGACCACCTTCATTAGCATTTGAAGGCCTGACTGAGCCTGGGAAAATCTTTTGTTGAGAGATGTATATGTATATATATATATATATATATGTAGAGCTACCTATATATCTGTATGTGTGTCTATATGTGTATGTGTGTGTATATACACACACACTTTTATATATGAATTTTCCCCTCATGTTTGCAAGACTTTGCAAATCCTATATAGATATAGTTATCTATATACAGAGAGATGTCTAGATAGATATGAATATAGATATATAGGGCTTACAAATATTTCAGGAGAGAAATGCACATATATAAAGAGAATTTGCAAATGTTTCAGGGGAAACGTATATGTGAAATTAGTATATATAATTATAGATCTATATCTAGCTCTGCATTGTTTATATAGGCATTGTATATTTGCCTGTTACTATGTTGGAAGCTGGCCTGAGTCCCCATGGGAGATAGGGCAGGTTACATATGAAGTTTTTATTATTATTATTATTATTATTATTATTATTATTATTATTATTATTAAGTTATTGTTGATACCATATTGTTTTTGTTGACCCTACTTTTCCACTTACAGAGCTAGTTTACTGTTTTTCTTTGAAATACGGTAAATATTCAAAAACATTTAACCTACTGATACCTCAGTTAATGTCATTTTATTGGTAACTATTTTTATTTTGAAATTTACCAGTAGCTGCTGCATTTCCCATCCTAGGCTTATACTTGAGTCAATAAGTTTCCCCAGTTTTTTATAGTAAAATTAGGTGACTTTGCTTATATTCGGGTTGGCTTATACTTGAGTATATACGGTACTCAAAAATATTTTTTTTTAATCAGTGTATAATAATAATAATTGCAAAATAGCAGACATACCCTCTCAATGAACTTTGCTGGATGGCTGAGAATGAAACATTATGCCTAAACCTAATGAAAGGAGACTCAATGAATCAATGGGAATGGAGTATATGAACTAGGACTAGGAAGAGGCCAAAGTAGCTTTTTCTACTGCATACTGGTTTTGCATTAATAAGTCGATGCTAACAGTACATGGAACAATTACTTTTTAATCAAATTATATTCAGATGCAGTAATGGCTGGTATACAAATTGGAAATAGTTTAACGCCATCAGTTTAATAAATACAATATGCACATATGTATACATCGAATGCAGTCACATATGTAATTTTACATATATACACAAATGCAAATCCCATATTTCTTTAGATAAAACTATAATTTCGTTGGCAAGAAATGTTAAGACTATTAAATATACAGTAACATTACTGAAAATCTAAATGTGGAACCTTCCCCCTGAATCTCCAAAAGTAAAGTTGATAGTTTCTTCCCATAATATACAATCCATGTAGAATTTTAAGATGTTTGTCTTCGACATATAGATTGGCAAAAATTTAAAACACAGAATTTTATCTGCCTATATATCAAATATTTCAGCTAGCTTCGGAATTACGAGAATCGGATCTGGTTCTTAAACTGTACGCATAGCACTGTTTCCTCAATACAAATATACTATATTGATTTGAATAAGAAAACCCAGAAGGGAAATATCTGTTTTGTTCCTCGTTTGCTTTTCTAAAAACGTGGTACAATTAAAAATGCTCACTGCAGTGGCTAGTCCCTTTTTTCCCATTCAAATATCCAAAGTGAAACCAAAGCATCCTCAAAAAATTAATTGCCTCTTATAATCAACTTAAACTAATCAATATATCCATTTTTTTCCAAATAGTTATATACAAAAGATGAACTACAGGGCTTAAAATGTAACTTGTACACCAAAGTGATTTTTAAAAATATACATGAGGAAGAACATATAGTAAGAAATCGAAAGGAGGACTTCTGGTGTCAAGACATTCAACAAGAGTGGTTTCGTACTGTAAGCCTCTTTCCAGTGCGGGCATCATTCTACATCTTTACATACTATACATGATATAGAAATATTTATAGGTCTTTTTTACCCAATATATTGTTTCAAATCTTGAGGTAAAAAAAGAGAAGTATGGTCATATGAGTTTATCCCCCCCCATCATCCCCAAACACCACAATACGTTAGAGAACATCCAGGCAGAACATAACATGCTGGGTGTATTTAATGCCTATTTTCTTGCTCTTTTGAGACATAAGGGCGGCAGGGGGAGCCTCTGGGCAGTATTATGCTACAACGGAAGCTATATGAAATTAAAGCATTTTGGTTTTAAATGGCTGTGTTTTGCATTGTGGAACAGAATATTCATCAAGTTTAATGTTAGCAGCATGACATAAGCCGATATGAACTATTTGCTTTATATTCAGTATTTGTATCTTATATAGTAACTAATGCTCAGGTTCCCCAAACTTTTATAGCAAATTGACATTCTTTTAGCATGGCCCCCTAACCTTTCCACCTGCTTGTGTAATGCACACTGCAATGGTTGGTTCAGGTTTATGCAAGTGGAAGGTGGAAACGTAGCAGTGCATAAAACCCAAGGTGGGATCTAAACAGGTCCCATCTTTCAATATTCTCGTTGTCAGTTTCCGTCTCCACATGAAGTTTCAATATTCCTTTTCTTCATATAATCACTTTGCCCCCACTTCAACATGCGGTGAACTTGTGAACGTTCTGCAAACAAGTCAGCAGGCGATGATATGGATTTCCTGGTGAAGCTACCACTTCAAATACAGATTGAAAGGCTCTGCGATCCAGTTCTTCATCTATCTGATGTCTGTAAAAGTCTATCGCCACCAAGCAGAAAAGGTTGACGTCAATTTGTTCTGATTTTCCCATCCTGCTGATTATGTGTGGAAGACTTCAGAAAGGGTTAAGGAGTTACAAAACACACACTCTGGAAAACTTTATATAATGATGAACTAGATAATGAATTATTATATCTATATAAATGCTCTGGGCATAGATACCTTAAAAACAAAAGAACCAATGAACGAAATCACACCAAATTTGGCAACAAAATGTCTCACAACAAAAAGAGTGACCATAACTCAAAAAATATGATTTTGTCATTTGGGAGTTGTAGTTGCTGGGATTTATAGTTCACCTATAATCAAAGAACTCCACCAATGATGGAGTTGAACCAAACTTGGCACACAGGACTCCCACGACCAACAGAAAACACTAGAAGGGGTTGGTGGGCATCAGGGCGGGTTTGAAAATTTCGGGAGGGGGGGGGGGGGGGGGGAGTTAAAACCTGCCTCCTAGCTCACGCTGAAGCAAAGAGCACAGCAGGGGGCAGAGCAGCCTCCAATAGCCTGCAGCTCCGCCCCTGTCAACCACCTCCACCAAGTCTGGCCTCCTTAATGAGAACATTCAACACTCCCCCCCCCAAAACTTGGTTGCTTCGCAACATCAGCTATTGCTGCAAGTAGTGACAGTGTGAATAAATGGTCATTATTTGCTACAGGCCTGGTGGGCATTGACCTTAAGTTTTGGAGTTGTAGTTCACCTACATCTAGAGAGCACTGTGGACTCAAACAATGATGGATCTGGACCAAATTTGGCATGAATACTCAAGTATGCCCGAATATAAACACAGATGGGAGTTTGGGGGGAAATAGACCTTGACATTTGGGAGTTGTAGTTACTGGGATTTATAGTTCACCTACAATCAAGGAGCATTCTGAACCCCACCAATGACAGAATTGGGGCAAACTTCCCACACAGAACCCCATGACCAACAGAAAATACTTAAGATGATCTAGTCCAACCCTTCTGACACCCCCGCAACCCCCCCCCCGGGGTCACAAACCCCAGGTTGAGAAATGCTGCCTTAAGGCCATCCAGTCCAACTCCCTTCACCAGGGCAAGAAAACATAAAGCCCTCCTGACAAAGAGCCATCCAGCCATAGATGTAGATAAATATATATGATTCACACACACACGTTTATGACAGATATAGTACCATAGATTGAAAGGGACCCCTAAAGAAGGACAATTATATGTTGCATGTTCCAGAGTAGGCAAACCAGACAAAAATGCTTTGTTCGTTCTGAGTGACATCATAACTCAAAATCCACTGGAGGAATTGCCACTAAATTTGGCCACAAGTCACCTACTAACCCTGTCGTTCTCAACCTGTGGGTCCCCAGGTGTTTTGGCCTACAACTCCCAGAAATCCCAGCCAGTTTACCAGCTGCTGGGATTTCTGGGAGTTGAAGGCCAAAACATCTGGAGACCCACAGGTTGAGAACCACTGAACTAACCCAAGGAGTGGCCATCATTCAAAAATTTGATTTTGTCATTGTAGTTGCTGGGATTTGTACTTCACCTACAATCAAAGAGCATTCCAAACCCCACCAACGATGGAATTGGGCCAAACATCCCACACTGAACCTCCATGACCAACAGAAAATACTGTGTTTTCCGGTGATCTTTGGTGAGGTGACCCTTCTGACAGCCCCTTGGTGACACCCCCCCTCCCGGGGTCTTGACTTCCCAGGTTGAGAAATGCCGCCTTAAGGCTATCCAGTCCAACTCCCTTCACCAGGGCAAGAAAACATAATCAAAGCCCTCCTGACAAAGGGCTATGTGAAAGGATTTTGTTAATTACTAATCAAACATATACACTCCTCTTGATGAATTACAAGCTGACCCATCCCAAAAAAATCAAGCTGACTCATCCCAACACCATTAGAAAATGAAGGATTATTGTAGACCTTTGCAGACCAATATGCCTTGCAAAGGATACATTGCTGAAATCCACTGGCTGGTAGAAGCACTGACAAAGAAACAAGACAGACTCCACATTGCCATGGCAACGGGTGTTCTCTGTGTGAAGTTGGAGAGTGACAACATCACCCAGTCACGGACCATGGATGACTGGCCAGTGGTATGCAATCTCTGAAACACCTGTGAAAGTCAAAACAGATCATTAACATGCCAAAGAAAGTGCATCAAATCATTCCCTGCAAAATGAACACAAATATACAATGGTCCCAAGTCATATATATATATACCATGTGGTTGCTCCTATGTGGTTGCACCAGTAGTTTCAGAGCAGTTCATAAGTATTAAAATACACAAATAGTAAAATACAAAAAAACAAAAATAAAAACTGGCAGCATATAACAATGATTCTGGCATAAAACTAAAGAAGCTCTCAAACTTTTAAAAGCTATGTGAAAATAAAAAGGTATTTCATAAATGTCTCTCTCACATCTAAATCAGGTTCAGCACTAGATGATTCTCCAAACTGGGATAGCATACCTGAAAAAGTTACTTTCACCTTCACTTGAGACAAAGGAGACTCAGAAAACAACTTTGAACAATTAGATGAAGTCATACTGTAGAATGTCTTACATACAGATCATTAAATGAGCATGAAATGGTTATTTATTTATTTATTTACGGCATATATATGCCGCCCTTCTTACTCTTAAGAGGATTCAGAGCGGCTTACAAGATATATATACATACAGCATATTATATTATTAGCATAGTACAATATCAGTATTATATATTACTATATTGTACTGTACCATTATATTGTAATATTATTAGTAATATTACATGTAATATAAAATATATAATTATAATATCATGTTATTAGTAGTAGTATTATATTGCATATTAGTAGTAGTATTATATTGTATTACATTATAATATTATAAATATCATATGTATATACAATATATTATATTACATTACATTACATTATATTATTAGCATAGCACAGAAGTCTCAGAATCTTTCTATTAATTATTAAGCAAGATTTTTCCAGAAGAAATTTCTCCTATTATACCACGCAAGTCAACACACATCTAGGTAAGTACATGTACAACCAATCTACTAAGGAGCGAACTTACATATTTCCATTACTTCTCTTACCTCACTCCATTATCTTACCTTATAAACTACAGATGCCATAAACTGTGGATATGGCTGCTGGTTAGACAAAAACTCTCCAATAACTTTATTCATGACATCTTGTGGGGGAAAAAAGTCATCCAGAAATTGAGGAAGAATCCGAGTTACCACTCTGGCTTCAAAGGGATACCCTTTTCTGACCCTAATACCCAAAGGATACAGATAACAATAATGACTTTGTCTCATGAAACATGGGTTAATTAGTATTCACTCTAAAAAAGAAAAGGATTGAAAAATGTTATCCCTCACTATGGACTACAATCATTTTAGAGGGCTGTGGATGAGTTTCCAAGGTACCTCTTCGATTGAGAAGGATACTGTAAGACAGTGGTTCTCAACCTGTGTGTCCCCAGGTGTTTTGGACTACAACTCCCAGAAATCCCAGCCAGTTTACCAGCTGTTAGGATTTCTGGGAGTTGAAGGCCAAAACATCTGGGGACCCACAGGTTGAGAACCATTGCTGTAAGACCTTTTGGCCCAGATCCATAACCACTCCATACTGCTGATAGGAAATCGAATACAGTGATCATTTGAATTATCTGAACAACCTAGACACTGTTTTTAGTACATTTTTAGAATTATGCTAAAAACACAGTAATAATGGTCTAGGCCATATGGTAAATAGATAAACATGACAGCAGTGTTCTTTTAGGAGCTTATGGCACATATATCTTAGCCTTGGTTTCTTTCTGAGTATAAAGCAGTAGATGTGAGTGGAAAACCTATGACACAAATTCCAACTAATTATGACTGATGAAAGTCAGAATCCTGAAACATATGGAAAGACAACAGCTTTCTGACCCATATGGGAAAGAGTCAGCTCCCCATGTTGTTGCTCATCTACCATATTTTTACAAATAAATTATTTCTCTGTCTTATCAAATGGAGAGGGGAATTTTGCCCGTGCTACTGATGTCAAAGATTGCTGTTACACAAGTAGGATGAAGTCTAAATTTTGTAATTGCGTATTTATGACAGCATTATAGATAACAGTTTGAAGAATTGCTAACTTTCTCTATATTCTTAACAATTTCCCCCCTGTTAATAGATAAAATGGGCTGTTTAAAATAATCTTACACCTAGCCACCACAGAATATGAAGAGGATAGATAAGAAAAGAAAGAAGCGTTGATTTTGCATGTTTTCTGTATTTCTGTGCTGGATTGACATAATATTTGCACTAGTAACAAACACTGGGAAATAAAAGTTAATTTGTATCCTAATGTCTAATGCCATATCTGAATATGCAACAACAGTATGTAACAAAATTTGAAAAAAAATTGTTCTGTTCCTGGCTATTTCCCGTTTAATTGTGCGGCACTTTATTTTTTGTGGCTGCCAAAAACTAGGTTGAATTGGTTGAGACTCTATGAGATATTCATTGAAAAACTATAGCAAACTGTGCTGCAAAATACTCCACAAAAACAAAGTTTTTGCAGTTTAATAAACTTTTCCCATGTTTTTATGATCGAATCAATTAGGAATGACATTTATAACCCAGGAACAAAAAATATGTTGCATAGTGTAATCAAACAATGCATTTGCTTTAGGACTACAAATTCCTACCTGTCAAAGAGAATAGAAACTCGTTCCATAGCCACAATGACAGATTCGCTGTCCGGGGTGGTTTGATTATGATCTGTAACTCGCACTGGGCTGATTTTCTCTTTTCCTAAAACAAAGTACCAAGAAAATAAACGATATCAGCTCAAATAAGCAAATAATTAAAATAATACAGGACAAGACAATTCGCCCTGGATACGAATTGCAGCATTGGCATCCAGTAGCATAGTGGCACTGCCTTCATATGACAGCCAAGAGTGGCCATGGTTAGGTCCATTTTAGTTTATCTTTTAAACCTGTCAAATGCAGAAAGACTATCTGACATTTCCCTGACAACTTTCAGTCTTTTTCACATAAAGCATTTTCTGGACTCTCTGAACAGGTGCCATGGTGCAGGGCTGAACATCATGAGGCCCCTCAAGATGTTATTATCCGGCAACTTTCAGCATTCCTCATCACTTTTATGATGGCTAAGACTACTGAGATGTGCAGTCCAATATAATCTGGAGGGCAACATGATTCACAATGTTGCCACAGTAGAAATGTTACCCTGCATTTCCATAAAGGACAAAAAATGCCTTTGAAGTTTAACAACAAAAGTACACCCCTATTGTTTCCATAAAAAGAAAATAGAATGTGGAAAACAGAGTGTTGGATATATACACCTTTTTCACATTGAGTAAAACTTAAATCAAGTTGGATCATAATCTTGTATTTTATTGAATTATAATGGGGGAAGGCTAAAATTCCAAAATTTCCATTAACATATTTTTGATATTTAAAACAATAGTGTAAAATGTTAATAATAATAATAATAATAAATTATTTTAAATAATTATTAAAAATAAGACCTCACAACCTCTGAGGATGCCTGATGCGGGTGAAACGTCAGGAGAGAATGCTTCTGGAACAAGGCTATACAGCCCGGAAAACTCACAGCAACCCAATAAAATAAAACTTTACTTATATCCTACCCCTCCCCACAAATACTTGGGGCAGCTTACCACAAAATCAACATAATACATACAAAACGAAAATCAAAAAAAGCAATACATCAAATGAAAACAATCATAAACAAAATTAAACAAAGACGGTATCACAATAATAAATACAAACAGATTTACAAACAGAAAGCAATATTCCTGCTTCTTGGCAGGGGGTTGGACTGGATGGCCCATGAGGTCTCTTCCAACTCTTTGATTCTATGATTTAAAATATTTTGCTGGGTTTAAAGACATGGCCTGGAAAAGATTATCAATTTTCAGATTAAAAACTCTTATTTTATTTAAATAAATATTAGTGTCCTGCCATTGGCTAAGTGGTTTTCTTAGGCTATAAAATATTGCCATCGTGATGAAAATGATATATTACATGAAGGCATATATAACTTGAAGACCAGAGAGAATCAAGAATTTGAAAACAGAACTACTTGAGAAATTCAGGGTTCTTGTTATAATCTTAAATACGTAACTTTGGTTTTCAGAGTCCTACTGTATCCAACTGCATTCTTAATTTCACAGGTTTGGATCTATGTATCAGAAAAGCGTGAATCTGTGTAGTTGAGTGCTAAACCATAACTCTGAAGACCAAGGTTCAAATCCTCACTTGGTCACAGAAACCCACTATGTGACCCTGGACAAGTCACATTTTCTCAGGCTCACTGGAAGAACTCTTGGCAAATGCTGAGATAGGTCTCAGATGATGTAAAGGCACACAACATCAGAAAAGTAAATTGTCAATTTTCTATCATGTATGTGCATAATTTTAAATCATTTTGAAAGAAAGTGGAGTAGCTCTCTGTTTATGTGTATCAAAAGTTGAAGGAAGAAAGCTTGCACAACACAGTTTGCATTCCCAACTAATGATGAACAAAATGCTTGCTGCTTTAGGCCTTTCCCCCAACTGGGTGGGGGCCCCCCAGATGTGACCCCCAGATGCCAGTGAACTGTTACTCTTTCAACCTAGATAGATATGCAGTTGGTCCTGTGTCCCTAATGCAATCCAAACAGAAGGAAGGGAAATCAACACTTGTTCAGCGACATCTAAACATAGATGAGGAAGAGATATAAATCAAGATAGGAATCACAGAATTACAGATGAAGGAAAACACATTTGAGTTCAGAAAACCAAGAGCATGAGCACAAGTGGGAAAAAGCTTTGTTTCCACCCTCCAAATGAAAGATTGGTCTGGAATGACTCCCATAGCGGGAGCAGATGTCTACCTTATGCTTTTTTATTAACTGGATCCTTTTAAAAATGTCTACGGTGAACAGGAATTTTAGATGCGAAGACATTTGCTTCACACATACGTGAGCAAAAGGTGACTAACTAAGCAAGTCCTGACCCACCTACTCCATTTTGTTTCAATATTCATTTCATTATTCACTGAACCCTTAATTCCAAAGGATAATAATACAATGGCGTTATAGAGAAAATCAAAGTCTGAATTGCACATGGAGTGTGCATTTTCAGCACTAAAAGAATTACTAGACTTGTACCTGTATACATGCAGGTCAGCATTAACCCCAATGCAGCCATGGCTCTGTGGGGGCTGTGTACATTCACTCTGTCTACACTCAGCTTAACCAATGCTTCACAATCCAGCCTAGAAAGCTGTTCTGAAAGAAGAAGTCGTTCTAATCCCCTCAGGACACAGTGGTAAGTAATGGATGGTGTTGATTCTTCACTTCCAGACAACATCACTCCGCACATCTGAAAAAAAAATTGCTAAAATGAGGCCAGTTTTGAATCAAACATGTTTGAGGTAAAACCAAAATAAGTCAAATGGCAGACAATTAAGAACACAAATCGAGTGTCTCCATGGGAACATTGTGGTTTCCTCTTGTGGGGGTGGGGGGAAGTATTTGTGTACTTTCCAGCCAAGTTGTTTTCTCCCACTGCTTCAGTGTTAACCCTGTCCTCACAAGCACTCTGCATGCTGCTCCTGGATTCCTGCTCTGCATTATTCATACATTATTCATCTTCTGGACGGATGCATATTGCAGCTTGTACTGGGAGTGTATGTTTTGTAAACACCCTGGGCTGGCTTCAAATTGGATTTTAGTGGCTGTGTAGAAGAGCCCTGAGACGATGTGGAAATGCTGGGAGGATTAATGGTGTCTGTGTGGTTAGATCTTGCCTAGCCTATGTAGTGCCAAGAGTTAATCTCTGTATGAATGGTTCCTTCTTCTTTTTTGCTAAGAGTGACTTGTTTGTAGGCTTCTGTCTCATAAGCTTTTTCTCAGATTATGCCTGAACAACATGGGCTTCCTTCAGATTTATGAACCACTCTCCCCCCTCCCCCGAGATATCACAGGATGCTGGAAAATGAATATTACTGCTACAAAGTCTTGTAACCAACACTCCTCCCTCCAAAAAAGAAGCAAAACTTCCACAATCCTTCTGGGAAAACGGACATCCTCTAAAGTCAACAGACATCTACTAAAAGGGTGTTATTATGTAACAAAAACTAGATAGTATGTGAGCTCCGATTTATGAGAATGCTTGCTAAATTCACATCAATCATGTGTCAAGGCACTGTTTAGAAGCCACTTCCTTCCATTTACTGTATATTCTGGTGTATGAGACTACTTTTTAACCCAAGAAAATCTTCTCAAAAGTCAGGGGTTGTCTTATACGCGGGGTCGTCTTATACGCGGGAGTAATCTTATACACGGGAGTTGTCTTATACGCGGGAGTAGTCTTATACATGGGAGTCGTCTTATACATGGGAGTTGTCTTATAGAGCAGGTGCTGAAACTTTCAATCAGATTGGAGAATCTGTGGTTGCCGCATATGGTGGTGGGGGGGGGGGAGTTCAAAAATGGCAATGGCCACGTCCCTGCCTTATGCAGTGACTGTATGAAAGCATTAAGGGCGACGCTGTACAAGTACAGTAGAAGAAAATCCATTCATCAGGATTCGTGGACTTAATGCGGTCCCGATGGTGAGGTGAAGGGGCGCCTCACCGGGAAGGTGTAAGTGAATGGCGGAGCAAGCTGCAGGCTTCCAGGGCGCACGGGGTATGGAAAAAAAAAGATAGAGTGGCCCTGGCCCCAGAAAAACACACCTCTTTTACCTGTCTGGGCCGCCCTTGTATCCTATTACCGTACCTCCTCCTCTGCCCTTCAGATCTCGCTCCTGAAGTTTGCAGTGAAGAGGTGCGGGTGCGCATGTGCGAGATCTGAGAGGCAGAAAAGGAGGTACAGTAATAGGAAAATTACCATATTGAAATCAAATCTGATGCTTTTAAAAATTTTATTTGGTGTGCATTGGAAGAGGGGTAGTCTTATACGGCGAATATATCCCACTCTGTATTTTAACTGGAAAAGTTGGGGTCGTCTTATACGCCCAGTTGTCTTATATGCAGGAAAATACGGTATATTCTGCCAGTCTCATCAAGGTAAAAAAGCAAATACAAACACATACATATGTATACATCACACATACCTGTATAATACCGGATGAGAATTCAGATCCTACATCAAGTGGATAATTTTCTATTAAATAGAACGCAACTGCACACATTACTAACACATGTTGCTGATTGTGGACGTTCACACAGCTGTTAAGAAAGGAAGAAATTAATGATCAACGGAATCCACTTTCTTCTATAATCTGTACATATCAGGAATTCTTATTAAGAACTAAGACCCAGAGGTCTTGACTGGAAGGCATTTTTTGTAAAGTTTCTTTACAGCTCACAAATCAATGAAACTTTGCACTCAGCTGGTGCTTCACTGAATTTAACCACTCTAGCATATGACTCTCTTCCAGTTCCATAGCTTAGAAATTCTGTTAAATGAATGCCACACAAGAGAGCTTGTTATGGTGATACCTACTGTGCTATTCCCCTCAAATTGGAAAGAAGATATTCAGTAATGACTGGAATGAGCTGCTTTGCTGTTTCATCAAGGAGGTCACACTCAAGAATGTAAAGAATTCCATGGAGAGCGCCTATCCGGCTTGGCATGTGAGTACTGCGTAGTGTTGAGTCCAGAAGACGGCTTACTGGCTCTGCTACAGCTTTATCCTAATGGATATAGAACACATCCGAAATATGCTGAATTAAATAATAACTTGGTGAGTTTAGCATAAAATGATGAAGTAAAATCCACAAGATTTCCAAGTTATAATTAACTATGTCAAATTAAGAACCTATTTTTCTGTGTGTGTGTTTGTGCCTTTGAGTTGCCTGTACATTTATAGTGAACCCCATGAATGCCACAGGGTTTTCTTAGGCAAGGAATTTTCAATGGTCATTTTGTCAGGTTTTTTCCTCTGAAATATAGCCTACTACATCTGTGTTTGTCAGCAGCCTCCCATTCAAGCACTAATCAGGCCTGATCTTGCTTAGCTTTCAAGATCAAATAGGATCCTTTCTGACAAGCCTGTTTATATTCAATATATATTCAATATAATTTGATTTTTCCCTTAAAGAGATGACTAAAGTAACCTTGGTGTGTCATTCAATGTCAGCTGTACTGTAGAGAAGATATAGCAAAGTACCATATGACGAACGCCAATGTCCCTGTGAGGCTGAGGCAGTGGAAACTGTGGGGTACGTTTTGTTGTATTGCTCTTTTTACCAAGGCCTTCAAAAATATTTCATAAATCAAATTTTAGAAAGTTTAGCAGGGAGATCTGTAAGGTTTTGTGCTGATTATCTTTTGGCTGACCAACACCCCAAAATTACTGCCAAAATTGCTAGCTTTGTGCAGCAACTATAGCTTGTCTGCGCAAGACGCTGTCAGAGTCTTAGAAGTTTAAATATTTATTTCAGTATTTACCACTGTCATCTTAGTATATACCGTTTTAGCTAGCATAGTCAATACTAGGTTTTAACTTCGCTATTGTTTCTTAACACTTAAATGTATATCATGTTCCTACTCCAACGCTTGTTCATTTTTTGGTGCTGGTAATCAACCGCAATACATACATATGCATTTATTTATTTATTTACTTACTTACTATACTTGTATACCGCCTTTCTCAGCCTATCGGCGACTCAAGACGGTTTACAACAAGTTAGTACATACAATAGCAAAATACAGATTAAGCATTAAAACAATATAAAACCATGATAGGAACAATAAAAACCAACATCATTATCATTAGCATCTCCTAGTTTAAAACGTTGCTCAAATTCCATTGTCAAGTAATTCCATTTCCTATGTCAGTTACTCTGTATTTGTAAACACTTGCTCATATAACCATTTCTTAACTTGTCTCCAAAATGTTAATAGTGAGGGAGCTGATCTAATCTCCTTAGGGAGGGCATTCCATAGCTGAGGGGCCACCACAGAGAAGGCCCTGTCTCTTGTCCCTGCCAAACGTACTTGCGATGAAGGTGGGATTGAGAGCAGGGCCTCCCTGGACAATCTTAAAGTCCTAGATAGTTCATAAGGGGAGATGCATTCGGACAGGTAAATTGGGCCAGAACCGTTTAGGGCCTTATAGGCTAAAGTCAGTACTTTGAATTGTGCCCGGTAGTAGACTGGCAGCCACACATACACACAATATAAGTTGCTTTTCTCTTAAAGAGATGACAGAAGTAACTTCGGGTGTGCCATTTTATCACCTTCTCACAGTGACACCAGAGGCACTCCAAGTGGTCAGCTTCTGATCAAATGAAATCTAGTATAATGCCAAGGTTTTTTTAAAAACTTTGTTAGTGTTCTTTTTTAAACACATTATAACTGTAACCTCGTTTAGCTTCTGACACAATAAATAAATAGAACCTCAGGAGTTAGCAAAAGAGTTGCACTTTGGAATTATGATCAAGAAAAGACTTATTACAAAATCGACAGCTTACCATTCCGAGAACAGCAGCTGCTTTGCATATAGCTGGGACCAAATACTGAACAAGAATCTCATCTTCTGAGGGGTGTATTTTCCGTAGCTCTGTTAATGTTGTATACATCATTTCAAACTGATTCCTTTCAGTAAACAAGTCAGATACAGCTAAAAGCTGCAAGCAGAAAAGCACAACAGATTGTTTACAAAATAACAATTTTAAAATCGTAATTGTAATTCAGTAGATGTAACATAATGAAGCATAGCTGAACCAGAAAAAAACATAAAAAATCAAACATAAATATTTAATTTTTTTTTTGTAATGAAATGCTATACATTTTAAAAGAAATATCCTATTTCTCTTTTGGAATAAAAAAGGCATCCTGAATAGAGAACAAAGACTAAGAAACAAGGAACATTTTTGACAATAAGAACACTTTTTCTTGATGTCATGCTCCACAGAAGAGGGAAGATTAATGCAGAATTGTTGAAGTCTGAGATCACTTTAACTGCCATGGTTCAGTGGCAGAGAAGACTAAAGGTCTACAAAACTACAAGTCTCACAATTCTACAGTGTAGATCAGGCATGGGAAAAATCTCGGCCATCCAAGTGTTTTGGACTTCAACTCCCACAGCTCCTAACAGCCTTCCAGCTGTTAAGAATTGTGGGGGTTGAAGTCCAAAACATGGGAGGGCCGAAGTTTGCCCATGCCTGGTGTAGATGCACCCTAACACAAGATACTTAAACTCAATGTCTGTTCTAGACTACTCCTACAAGGACTCAAACTCAAACGTATATTAGTGTATTAGCAGAAATTGATCCACATATTTGGTGCCAGTTTAAAAGAAAGATATTCCATTTCCTGACATATTACTGTATTGTTCCTGAAAAGAAAGTAGTAGTTACTCCATTATGGCAACTGTTATACAAAAACCCCATAGTCTGGAGAATCATCATGTCTACCTTCAAAGCAAATAAACATGAATATTTTTTAACCTTATTAACCTTGTACAACTTTGGAGAAAAGGGGCCTTTGGACCATAACAAAATGTTGTTGTTGAGAGAAATTATACTTCCATTTGGTGCAAGTGAGGAAAAAATTACTTCTGCTTTGAGGTTATTGTCTCAAATGCTCTGATGTTGCCAAGAGCTAGTCAAAATCATTTATGATATTGAAAGCATAAAGACTTACAGATCGGACGACTTCACTGATCAGAACAATTGGAGTTCTCTTGTTTGGATTTGATGGCAAAATCCATTGACTGTACAACTCCAGTAAGAATTGGGAACAGGAATGTATGTCAACACCGGCACGATGTTTCCTGTAACCAGACACAACGTTAATACATAACTCCATTATGGGATTTTTAAGCATAATTCAAGAGGATCCATTGAGGAGAAAATGATCACATATGAAGTGGAAGAAACCATTCTGCATGTTACCCTGCTCTTGCTGAACTTTACCTGACCATAGAAAGAGCATCAAGGACACAAATGAGTGGTGAGGCTGCAATGCATAAGGGTCCTAAGGCTTAGAATGAAACACTTCTACACATTTCTTTGAAGTCTACATTGTTGCATTTTTACTTTTGGTGTTTCTTCCTGTTTCCCAGCTAATGACTAGCTCAGTTTCCAGTAGCTGCCACTCCCACCTACACACTGAAGAAGGCTGACCCAAACATTGGGAAACATCCAGAAGATGAAGACCATTATCTATGTGTAAGGCCTTCAGATTAACTCTCTTCCTTGTTCCCTTTCCCAGAGTGATTCCTTTTCTCTCTATTAATCTGCAACTTCATTCATTGTAGTATGAAGATGAGGTGAATTAGAAATCCTTGGAACTAGACCATGTCATGAAAACAAATATAGGCCAAATTTTTAGAGCACAAGTGGCAAACTCAAGGTCCATGGGCCAAATCCAGCCCACCATATCATTTTATGTTGCCCTCCAGAATATTATTATCGTGTCAGGAGCAACTTGAGAAACTGCAAGTCGCTTCTGGTATGAGAGAATTGGCCATCTGCAAAGACGTTGCCCAGGGGACGCCCGGATGATTTGATGTTTCTATCATCCTTGTGGGAGGCTTCTCTCATGTCCCTGCATGAGGAGCTGGAGCTGATAGAGGGAGCTCATTCGTCTCTCCCTGGATTCGAACCTGCGACCTGTCGGTCTTCAGTCCTGCCGGCACAGGGGTTTAACCCACTGCACCACCGGGGCCCTCCAGATGCTGGACTCCAACTCCTGTATTTCTCATTAGACATCATAACTGGAGCTCATAGGTGTGACATAGTAACATCTGGAAGGCTGCGGTTTGTTTTGTTTAGTCAGGAAAGCGGAGTTTGAATTTAGATACAAGGCTTGTGGATATGATGTCTGGCTTTAAAATGTCTTCTAACCTTTCCCCAACCTCACAGCCACAAATGGGTTACAATTCCCATTATCCCCTGTCTGCATGGCAGGTAATCAAAAGTGATGGGAGTTGTCATTCTATAACATCTGGGGATCCCAATTGGGGAAAAACTCAAGAGCAGCATCTACCACTTTGTAAAAAAAAAAAAAGTATAGTTTAGTATTGTATCCACAGATTCTCTGTCCATGGATTCAACAGCCCTTCAAAGGCAACCATAAGGCGGATTGTGGCCCTCAATGAAAATGAGACAACACTGCTTTAGAGGCAGAATCTGTAACTGTCATTTTAAGCTGGATTCTGCATTTCCAAGGATATTATTTTATTTAGACAGATATTTGGTGAAAAACATGTATCTGCTCCAGTCAGGATAAATCACAGAGAAGCGTGTATGTTCAACTTCTAGTGAGGAATAGGGATTTCAATTTCTGTCTCAACTATATTATCTCAGTCTGCTTGAAGAAATTTGGAAAGCGTGAAAAGGGGGTAGATCTACTATCAGCTAAGAAACTGTGTAATCTCTTAAAACATATGTGAGTATAGTGTGGTGGCTACATTGTTGGTGACACAGCCTAGCCTAACTCACAGGTTTGCTGTAAGAGTAAAATGGAGAAAAGAGAAACATTACCTCATATTGAGCATGCTGGAGAAAAGATGGAAACTAATAAATATTACTAACTGATCATTCTTGATACAATACCCGCCCTCGCAAACAGAACAGCTAAAAACCTGGAATTGATGGGCGAGGATGGTGGTGAGGAAGGGACAGGCACATCACCCTCATCATCTTCATCTTCATCCCACTCTTCTTCGCGTAATGGAGTAATATTATTTCCAAGCCACACAGAGTGGATAGACACCTTGAATAGGAAAAAGAGAATTTAAAGCATAACCAAAAGGTCTATATCTTAAATGCCCATATATTTCAACACGGCAAGATCCTTAACTCTTCAAATATATGTTGTTTTCGTAATAAATAAAAATCAGAATCTTTACATTACTGCACCTGCATTATTGTAAACAGTTTCTGCACAGGGCTATTTTTGTTAGCTCATTCATCAGGATCTATACACTTCTCTCAATCTCATGAAAATGGGCTGAGTCTTCAAATTTGGGAAAAGGTCAGGGATTGTTTGGTGCCAATTTGTAAACATTACCTTCAACCAACTTTATTTGGGTGTCTTTGAAAATAAGGGTGATGGCATACTAGAAATACAGCACTATGCAAATGTAGCAGTTGTGGTATTTTCTTTCATATCATTTCTTTTCTGTCACAACTATTATGGCAAAGGAACTTCAGAAAACCACAAAAAGGAGGAGGCCTCATTGGAAGACTTTGGCTGGAATGCCTCTGTTTAAGGAATATGACATCTTATTTAGGACCCCCTGCTCAGATTAAATCCAGGTAGCAGGGTTGGCATCGCAGTGAAATAAAACAAAATCCATTTTTGCATGATCAACACAAATGCTTCCAAATAAATATTTTTTCTGGATTTTGCCTAAGTAGAGAAATCCTACAAGGTTGGAATTGTGTGACTTTCCAAGATGCTATTGGATCGCAGTTTCCAGCAGCCCTGGCCACCAAATCAGGAGTCCAAAATGCTGGGAGCTGTAGTTTAACAACATCTGGGCAGTCTCATAACTCCCACTCAAGGTATAGTATGGAACACTAACAAGGATCATAATTGAGACGGGTGTCTGGCCAAGCTAATAACTACAAGGAATGAGAGACAAGTGTGGTTCAAACATCTGGTGTGCACTATTCGTTGTTCCCTAAATTTGTGGATAACTACAGGTCAAATGAGGATGCTTGCCCTTATAAATCATTTAATGTCAAGGTGGGAACAGATATAAACATCTATGTGTGAGAAAACATTTGTGTAAGGGACAAAATACTCTCCTGATTAATAATAATTTTATTTTATTAGCCTTAAATCCCAATATTCTTTATTTTTCAATAGCACACTATTGAATATTTTGAATGAAAGTCAAAGTTACTCAGTTAATATAGGAATCAGAACATACCTGTCCTAATTTATACCCCATATTTCCTATTTCACGTTCTGTATTGATCTGCAAAAGGAGTTTTTCATGGCTGATAAGAGCGCCTAAAATAGAAAGGAAAAAGAAAAATGCTTCAAATAACAATTAAAATAATTCTGGACATACGCAGGCATTTTTTGAAAATATAATTTTGGCATTTTACTGATATGCTATATTTCTTTTCTCTTTTTACTAGAGCAGTGTTTCTCAAACTCTGCTCCTCCAGGTGTTTTTGGACTTAGCTCCCAGAAATCCCAGCCAGCCTACCAGCTATTAGGAATTGTGGAAGATGAAGCCCAAAACATCTGGAGGGGCAGAGTGTGAGAAACACTGTACTCGAGATTGTTCTAAACCAGTGGTTCTCAATCTTCCTAATGCCGCAACCCCTTAATACAGGTCCACATGTTGTGGTGACCCCCAACCATAAAATTATTTTTGTTCTTACTTCATAACTGTCATTTTGCTACTATTATGAATTGTTATGTACATATCCGATATGCAGGATTATTTTCATTCACTGGACCAAATTTGGCACAAATACCCAATATGCCCAAATTTGAATACTGGTGGGGTTGGGGGGTGGGGGTGGTGGTGGTTGATTTTGTCATTTGGGAGTTGCAGTTGATGGGATTTATAGTTCAACCTCCAATCAAAGAGCATTCTGAACTCCACCAGCAATGGAATTGAACCAAACTTGGCACACAGAACTCCGCATGGCCAACAGAAAATACTGGAAGGGTTTGGTGGGCATTGACCTTGAATTTTGGAGTTGTAGTTCATCTACATCAGAGACAGCAAACAATGATGGATCTGGACCAAACTTGGCATGAATACTCAATATGCCCAAATGTGAACACTGGTGGAGTTTGAGGAAAATAGATCTTGACATTTGGGAGTTGTAGTTGCTGGGATTTATAGTTCACCTACAATCAAAGAGCATTCTGAACCCCACCAACGATAGAATTGGGCCAAACATCCCGACCCCTCTGACACCCCCTTGTGACCCCTCCAGGGGTCCCGACCCCCAGGTTGAGAAACACTGTTCTAAACCAAAGAAACAGTTGATATTCCAGTGTTTAGCCACAATCCCATTATATACTCCCTGTGAATCCTTGCTTCTCATCTGAGTGAAAGGTTATCTTTCTTAAGTTTTATCATAGACAATATGGGATCTTCACCAAACTTGGACAGAATTTTCAGGCATTGCATGAGAATTTGTTTGGAATTGTTTAAGCATGAAGAATCCTGCCACTACAAGAAATTTATTTATGCTTATATCTGAGGTTTGGTTTCAAATTCTACAATAAGTCATTTTGGAAACTGCTCCAATATCACACAAAATGCAGAGATATCAGCCTTCTGAAAACAGCCATTGATCCATACCTGTAGAAGAAGGGGACAGAGAAGGAACTGGATCCCATGCTTGATACAAATGATGTGTAGCAATGTTGTCTCTTTTGGATGCCATTTCTTGGATTTCTTGTTCTACAATTCCTCTGATGACACTTAATTTTCTCCCAAACCTGGAATGAACAGAAATAGTCAAACATTATCTATAGTCAGGCAAATCTTGCTGGCAAATTATTTCAGCTATTGACTTTACTGCCATAACTACCACGGATTCAAGAGCTCTACTAGATCAAATAATCAATTATTTGTATTCATGGTATCAACATTGGGAGAATATGGCTTAGAGTAAGAAGAGAGATGCCTGATGCAGCCTTCCTTCAGATCATGTGATGTCCCTGAGTAAAAATGATTTTAAATACTAAGAAAATACAAAAAAAAGTTTAAATATTAAAAATGATTAAATCATGATGTGGGTACCAAGCAGAACTTTGGGTAGAATTCTCACCCAGAAGGTCCTTCTGCATATGAAATGCATTGAGTCAGACATGTTTTACAAACACATGTACAGAACCTAGGTTACCCTGCAAAGTGTTGAAATTTTCCCCTTCAAAAAAGTAAAGGTATTTTGGATTTCAACTCCATTCATTCCACATCATTGGCTGTATTGGTCAGGATAAAGATAATTGCAATCCAACAATATTTAAAGGAATATAGATCTGTCAGCTCTGTCTTACAGAGCGAGCAATGATGGTTGTTCTGCCTTAATCTCCCCATTCCCTGGCCTGCCAGGTGTTTTGGACTTCTGCTCCCAGAATTCCTAATCATTGAACAAGTTGGCTACGACTTTTGGGAGTTGGAGGCACAAACACCTGGAGGGTTGCAGGTTAAAGAGGCCTCCTCTACATTAAGATAAATAATCTCTTGTGCCAAAAGGATATGATAGGCTAGAAAATATCTTTGCGACTACATTATTATATGGCCCCCTGGTGGTGAAGTGGGTTAAACTACTGAGCTGCAGAACTTGCTGTCCGAAAGGTTGGCGGTCCGAATCCGGGGAGCGGGGTGAGCTCCCGCTGTTAGCCCCAGCTTCCGCTAACCTAGCAGTTTGAAAACATGCAAGTGTGAGTAGATCAATAGGTACCACTTCCATGCACTCCATGCACTCATACTAACATGACCTTCAAGACGTCTAAGGACACCGCTGGCTCTTCGGCTTAGAAATGGGGATGAGTCTAGTTGAGTCCCAGAGTCGGACTTGTCTAGTCGAGTCCCAGAGTCGGACTCGAATAGATTCAATGTCAGGAGAAACCTTTACCTTTACTTTACATTATCTGAAAACACATGGAAAGCCTCTGACTTCCTAACATCCACTGTCCCCTGCCAAAAGGAAATGGAAGAATCTCCAAACATCTAATTCATGATGGTTCTACTTCTGAATAATTGGCTGTGATGAGTGAAGATACCACCTGTGCCTTATTTATTTTATGAGATTCATATTTTACCTAGATTCAAAATGGCTATTATCAATTAAATGCATAAAACAGTACAAGGCAAATTTGGACAACCATATAAATCAATATCTCCTCTAAGAAAGACCAAGACGTAGAAGTCTGGGAGCAACTATTAAGATTCTGAGCATTTTCACTGAAGAGTTTTAAAATAGGATAAACTTCTGAGTAAGGTTACATTAAGTTAGGATACAACAAAAAGAACTCCAGTAAATGAAATACCTTGTATCTAGAGCCTTTAAAGCTTTATTTCGTGGTTGCTGTTCCAAGCAGCTAACTGACGGATTGCCAGCAAATGGTATTGTCATTGCACTTAACACCAAGGATGTTATGGCTTGAACAGCTAGAACATTTATTTGTGTTCTTTCTGTGTCTTCCTAAAGAAATTCAAACACAAAACCACAGTTATCCATATCATTTTACATAAAAAGACAACATCAAGCTCAAAGCCCCCCTGTAGCTTCATGACTGGCTTGGCAGAATTATGGACAACTACTTAGCAGAGCTCTGACTTCCAGCTGAAGACCAAAACATGCAGAGTTCTTAAGATATAACGAGTGCTATATCCGATTTTCCTCCTTGAAATTCTCGTTTCTTCTGTATGCAGACTATTTAATCCCAGCAGATGACAAAAATAGATGCCCATGTGATCCCATTAAAAAAAACGTGGGTTACAGCAATGATGCAAAAACATTTTGCAAAATTATATATCCCATCCATATTGTCTCCTGGATGTTATGGATGGATATACACACTTATCCAAAATTTACACCTTTCAATACATCTCTGTTTTAATGATGTTGTATCAGGCCTTGAGCCGCAGGAAGACACAGGTAATAAAATTCATTATTATTAACATTATTATTATTGGATATCTCCTGAGAGCTTTGTACGGACGTGTCTTTTGTACTTCCCAACCCATGATCTCCATAAAAAATAGTTTGGCTTTTGCTACTAGTAGGAGACAGGATTCCTGCTGGAGATTGCTAGGCAGTACTTTGACCTTCAATCCCTATAGGATCTGCATTGATCCTACTGACCAGTCATTGCTGACAGCTGTGCTATAACACTAATAAAGAGAATAATGAGCAAAGCAAGGGCTCTCAAAAGACAACATAATTAATATTGAGGTTCTATAGCTGGAAACTGCATTCAAAAAGAAGAAATAAAGTCAATTCTCAAATAATTCAGATAAAACAAAATTACTCATTGAATTGTTTTTTTTAACCTCTTGCTGGTTTTCCTCTTGGTCCATTACAATTGGCTGGGTTACCAGAACGCCGAGAAGTGTAGCCCAAGTTTCTTCAAACTGCATGCGGTTTGTCCACCCTAAAAGCAGAACCACACCACAAACAGTAGCTATTTTTAATAATCAAAATTTAGAAAGTAGATATTTTAATCCATATAGCTGTATTTTAAAGGAAAACACTAGCAACATTTGCAAATTGAATATGCCCATCAAACGGAACTAAGGGTGGTGGAGGAAAAGATAACAATGTACTGAATTAGAACATGAAGTACAGTAGAGTCTCACTTATACAAAATAAACGGGCCGGCAGAACGTTAGATAAGCAAAAATGTTGGATAATAAAGAGGAATTAATGAAAAGCCTATTAAACATCAAATTATGTTATGATTACGTTATGATTTTACAAATTAAGCACCAAAAACATCATGTTTTACAACAAATCGCCAGAAAAAGCAGTTCAATACATGGTAACGTTATGTAGTAATTACTGTATTGACAAATTTAGCACCAAAATTGACATGGGTTCTTTTTTTCTCCTACCCTGGACTGCATTGGATAACAGAACATTAGATGAGCAAAGGTTGGATAAGTGGGACTCTACTGTACATGTAAAAGTTTGATAATTGCCTTTGCCTGAGAAGGGGGAAAAGCCAGTTTTGTTCTTAGGTTTTTGTTTTTTTTAAGGTGGGGATAGCGTTTAGATATTAGTTTTAGTTGGTAGGGATGGGGAGAACAGGGGTGGAAATATTATGGGGTTAACTTTATATAATTTTTTTTGTTTCTTATTTTAATGTTTGTGTTTTGTTCTTCATATTTTTAATTTTCTGTGAGAATATAATAAAATAATTTTTAAAAACTGCCTCCCAGTGCTAGATTTTCGATTACTGAACAAAGTGTATCCATTTCAAATATCAAATACCTCACAAAAAATGTCAAAATGAAATGAGGGGAATGATCTGTTTTCAGAATGAAAGCCTCTATAGTTATGAAAGCCTGAATATCTCCCTTTCCCACCCCCAGGTTATTAACTGGGTGTGACTACAAGAAGCACACAACTCCCCTATTGCAAACAGATTCCTTGGCTGCCAGATTGTTTCTGGACACAATTCAAAATGCTGATTTTGACCTATAAAGTCCTCTATGCCTCAGGTCCGGATTATCTGAAGGACTATATCAATGCCTTCCCTTGAGAGACCAGGATGGTCCTGCCTTTTGTACACAGAAATAAACATTCTTCTGCCATCAACCATTTATATATTTACGAGAGTTCGACTTTTAAAGGTAGTGTGATTGTGATTTTAAGGTGGGTATAAAGTTTTAATATTTTTAATGATTAATGGTTTTAATAACATAAATTGTTTAATTGGGTTTCTATTTTGTATGTATATGCATTTTAAATTTTATGTATTCACATTGTTTTTCATTAGCATTGCTTTATATGTATTGTTAGGCAACTTGAGTTTTAACATTGTGAGAAAGGCAGGGTGAAAATAAATGAATGAATAAATGAATATTTCCTTTCTTGTTCTCTCCCCGACCCCACTTCTCCCATGCAGTCAGTAGTAAACACTAAGCTCAGCTGCTCTTTGTGCATTCAGCAAAACTCCAGTATAGGTACTTACCTAAAGTGTTAATTCGATAAATAAACTCCTTGAATACTTCCTTCTCTTGAAGAAACTCTACAGGGATTTCTGGGAAAGTTGTGCCAAAATCACCTGTAGGCTTTGGAGACCAGCCCAGCTTCCAGACCTATTAAAATAGACAAAGGGAAACATGGGTGTCTTGCAGCTCGGAGGCTGTATTTTCTGTGGCATTCCATCTTTTCTATTTTACAAAGAGAAAGGAAGGAACAGTATGAGACCATATTTGCATGAATCGTAAGTTTTGGCTTAATTGGTTTCATTCTGCTCAGCGAAAATGGATGGTCTGAGGATACAAATTGAAAGCCAACAAAAACTCCTTCCTGTGAGAAAGCAAGGATAGATAAACTGGATAGATCACTCCGACACAAATGACTTTTTGCAATTGGCCCAGGTATGTTTGATGTCAACTTCTGTTAATATAAAACCCATAACTAAATGTAGTGTACTGGGAAAGTAAATTTCATTCTGCCATACTGACCAGGAGAATTTGAGCTAGTTTCTTAAAATGTAAAAAGGGCCAGTATTGTCAGGTGCTTTATCATTTCTACTAGGTAAAGGTAAAGGTTTCCCCTTGACATTAAGTCTAGTCGTGTCTGACTCTGGGGAGTGGTGCTCATTTCCATTTCTAAGCCAAAGAGCCGGTGTTATCTGTAGACGCCTCCTAAGTCATGTGGCCATCATGACTGCATGAAGCACCATTATCTTTCCACCAGCAAACAGTGAGAACTCATCCTGCTCCCTGGATTCGAACCACTGAGCTTCGGTCAGCAAGTTCAGCAGTTTAACCCATTGCGCCACCGGGGGCTCCCATCATTTCTACTACAACATCATTATATGTGGAATTTTTCCTAAAAGAGCTGGAATATTTTGTTCTTTTGCCTCCAAATGTTTTCTTTGCAGTGAATTTAACTATCCAAGTATTATATATCAAGAGCTTGGAAATATTTGGATGACAATTTCCCAGATCGATTGGATGTTCTGGTGTAATGGCAGCTGGATAATTATGAAACAAACAATTCATTTGTAATATATTGACAATGTTGCGCTCTACTTAATTCATGATGGTCCAGTGTTTGGTTTCACGAGTTGTCAACAGATTAAAACTGGATAATAGTTTTCACAATTGTAAAGGAAGGCCTGCTTACTATTTTAGGTATGAAAAACATTTTTAAAATAAAAGAGGGATCTAACAAAGAAAAAATGCAGGTGACTGCAGTGAAGTGGTGCAAGTGTGCATGTGTGAGATCTGAGAGGCAGAGAAGGGGTACAGTAATAGGAAAATTACCATATTGAAATCAAATCCGATGCTTTTAAAAAAAATATTTGGTGTGTGTTGGAAGATGGGTAGTTTTATACAGCGAGTATATCCCAAACTCTATATTTTAACTGGAAAAGTTCGGAGTCGTCTTATATGGCCAGTAGTTTTATATGCCGGAATATACGGGTACTTCTTTTACACAGGATGAAAAGTTTCACTCCCCAAGAGATGCATTAATAATGTCTTATATTCGAAACTTTATGAGATACATACCAATGGAGGAACTCTTGTGTAGCTGTTTACCAAAGGCAGCCTGGATAAACTGATGATGATGTTCTTAAGAACAGAGGTCAGGAATGCTGGGATATTGCTGTTTTTCTTGTGTCCCAAGGACAAGACAGATTGCAAACATTCCACCAACTCCGCCACTGTTTCACAGGTGGCTGCAATAAACTCAGATTCTGAAATTTGGAGACAAAACATAAAAATAGGACAGAACGCTGAAACAAATATTAAGATACCAAATTCTAAGAAGCAATCAGTCTATTCTTCAACAATGTACAGGCAGTCCCCAAGTTACAAACAAGATAGGATCTGTAGATTTGTTCTTAAGTTGAATTTGTATCTAAGTTGGAATAGGTACATTTTGTAAATGTTACTCCAGTTTTTTTAAAAAAGCTTTCCATAGCATAGCTACATGTTTTCTATTCAGTAACACTGAATACACAAATATATAATGAGAGGAAATCTATAACAGACTAAAATAATGCAGTTCTACACTATACACACAAACACACACACATACTACACACACAATTGCATATATATTGGGTTCTTGATTTATACTCACTTTGTGTTTGTAAATCCACTTCACCTTCAGTAGCAGTTTTAATATGACTCTTCTTCCTTTCTGGACTAAGAAGACGATTCCCAGGCTCAACTGCCACTAAATTAGACATAAGCATCAAGCATTTCAGAATTACAAGCAGAGAAAGAGTTGTATTTGCAATATTACACTTAAACAATTAAATCATAGTTTTATTCAGTTGAGCCACACAAACTAACAACTAGCTTTATGGATAGTAGGTATGAAAAATATGAGTTGTTTGGCCTCCTGTTTTTCTGTACAATTAGCAGTGGTATTTCCCCCTTTCTTGCAAAATTTTACTCGGGTAAGTTAGCTACATCCACTAAAGAGAAAACATGTATAATAGATAAATCTTGTACAGTTAAACCGTTAGGAAAATAAAGGATTTGAGATGGACTCAAGGAGCTTCTCAGACCACTTTAAGTCTATTAACTCACCTGCCTCTATAATGAATCGAATACAGTTGATGACAGAGCAGGCATGGGTCATATATTCTGCTGAAGCTAGCAAATTCCATAAATTAGACTGTTGTAAAGCCAAACAACAGCAATCCAACACAGCCTGGAGATCTATACTTAGTGGAATAGATTTGTGTATTAAATGCCATGAAAGCATCTGTGGAAGAAAAAAAATGTTGATTCTTGTAATTATCAGTATTTTCTACTTCATCTATTAGAAACAAGCAGCAAAATTCCAAAAGTCTTTAAAATACCATCATACTTGGAAAAGTCCACTCATATAGCCTTTAACATGATTTCTAGATATGACATCAAAGTAGCAGTATGACAGAAAATCCAAAAAGAAAAACCCTTATGGTTGAAAAAGTATTATCGACTCTTTAAAGATATGACAGATTATTTTTCAACATGTGTGCTTGATGTTTTGCTTGATGTTTTGCTTGATGTTTTGCTGTCTTACCTCTAGCAACATTACAACAAACTTCAGAATGTCACTCTCTTTCTCACGTGGGATGCACAGAGAGGTTGGCAGTTTCGCCAGCAACACTAAATACTGACTTAAAGCATGAGATAAGGCCATAGTAGAGTGATACACCGTGGTGTCACCTGCAAAATAAAGGCCGTCATAAAAACAAATGTTATCTACGAACATCACAATATATAACGGACCTCATATCCTAGAATTTTAAGTTTCCCTAATCTTCATTATTTCTTAAAAGAACCAACAATATTTTCAGAACTATTCTTATTATTTTTTCTAACTAAAACATTACATCATTGGCTAATTAGTAAACTTGGCACAAATATTCCATATGCCCAACTAGGAACACAGATGGAGCTTGGGGGGAAATAGACCTTGACATTTGGGAGTTGTAGTTACTGGGATTTATAGTTCACCTACAATCAAAGAGCATTCTGAACCCCACGAATGATAGAATTGGGGCAAACTTCCCACACTGAATCCCTATAATCAATAGAAAATACTTAAGGCCACCCAGTCCAACTCCCTTCACTGGGGCAAGAAAACGTAATTAAATATTGTTTACCCACAAGCATAAAAGAATTACATATATTATAAACCAACACTTTCTCATTACTTTATTTTCCAGATCACCAGACTGGGCCACAGCAATGTGTGGCAGGGGATGGCTAGTTAACCGCATTGAGTCGCCTGACTGGGCTGAAAAATGCGGTATAGAAATAAAGCAAATAAATTAACTAACATAATAGTAATTCTTTATTTTTATTCTGCCCTATCTCCCCAGGGCGACTCAGGGCGGATTGCACCATACAACAGCAAACATTCAATGCCTCCACAGAAAAAACAAGTACCCACATAATAATCCCAGGAAAAAAAACCATATATGAGGGTAACATTAGAACCTAACATCAATAAATTAAACTAAACATAATCAAACAAACATTAGATAATGAAATAAAATCTGAATAGAAAACATCCACCATGATTTACAGAAACTAACTATAGTTCACAAAGTTGTGTGGATTCATTGTGTAGCCAGTGATGGTAACTGAGCTAACATGAAACTAGCAGAACTCTATCTATATGTTTACCTTTTTATATATAGGTCATTTTTCTCTCCCCCCCCCCAAATGTGGTCTATTCCAGAGGTAAAGAAAACGCATTGCAGTCCTTTGAAACCCCCTTCCCATTTTTAAATGCAGCCTGAGGAATGTCACAGATAAAAATGGTCACTTCCTCTACCGTTGCCTGCCCCAGTCTATTCATCCTGCATAAGGTATAGTTCTGAATTTTCTATTTCAATCATGCGTCATCTCACTGTATCTTGGTGATACTTATTACCTTGAATTTACATTCTTGTACTAGGATTTCAAATTCACCTTGTTTGCTTTCCGTCATGTGTTAGTATGTAGACATAAGAGATCATGAGTGTGGAAACATCCCAGTTTCTATTAATCATTAGGTGACCTCTATTCTACTGTTCTATTGTTAAGACCGCTTTTCTACTGTTTTGCCCCTATTTCATTGTTGTTTTCAACATATATTGGCCTTAAAGCGAACCTATCAGGGCTTTCTTGGCAAAACTTGTTCAGAGGGAGTTTGCCCCCGCCTTTCTCTGAGGCTGAGAGGTCACCCAGTATTTCCATGGCAAAAGGGGAAATTGAATCCTGACATCCTAATGTCCTGGATCAACATTCAAAGCCATGCTGGCTTTCTCTTCTGTCACACATGCACCTAATATACAGTTCAGTATATTAGCCCCTCTTGGGTGGGCTTGCAAGGCTTCACTCAAACTAGTTTAAGGATCACTTAAAGAATGATGTTACCAGAGTTAGCTTGGTTCACACTGCAACATGGAAAAGTGCCTTATAAAATAAAATGCTCTTTACTAATATTACCAAAGATATCACTCAGCTTGTTCCAATACACTGATGTTTCAAATGGTTGCAATGGCTGAAAAACGTGGTGATTGGTGGGAAGTTTTTTTACAACAGCAGTCACGTGATTGAGAGTTACCCTACGGGCAGTTTCAAAAAGCCTCTTCTGGTCTTTGGAGATTTCATGCATGCCAAGACTTAAACATGGAGCTAGAAGACTTATGTTGAAGTCCTGAAAGAACAAACGATTTAAAAAAAATCTTAGCAAGAGCATATCGTAACACACAAAAAGAAATCTGGAAAATCTAAGTGATACAATGTAAAGTGCTATCATACCCAATCTTAAATACAGTGCCTAGATGTCATGTCCCAAAGTACACCCAAAACTTGGAAAAGGTCAGATTTGGGGAAAACTCTTGAGCAATCTTAATACTTAATGAGATTTCTGAGTGACAATGTAAATATCCTTAGCTTTGTAATATTTAGTCATATTAGTACCATAATGATTAAATATTACAAAGCTGAGGATATTTACATTTTCACTCAGAAACCTCATTAAGTATTTATGCTGTATTCATACAAGTATCTGTTACATAAAAATGTAACTTTAAGCCATATAATTCTTATATGACAGAATGGTCTGCAGATACGTATACAGTATATGGTTGGTATGTACTCTGTTCCACCAAATATGAATGGTAAACAAATGAAATCAATGGAGTCTATGATAAACAAATGAAGAATGTATCTACAAAGGAGTGCATACACTCCTATTTCACACAGGAAAATAGCAATTGGGGGAAATTAAGCAACAAATTTTGCTACTTAAAAAGAAAAAAAATCTGATTCAAAAAATTTTAAGATATCTAACTTATGAAGCTTTCCATTTTGCTTAATATTCTGATACAAAGAGACATGCATGACTAAAAGGTAAAATATATTTTTCTATTACGTGTGGTGTACTGTATTTGTAATTGTGTTTTTATATTTTAACAGCATTTCACATTTTCAGTATTTGAGAAAAAGTTATCAATTCATAAAACATATGCATCAATTCAAACCTCTTTTATATGGCATCAGATTCATTACCTTATGCATCATAAAAGAATTCAGTTCATGCGGAGGAAGTCGATTCACTAACTCGGCACCTTCTAGCAGAGCCAAGGATGATTTCATATAGCACTGTGATTTCACTAGCGAAATATACCAATCCTTTTAAAAAAATGATTAAAGTTAACTAAACATACTTTAAAACACATACAAAAGAGAAAAATTAATGATGTTGGTTCAACCTTTTTAAAAAGTACTATACATCTCAAAACTTTACTATAACTATGGTCTAGATTATTTTTATAGTACAAAAAAAGTGTCATTTTCTTGCCAAAGTGTTCCCGCAAATAGAGATATTAAAAACCACAGGCCATATTAACAGTAGCAATTAAGCATGTGCATTCGGGCCAAAAGGCATGCCGTTTTCGGGTCTATCTCCATCTGACCCCCATTTCATTTACCAGAAAGTTACCCAAAAGGGGAAGGATGTTTTCTGTTTCATTCAACAGAGACTCAGCCCATTGGCTACAATGGGAAACTTTAAAGGCTCCATACTCAGTCATTTTAAGGCCTATCTGCATGAAACCTACCTCGGTTGCAAACCCCATTTACAACTGCAGGCTTGCCAAGTTTCAAAACAATTCACCGATCTACTGATTTTTAAGAATTATCTTAAGTTTTAACCATACATTTAGGAATAGAAGTAGCTTGTTGTGTCCATCCTCAGCCAATCAGAGCATGGGTACCACCAGGCTGAGAGACACACAGAGAAAAAAACTTCAACTCCCATCGTGCTCCTTATGGCCACCCTATGCAAATGCCACTGGGAAAGCAAATCCTCAGGGCTCTCTCTGGAGGAGAAGATAACTTAGCAAGAAAAAATGCAGACTTCTTCTGCCGGGGAGAGAAAAAGACAATGCAGATCCCCCTGTATTTTGTGGACTTAACTCTTTCCGAAAATATCATCTCTCAAAAAATTCGTTTCACTGGTATTTTCATCTCTCTCTTCCCCTTTCCATTTTTGAAAATTAAATGAAAATGGCCCTCTGAAAACTACAAATCTTTTTGTTAACAGTGATTTGCACCCAAAACTAGAAGCAATATAAACAGCTGCCTTGCCTTTCATAGCTTCATGAGCTACATCAATGCATTCATATACTACAAAAATAACAAGCAATGCTTTGATACATTTAAAAACCTGTGTGTAGATAAGCCCTCAAGAATAAATAGGAAATTATTGTTTATCTAGGAAATGAAGCCTGGTTAACTCCTACTCTTTATCAGAAAATATTTTTAAGTAGTAAAGGACATGGAGTAAGTCAATATTTACTACAAAAGGGACATGTACAAGAAATGGAAATACCATCGAAGAATTCAAACAAATAGCCAGCCTGTATAGGGATAATTAGAAAAACCAAAGAGATGAAGGAGCTCGGGCTTGCTAGAGAGGTTATGTTCGTAGTAAAAGGAAGAACAAGGGTATGATTCATACTGAAAAGAGCTATCTGTTTATTTGAAATACAGTAATGACTGAAGTATATCAAAGCCTGTTTTATGGTTACAAAAAGAGGTGTCCTCATATGAAAAATTCTTAACACAATCTTACTTTGTCTGGAATCACAGTTTCTAGAGCAGACTGGTTATCCCCATCCAGTGGGTGTGCAGTAACAACAGGTGATGGGCTAATTGTTTCTGGGGCAACAATGAGGCGAAACCTATCCAAGAGTGAGTAGAGTCTTTGATGTCTGAAAATAATTAAAATAGAAACACAGGTAAAAAAAATCAGAACCAAACATTCTGACATTTTCAGTGGATTCAAGTGAATTATATTAATACAATGACAGGATGCCACACATTAAGAAATTGTCTAACACTGCCATGTATTATTTTAAATAAACAATTATGTTTAAATCCAACTGCTTTCCAACTAAAGCAGACCCACTAAATACGTTGGATAAATTCTGTGTTGAATCAGCAGCTGGTTCAGTGGGCATACTTTACTTGGGATTAACAACCGGATTGAACCAGGTGTAAAATGCATTTTCCAAATTGTTAAGATTACTGTTGCTGCAGTGTTCCTGTGGGGCAACACACTTTTCAGTATATTGTGGAATCCTGTTCAAGGATTTAGTACACCTGTTTCCCCTTATCTGCAGTTTGACTTTCCATAGTTTCAGTTACCCATAGTGAACTGTGGCCCCAAAATATACTGGGAGATTTAACAATAATCTTTACTACACTGCTGCTTGATTCCCACCTGGAAGGAAAAAAATGTATTGTTCAAACAAAAAGCCTTCTTCCATTACAAAGTTTGGACAATCAGCCTTTTGCAATCTCCTTTGATTTGACAATTGCTGCTCCTAAGTAAATGTGCATGTAGGCATCTCTCAGTACTCTAGCATAATTCTATTGTTTGCTTGTGCAAACTATGGTTTGTTTGTGCTAACCTCCCACTTTCCATTTGCTGTGCAAGCGTGTGTTCAGGAAGAGACAAAAGGCAAGTTGAGAGCAGAATGGTTGCCAACAAGTGTCATCAAGTGATCCTGGCACTAAGGAATGACAGAGGACTGGTCCACTAACTGTGGACCAAATCCCCAGTGAAGCTGGGAGGTGGGTGCTGATAGTCAGGCAGACCCCGCTTGAGAATGCCAACCAAGGAGGAGAAAGAGAAGGAGGAAAGAGGAACAAGAAAGGAGGAGGCAGCAGCAGAAGCTTCTCAGCAGCAGTTCCCTAAAGCGGCAGTTCCTCCTCTTCCTTCCTGTCACCTTCCTCCTCGTTACAACTGAAGCATGTTGGGCCTGGTGCGCTCAGTCATGGGGGGGGGGGGCAGCTTGGGGAGGGGGGTCCCTCCAGCCAAGAGGCAGCCTCGCCTCTGCCGCCCACTCCTAGCTCCGGCTCTGTTGCTACTGCTTCCTATGGCGGGAGACTTCTATGACACAGGCATAAAAACCTCGTCCCACGGATGATAATATGTATTGAACTGAATGCTGATTATGTGGAAAAATAATGTAATACCTATCCTATAATCCATGTAAGTTTTCTTAAAATATATTCATTCTTTGTATTTTTTTAAAATCTTGTAACCTTACTTTCCGGACATCCCTCGTAGCTTAGTGGAAATATGAGGCTATAGTTAATTCTATCTAACCAAAGGTAGATACCAGCATTATAATTATTAGACTATTTTTAATGTATAAATGAGCTTATCATCATCTCTCTGAGAATTAGAGAGAGCTTAAACAAAATGTTTCATTTCAAACAATTCTCAAATTTCATGTTACAAGAGTACCAAATCATTACCTGTGGGCTAATCCACTGTTTTGAAGATATTCCTGAATTCTATCCAATTCTTCAACTGGTAACTGAGCAGTGCTGTTCTATACAGAAACAAGAGACATTTGCAAAATTCTGAAGAATGAAATAATACATACCATACTATGGTAATGTAAGATTAAGGCATAACACAGATTTAATAGTCAACTAACTACAAAATAGTACTAATTGCTGTTTGTTGCATCAAATATCCATTACTTCTGCAAATTAAGAACTCCAGAAGGAGAGATTTTGTGATGAAATACAAAGGAATATGTGGGCATGAAGACGTATGGTTTATACAACACCTGCACAAGAACATTTCAGAACTGTCTAGAGCTCAGCAGCACAGATAAGGAGTCCATCTTTCCAGTATACTAATCAGATGCTTACAAATCCCCAAAAGGAACTATTTTTATTTATCTGAAAGTAATGTATCCTATTAATCAACCAATCCTTGATCTTACAACCGACTCATTATGAGCAGTTAAAACAACATTATTGTTCCTTTCCATTGAGGTTTAACAAAACAATATTGCTTCAGTGCAAAGAAAAATAGAAGGGTAGCGACACAGATATAGAAAATGCACCTTTGAGGCAAACACTACCAAATATCTGCGCTTTCTAAAACTGATTAACATGAAATTCTAGTTAAGTGTTTTATCAGTTGGAAAACCTCCTGTTTTTTAATTGAAGCATTCTTTCTATTCTCCACTACCTCCTTTGTAAATTACAGAGATACAGTAAGTAGATTATCTTAACTTTGATAACTTGTAAGGGAAAAAAACTGTTGCAGTAAACAGTGAACCCGATATAGTATCATTTTTATAACGTTAAAATGCTTTCCAGGTTATAAACTGAGCACACTGAATGTATTAGAAACAATGAATATTTTTGTTCATCTAACAGTGTGACTGATATTTAATTAATACTCCTGTGTTCCAACAACTTATCAGAAACTTCAGCGAATGAAAGTACATATGAAAAAGACAACAAATTTCAGTACCTGCATAGTTTCAGCTAAAAGCATTTCCACTCGGCGGCAAGCAAGAGTGTCAACCATGCGAGCCAGCACACGGAATGGTGTACACAAAAGCTTATCCACATACAGTATTAATACAGCACCAGACTGACTCAGGTGAATCCCCTCTAGGCATTGTAATGTCTTCTTTACAGAAGTTGGCTACACGGGAAGAAAAAAAATTACAGACTTTTTTCAGGCTAAATAATTAATAAGCAGCTAACAAAATGTACAATTGTTCTAAACAAAGTAATTATTTTCTTCATGTTTCCCTTTCTAGAAAGGTAGGAAAGTAAGAGTGAAATATAAAAAATAAGGAATTTATTCAACAAAGAAGAGGCAAAGGAGGATATTGAAATAAAGAAAGATATTGAAACAAAGGAGGCACGATCTGGAGGTAGAAGTCTCTACAACAGATAGATAGATAGATAGATAGATAGATAGATAGATAGATAGATAGATACGTTTTATTGATTGGCCTATTGTCCGTATCAAAACATTTAACACATAACACAATTAACACATAGTCATACATAGTCATACATACAACATACAACCCTCGGTACAAAAGAAGTTTAAATAAACAAGCTGTTAACAAGATCTCGTTCAGGTCAAATGTCTGTGTCACCTCCACAGTTTACCCCAATTGATTCTAAATGTGCAATTCTCAGCTGTGTTGCTTTGAATAGAAAAAGGGCTGTTTGGCACAACAGTGTTTCTCAAATTGTGCTCCTCCAGGTATTTTGGACTTCAGCTCTCAGAAATCCCAGCCAGCTTACCAGTTGTTAGGAATGGTGGGAGCTGAAGTCCAAAGCATCTGGAGGAGCATAGTTTGAGAAATTCTGGCTTAGACTAGAATTAGCTTTCCTGGACAAGATGAGAAAGGAACAGGGCATGGAGCCACAGGTACATCTATTGATAGGGTAGCCAGTGTTCTTACTTCTTAGGGATAGTGATTACAGTACAACCTATTAGATACTTATAAAGGGCCTCTCAGAAAATGGGATACCCACTTCTGCAGTTTGAAGGGGCTCATAAGTAGTCATCTACTTGCTAGACTTCAAGCCATTGGCTACTGTTCCATGGAGCATCCATGGTCTGGAGCAGAACTCCATAAACATTTTCACTCATAACCCCTTTCAACAGGATAATTTTTATCTGATCCCAGATACAAAGATATGAGTATAAAAACTAAACATTTACTGGTAAAAATCAGAATTTGCAAGACTTGCTAAACAGACTGATTTTCTTTTTTATGAAGTACGTCTGAAGCACCTTCTGCAGAGTTCACTGTTAACACTGCAAAACAGATTGGTATCACTAGATGATCTTCAGAAAACCTTTTATTGTTGCCAAATTTTTCAGAAGCCCAACATTCAACTAAGGGGCTCGATTTGAGGTTGGGATCCACAGTTTAAGAAGCCTGGGTTTACAGCAGTAGCTCTGACATTCAAATTCCAAGAAGCTCTACCTTCTTCTAGTCTTCAAGTCACATTCTTCCTCTCTTATTCCACTTGTTCATTTTCATCCACAGATTCCTTTACAATTTAACACTATCAAAGTAACTGCAGAATCCATGTGCTTTCTCTTAAACTTTAACTTTACACTTAAGCACGTGAAGCCATACTTAATCCTTGAATGTACGTGCACTAAAGGATGTATGATGATGAGTGGATAGAACTGAAATTATTGACAGCACTGTGAATGGGATTCTAGTATACAATACAACAACTTTTTTGTGAAATATCGTATTTTCACTTGATAATATACTGGAGATATCTGTTTAACACCAGTGCTATGCACAAAACAACGGCAACCCATTTACTAGTTTAGTGATGTCTGACAGTTAGATACCCCGTGTTTCAATTTCCTCAATATCTAAATTCAGCTACACACCTTTAACTATCAATGCTCTCCCTCAAGGCAAAATAGGGATACAGTAAGTCTTAGAAAAATGTTGACATGATATTTTAATACTCTAGACAACTTACAGCTGCAAAGTTCTCACACCGTGATTGAATAGCCTGGATGAAAAGTCCACTTGCTGCAGAATTCCTGTGAATTGCACTAATTAAGTCTTGTACCGGAGGTTCATGAGACAGATTAATAAGGTCTTGAACATGGTTCACTGTCAACCAGGTTAAGTGTTCTGAATCGTGCAGATTTTGGCACTATGAAGAGAAAATAAAATCATCGATCAATTCTAAGGCTACGTTTTCACATAAATCAATACAAACTATAATAAAACTTTATTTATATACCATCGTATCTCCCCGAAGGGACTGCAACTATAAAGGTGGCACTCATACAATTTCTGATATGCTAACTGAACAACTCTGGCAAACATAGGAGATGCAAGGGACTTCTTGTTTACCTAAAAGAAGAAATGCAGATCCAACAGATTACTCTGTGGTTCTACAGTGTAGCTCAGGTCACTTTATAGGTTAACCAACAATGCCAAAACCTCACTAGAGAATTCAGTTAGGATTAATACTTTTAGAAAAGACTACTCAACACTAGTAAGAAAGCAGTAATAGCAAAGCCAGCATATGGTTAGAGATATGAGGACCTAGGGTTAAAAAGCAAGTAAGACCTACAAAAGGAATTTTCACACCATCTTTTCTGTGCTTTTTAAAAGTGAAAAAACATTTTCTTTTGAAATGATGAATAAAACATTTAAGACAAAGTTGTTCCTATATTTATTTTCCATACATTATTTCTAAACACTATTTAGCATATAGACTTTAACATAAGACTATATTTAGCATCCCACATCATAGCAATTCCGAATGTTGATGTGCTGATCTTAGTTCTTTTTATCGGAATAAGTGCTTTATTTCTATTTGGCAGTATAAAGGACTAGAAACATGTTTCTTTATTTTACAAATGCTGCTTTTACTTTTACAATTTCTCTGTTCTTCATAAATTTGTAACTCCTTATGACTCCATGTTCCTCATGGCTGAGATCCAGTTATAATGGAAAAAAATAAAAATGTAAAATGTAAATTAAATTTTGATCATTTTCTGATCAAAACGTATTTTTTTATACTGGTCATAATAGTTTAATGTCAAATCAAGTAGTACATAATGCATTTTATGTTTCTGAAATCTTTAATTTTTAAAGATTCCTAAATTTCAATTTCTCCCCAAATCCCTATCTCACCCAAAACTCAGAAAAAAAATTTCTTCACAGCTTCAAATTATTTGAAAATATGGTATCTCTAAAAATGCATAATACAACCCTGCAATCCAGGGAGCCTTCTAACTGGAGGTCAGCTGTTACTAAGAGTACTATGGATTGTGAAGTGGCATGAATAGAGGGCAAAAGGGAGAAATGTGTCGAGAGGAGAACCAAGCAAACCCTTCTGGCTGCCCTCCATCTGGAAATCTATGTCCTCATTGCGAAAGATCTTGTGGATCCAGAATAGGTCACCACAGTCACTTACAGACCCGCTTTTGGAAAACCATCTTACTCAACCACCTACAATGATTATTTTTAAGCAACTGTGTAATCCAAATAATTGAAGATATCCCCATAAAGTACTCCATTTCTCTAGTCCCTATACAAGTTATATAGATTTTTAAAGCAAAAGAAAGCTGTGAAGGACAAAAGAAAGATGTTCATCATGGAAACAGTCTTAAATCGGATTATTTACTACACAAAACACAAAATTTCGAGGAGCAAGTGTGCAAATTTTAAAATAGGTCATCAAACGAAATGGGATGGGAAAATGGTTATTTGGAATAATTCAAAACGTACCACATAATCACAAAAAAGGATGAGTGCACCTCTTCGGACTATCTCTCGATTGCACATACTGAGTTTGAATTCCGAATCTACTTCATCACTATCTTCGCATGTTTGAGAACCAAGCAGTTTACTATTGGAGAGGCTGTGTCTTCTGTAAGAGAGGGAACGTTTCAGAATCTTGTTAAAATTTGGGCTGCATTTCTAGAAAATAATATTTCATTATATTTCTTGCAGTTTGAGTAACAATTTTTGTTTTGCTATTCATGTTTCAATGTCTTCTAAAGCTGTATTAGTTGCAGAATTAAAGGGGAAGACATAGGCTTACCAATAATAACCAGGTGCCCTATTATTTCCAATCAACAATAATCAATGTAATTGGAATTCACAATCTTGTATACTGAGATAGCTTGGCATTTTGTCTCCTAGACAACTGGGCAAAAACGGTCAAGAAAAATGGCTAAGACTTGAATCACAAGTCACTACGAACAAAATGGAGTTGCTTTGCATACTGACAGGCACTGTTACACAGAAGAAGGAGAAGCTTATTTTTATGGAAGCCTAATAAGTTTCCACTAGTCCCTCCATGAGCTGGATGAGAGGAGTGGATAGAGTTAGTCTGACATTATACAGTCACTGGCCAAGACTACAGCTCATATAACCAGTGCTTTCCTAACAGGATAGGCTTCACTCTTTTGATTGTTAACCCTGTCTGGTGGCCACCGCAACTGAGGCAGGAAGATATAAAACTACACACATCACACACATTATGTATATGATATAGTCTTACTTTGGCGTCTGATGCACTGCTGACCACCAGGTGCTGTTTGTATAATTTACAAGTAGTAAGATCTGGCACCACAGGAGCACTAAAGAAGGATGGGTGGGTATCATGGACTGAATAAGAGCATTTAAAATTTCAAGAGTATAGAAATGATGATCAAATCCATCTCCTGTAAAAAGCCTGCTGGCTGCAGCTGTGATTCTTCTGAACATTCCTAAAAAAAAGTTCATGTTGTAATTGAAATCCGGCAGATATTAATGGGAGGACATTAGTGTCCTTCAGATAAGGCAAATTGCAAAAAATACATACTTCCATATTCTATTGTTTACAAATGTAATGCCTGCTGAGCTATGAACTTTAAATTGTTGTTGTTCATTCGTTCAGTCGTCTCCGACTCTTCGTGACCTCATGGACCAGCCCACGCCAGAGCTCCCTGTCGGCCGTCACCACCCCCAGCTTTAAATTAGTCATCTTTAATACCTACACAGGATGTTACCAAAAGGCATTTCAAACTCTGATTATATTGTAAGTCTACTTTCGGGACAAAGTTAAGAATTATCCCAAAGGATTTGTGCTCAAAGCAAAGATGATTTTAAGTTGAATTAAACTAAATCAAAACTCAAATACTTTATTTGAACCGCTGTGAGTCGCCTTCGGGCTTGAGATACAGCGGTATATAAGCAAAGTAAATAAATAAATAAATAAATAAATTTTATAAGCTAACAAGTTACAATAAATAGTACCTGATTTGAAAATATGAATTAAGCACATAAGCAGTGTGCCCAACTCTTGGCAATAGAATGTATGTTGCTGCTCGTTCATATCCACATTCAAATGTTTGCTAGTAATATCTTCAAGTAGAATTCCCACTAATTGTAATAAGAACCTGGAGGAGTGGGGAGAGCATGGCATTACAAATAAAAATCAACTAGACTGCTGGAACAAGAATCAAAATAATATTTAATGGAACAAAGGCAGAAGGTAACATTTTCTTCTTAAAACTGATTCAAATCAAATCAAAGCCTATGAAGGTGTGTATGACATAGATATACTTCAATGTCTTTATTCATTCATTCATTTACACACCTGGAAAATGTCTCTTCAGGCTGATATTTATTTTGATCTTCCAGAGTTTGTTCCTGATCTGTAGAAGCTATATTTTCATCATTTCGTAATCTGTTAATTGTTTGCCGTGAGATTAAATACGGTGAGAAGGAGAGCTCTTGAATACGAGAAAGCACAATGTCTTCTGTTGATTGAGAAATCAAAACACGGAGAATAGCCAGAATACCAGATATCCATAACTGGACTGTGCTTACCGAAGCCTATTGAACAAAAAGATCATTATTACTCAAATTTTCTGCCTGAATATCAAGCAAAAAGTGGGTGCTAGAAATAATATCATGCAAAAGCTGACTGGCACAACCTTGGGATCACAACCAGACACAGTGAAGACATCTGCCCTTGCACTATGCTACTCTGCTGCTGAGTATGCATGCCCAGTGTGGAACACATCTCACCACACTAAAACAGTAGATGTGGCTCTTAATGAGACATGCCGCATTATCACGGGGTGTCTGCGCCCTACACCACTGGAGAAATTACACTGCTTAGCTGGTATTGCACCACCTGACATCCGCCGGGAAGCAGCAGCCAATAGTGAAAGGACCAAGGCAGAGACATCTCCAGCTCATCCCTTGTTTGGGTATCAGCCAGCAAGTCAACGACTTAAATCAAGAAATAGTTTTCTAAGATCTACAGAGACACTCGCTGGAACACCTCAGCAAGAGAGTCCAAAAGTGGCAGGCTCAAACCCAGAACCTCAATCAATGGCTGATACCAAATGAGAGACTCCCCCCTGGGCACACAGAACTGGGCGACTTGGAAGGCGCTGAACAGACTGCGCTCTGGCACTACGAGATGCAGAGCCAACCTCAAGAAATGGGGCTACAAAGTGGAATCCACGACATGCGAGTGTGGAGAAGAGCAAACCACTGACCACCTGCTGCAATGCAACCTGAGCCCTGCTACATGCACAATGGAGGACCTCCTTGCAGCAACACCAGAGGCACTCCAAGTGGCCAGCTACTGGTCAAAGGACATTTAATAGAATACCAAGCTTGGTCTGGAATGCAAGGAAGGGGGAGACAGGACTGGAGAAAACCACCAATAAGACAGGCTGGCTTTTCTGCCTTTTGTTTTGGGAACTGTCTTGGAGCCTGAAGGGGTGTGTGCAGGTTAAAGTTTTGTGGGATATGTAACCTGCAACAAAGAAGACACATTAGAATTGGTTTTTCTGTATCCCGGTAAAAGGGTAATAAAGACTTCAATATGTTGTCAAAAGTTTTCATGGCCAGAATCATTGGATTGTGGTATGTTTTCCAGACAATATAGCCATGTTCCAGAAGCATTCTCTCCTGACATTTTGCCCACATCTATGGCAGGCATCCTGAGCGGTTGTGAGGTCTGTTGGAAACTAGGCGAATGAGATTTTTATATTAGCTACCTTGATTAGCACAGAATGGCCTTGCAACTTCAAAGCCTGGCTGCTTCCAGCCCAGAGGAATCCTTTGTAGGGAGGTGTTAGCTGGCCGTGATTGTTTCATAAAGAAACAAATAAGGACTTCATTTCCAGTGAGTCCCTTTGTGTGATGGTCTTATTCTGAGATTTTCCAGAACCTGACAAGTGTCAGTCAGCAGGATACAACAGGTAAATGCACCTTTCCCCACAATTTTTTACAAGGTTGCTTTACTGATATTTTCATCCTTCCAAGCAGAAATACTATACTTACCATTGTACTCGGCGTTACAAACATGCTCCTTAAAAGCATGTCCACAGGACGAAGGGCAGATGGTGCCAGTATTTCAAATAGAGTGTTCAATACCCCCAGAGCTTCATGGGAATCTATCTGCATCTGGTTTTTTTTTTAAAGAAAACAAACATGTGCTATTATTATAATCACTGCAATATAAAAATAATCAGCAAAATCAGTTATATCAGTGCATGGAAAAAAACACAAAGATTATATCAGAATCGTGTTTTCAAAGGCTTTCATGGCTGGAATCACTGGGTAGCTGTGAGTTTTCCAGGCCAAATGGCCATGTTCCAAAAGCATTCTCTCCTGACATTTCACCCACATCTATGGCAGGCATCCTCAGAGGTTGTGAGGTATGCAGAGAACAAGACAAGTGGGTTTGTATATCTGTGGAGTGTCCAGGGTGGGAGAAAGAACTCTCGCCTGTTTGAGGCAAGTGTGAATGTTGCAATTGATCACCTTGATTAGCACTCAATAGCTTTGCAGCTTCAAGGCTTGGCTGCTTCCTGCCTGGGGGAATCCTTTGCTGGGAGGTGGTTAGCTGGCTCTGATTGTTTGTCTGGAATTCCCATTTTTGAGTATTGTTCTTTATTTACTGTCCTGATTTTAGAGGTTTTTAAATACTGGTAGCCAGATTTTGTTAATTTTCATGGTTTCCTCCTTTCTGTTGAAATTGTCCACATGCTTATGGATTTCAATGGTTTCTCTGTGTAATCTGACATGATAGCTGTTAGAGTGGTCCAGCATTTCTGTGTTCTAAAATAATATGCTGTGTCCAGATTGGTTCATCAAGTACTATGCTATAGCTGACTTTTGTGGCTGAATTAATCTGCACTGCCTTTCATGTTCCTTGATTCGTGTTTGGGTGCTGCGTTTGGTGGTCGCTATGTCAAAATTATTATGTTTAGTCAGTTTCTACCACAGTTTCAGCATAGTTGTAAAGCACAGCATATGTTTACAGAAATTCTTCATAAAGAAATATGGGTATACCCGAGGACTTTTCATGAAGTATTTAACATCACTTGAATAAGATTATTTCCTTGCTCAATCTACTCAAAGAACTTAAAAATATACATTTAGTATTTTCTTATCCAACATGTAGGGATTTCAAGACTTCTATAGCTGAATTGAAATGTTTGAAATACTTCAAATGCAATAAGCCAATAACTGAATTTGCCTTAAAAATGGGATGTGTCTCTTAATTTGTTATGATACGTTATGTGGGTTGCCCTCATGTGTACACTGTATTTAAATGTCATAGAGTTGGAAGAAACCACAAGGGCCATCCAATCCAACTATGTTTTTAGAATATAGGCCTTTTATTTACAAATTTGCCATTTTCACCTTTGTTTGTGTCCTGCCCACATGATGCACTTATGAGAGTCTCTATGACAGAAAATGGAAGGACTTTGGGAAAAACCAGAGTTAGAGAAACAGGCAAAAACAGATTCTTGGTGACACCCAATGCAATCTTAACTTTAGAGTACATGAAGGAAAAGTCAGTGATGATATCTTTTAAAGACTTACTCGAAGATGGGGAATCTATCTTACATTGAAAGAGGGGCGACACTGAGCAGTTCCCTTCTACAAGAATATATACACCTTAGCGAGAAGGTCATATACTGCACAAAGATGAAGAGATTATAACAATGTATATTTTAAAAAAAGAAAATATAAATTTAACCTGTTGTTTTGCCAGCATTGGGAGAATGATGTCTGCTATCTGTCGAGACAATCTTTTCCACTTGTCTTCATTCTCCCTGTGACACTGCTGTAACACTAAAATGAACATCTCCAGAACCTGAGAATGAACAAAAACCTCAGTATATAGCACATTCATTTGTTTAATCATAAAAAATATTTTTTCTGATATTTATCCTCACTTGCTTTGAATCTAATACTGTATAGTTTTTCCCTATCTCTAAAATGAGATGAGCAGGTGTACCACATGTATTTTGTTGTTGTTGGTGATACTAAGATTAGAGTGCATCTTACAATCAATGGTATCTCACCATTGAAGAAATATGTTATATATTCGTTGTTATACTGTCTATTGCCCTGTCAATTGCAAACAATGACAATTATGAGAGCACAAAGTCACAATGAGAAAGCACACAAAATGAAGAAAGGGGCAACTTTTTGGCAGTTTTTAACAATATATAATTTACAGTTCCTACTTATGTTCCAGAGGATTTAAAGGTGAAAAGATTCTGTTCTAGTATCATGCAAACATATTACAAATGGACACAAATGGGCAATCAACAGAATATTACCAGTCTAATTAACAGGTAGTTCAATATCTGCCTTAAAAACCACTCAAAGTTAACTATTAACCTTTTCTACTAAATGTGTACCACTGCAAATAATGTATACTGTTGTTGCACATTAGGGCATTTATTTTAAAAAGTTCACAAAACTCCAGCATCGTTACAAGGTCTGCTGGATGGCACCCCCCGGAAAACAATACTACAGTTTCATTTTAGCAATAAATTGTAGCAGCTTTGACAAATAAATTTGAGAACTTTCAAAAAATTGTGGGGTTTTTTTACATTTGGGTTGTTGTGAGAGGGAATGGACTAAAATGTTTTGAAAAAAAGAAAAAAGTTGTATTCAATTTGTATTCCCAACCTTTGGACCTCCAGATAATTCCAGTCAATGTGGCCAGTGCTACGAATTGAAGAAGCCTGAGAACCATTAGGCTAAACAATAAAAAAATATATTATGCAGATTATAACCAATTCTTACAATATTTACCTGATGGTACTGGATAAGTCGCAACAACATTGAAACCACTACTTCTTTTTGTGTTTCCAATTCTTTACCAGCATCAGCTTTGTTTGCTCCTCTTAATATAAAGAGATCGTGAACAATTGGCTGTAGAGCAGGTATAGCTAAAGAAAATGATACTACATTTTAATTTAAGATTAAATGTGTAGCAGCACAGTAACCCCATAGATAGACTGATAGACTGTTGTCCAGGTTTAGCACAGAAACATTTATTACTATTATTTACATTTATTATTCCCTTTTAGAGAACTCATCCATTCTAGCTTTAAAAAATGACATTTCTTAATATGACTTCCAACTTTCAATGTCTCTTTAAGGGCATATCCTTTGAAAAAGCAACACCTTTTGAAAAAAAGGCTAGGGTTACACTTCCTATAATGGGGTGAGGTCTACCTGCTCCTCCAGGACAGATGTGAATAGGAAAAGAAACCCGTTACTCCATTAGGGATGCATCTACATTGTAAAATTAACGTAGTTTGATACCACAGTAACTCCCATGGCTCAGTGCTATGGAATCACATAGTCTCACTACATTACAAGGACTCCACAGCATTGAGTCATGGCAGTTAAAGTGGTGTCAAACTACATTGATTCCACCCTAGAACAGATTTTTTGTATTGGAAAGATTCTTCAGCTTAAAGCAAAAGCATGCTTGCAATAGTACCATCCACAATGGAAGGAAACCTATACCCTCCCCATGCTAATAATTACAAGCCTTTTTGAAAATACAGGTCTATCAACTTCTTCTATCAGACCACTTCCAATAAAGAAAAGGTTCAGATTTTACATCTGAAAATATGTAATGTACATTTGCATATTGTTCCATTTTGATAAACATCACTAATCGAACACAGAAACAGTTTTGAAACTATGACACATTTTTAATTGCATTAACAACTTTTTAGTGCTTATTATACCAAGCTTAATTTTATCACTCTTGCTATTTTATTACCGTGTGTAACAGCTTTTCTTCCACTAGCCATTATCCCATCACACAGCTGAATAATTTTAGGGATGCCAATTATTTGCTTGGAGTGGTAGCGTTCATAAGACAATAGCACCAGGAAGAAAAAGACACTAGGAATAATTGCTTCTGATTCCCTGGGAAGAAAAAAAGTAGAAAACACTGGACTTAACCATGACATAGTCACAGCATTAAATGCTTGATTTGTATACTTATTTTATATACCGATATACTCAAGATTTGCATAAAAATGTATAGGGTGAACAGGTGTCAAAAGTGGGAAAAGTTTAAGAAGTCCTGTCCTTAACTAATATAATCTGCATGGTTAATGATAAGCAAAAGGATTCAACCAATGCCTCAACAAGATAGCTGGTTTGAAACCATTTTGTTCATCTATCACAAAGCAACAAGCAAAGGGAATCTGGGAAGGTAGGCAACTGAGAAATGAACTGAACTCGTGCAAATGAACAGAAATGTAAGCTGTGTTGTTTGGAAGCAGCAAGAAATCACTTGCCTGAAAAAATTTATAGGGGGGAAATTACACTTTATAACACAAAAGAAATTACAAAACAAAAGCGCTGTGGTGCCTTCAACTTATCTGATTGGTTTCCTTAAAGGGGCACAAATGAGACCCTCTGCTGTTGTCTTCCAGACAGAAAAATAAAACGCAATCACTGAGATAGTTAAATTATTACACTGTGTAACATGATTTTTGTTCCTGGGTTATAAATATCATTTCCTAATTGGTTCTATCACAAAAACATGGAAAAAGGTTTATTAAACTGCAAAACTTTGTTTTTACATGACATCTTACAGCACATTTTGCCATAGGTTTTCAATGAATATCTCAACTAATTCAACGTAGTTCGTGGCAACTGCAAAAACTAAGTTTCTGAAGAATAACAACTACTTTGAAATTAAGTACCACACAATTAAACAGGAAATAATTCTTTCAAACGACGAACAATTTTTTTTTTCAAATTTTGTTACATAGTTTTATTGTTACAATGTACCAAATTTTCATCTGTAAAAGGCAGAAAGATAAGTGGAGGTCCCCATGGGAGAGTGCTAAGTAAATATTGGGAAAAAACAATGCACTTTCCTCGATTTTTCAGAAGTTTTTTTTTTTTACAAACATTCCTTTTGCTGTTTCCCTGATACATTTCCCCCTCTGAGGTGCAATCAGGAATCACTTTTGTGAATTGGATGACAGAACAATACTACACATTCAGATATGTTTATATTGCAACATCAATAAGATAAAAATGTTGGTCTGATATCCTCTTCTCATATCAAACCCTTCTGTGTACATTCCTCCACAGCCAATCAATGAAGGGTGAAGGATGTTTTGGAAGCATGAAAATATTTACAAAAGGAATAGTTCTTGGGATTTAGCCCCATTTAAAAAAACTCATGCACTTTAAAGAGAGTACACAACATTGAATTTGTACCTGAACTGTCCAACTTCAATGTATTCAAACTGCTTTAGAACAAACCCAATGAAGACCTAAAACAAAATAAACATCCATATTCAGTTGTTGTTATTATTATTTTTTATTTGTACATATTTTGGGACTAAATGTGGATTACAACAGATTATAAGAAACATAATTAAAATTAATAAATTGCAGACATTAGTAGACAGAAAATTCTACGTACTGGATAAGGCTGGTCCTATCAGTACACAAACAAAACAAAAATAGTTTCACCTGTTTGCTGAAAGAGAATAAGGAGAATGCTATTCTAATCCATCCAGAAAGGGAGTTCCAGAGACTGGGAAGATCCATCCATTAAGAAGGCCCTCTCCCATGTTCCCACTGGATGTTTCTGTAAATGTGATGGGACAGGGGAAAAACTGCCTTCCCAGCAGATCTCAAAACATAGGCTGGTTTGTAACAAAGAATATGGTCTTTCATATAATCTGGAACGGAACTCTAAAGAGCTTAATGGGCACTGACAGTACTGGGAGCACAACCCAGAGAATAAAATAGGATCTGGTAGAACTGGAAACACAATCCAGAGCAGGAATAGACTTCAAGAGCAGTTAGCCCAATAGGAAGTCTAGTTGTTTTAATATTTTTTTAAAAAAATTCCATGAATTTGATGTCTATATCCCAAAATCTTTCAGGAAAATGCTCTGGGCATTGATATCCACAAAAGGGTGGAACTATCCTGATTTCTCTCAAGCCAAACTGGGGAAAAACAAAGCTTTTATCACAAAATTCCAAAGGAAAGTTGGCCTCAACATACAGGGCTGCTTGCAAGAAGTCCAACAAAGTAGAAGAGAAAACTAAAGGACTCACCTGATCAGAGTCTAGAAGACAATAGTTAACCCGCAGCTGAACGAGTTGGGCAAGAAGATCTAAAACTTGCCTCTGCAGTTGTACTGATGTTGTTGTTGTATATTGCTTTAAAGCTTTGATGACCAGGGGCTCAAACAAACGAATGTGATTATGAATAATATTCTATGAGAAAGGAAATGCATCAATTTATTAGGATTTTGTTTTGAAAGTGAAACTGCTCATTTATGGGGGCGGGGGGAGTGTGACCACACCACCACCACCACCACCACCACCATCATCATCATCATCATCATCATCATCATCATCATCATCATCATCATCTTGATTGTGATAATATTGCGCTGTCCCCCAAGATTGTTTTATTTGTGGTGAGTTGACAAAGGGCAGCATAAAAGCAGACTGAGCTTTGGAAGTTGTATAAATGCCCAATTCCTTCTTAAATCATGTATTGTTTCACATCTGACTAACTGAAGCATGTCGCATATTTTCCAAGTCGAGGAAAGAAACAGTCCCATTGTATCCTTTACTGATCAGGCTTTATCATTTTAAGCTGGATACACACAAGTTGGAGCAGGTTCCGAGAAGCGCAACAAAAACAAAACATAAGGTTGAAGGAGCTGGAAATGTTTCTCTCTCTGAAGAGAAGACTGAGGAATGACATTTTTGCATTCTTTCAATATCTCAATGCTGTCACACAGAGGAAAGGGCAAGTAGCTATCTGCTGTCCCAGAAGACAGGGATAGACCTAATGGTTGGAAATAAAATGCTTTAATAATAATAATAATAATAATAATAATAATAATAATAAAAACAGTATGTCACAGCAAACGAGATCTATATGCTGGATTTCGTATCACAAAATCACAAGTCAAACACTTCCCAAACGTCTAGGACTGTGTGATGTATTTTTGAATGATGCACACAGATCTGCGTAAGGTGGCCTTTTGTAGTTGACAGATCGTAATTTTGTCAATGTTTATTGTTTCCAAATGCCAGCTGAGATCTTTTGGCATGGCACCCAGTGTGCCGATGACCACTGGGATCCCTGTATGCCAGAGCCTTTGCAGTTCGATTTTGAGGCCTTGATAACAGCTGAGTTTTTCCTGTTGTTTTTCGTCAATTTGGCTGTCACCTGGTATGGCGACATCAATAATCCAAACTTTTTTCTTTTCCACAATTATGATGTCTGATGTATTGTGTTTCAAAACTTTGTCAGTCTGGATTCGAAAGTCCCACAGTATTTTTGTGTTTATTATTATTATTAACATGCCCTATCTCTCCAAGGGGACTCAAGGTGGTTTCTACACAAAAAAGTGGCAAACATTCATTGCCATTAATGAGAACACACAAACAACTCAAACCAATAATACAACAACATCAATATAACTTACAATAACAACCAAGGTAAATACATTAAAACAACAAAAATTAGTTTAAAGTATAATAAAATCTCATCTAGTACATTTACAATGTAATAGAAAATCTGACCACTACAGTGCACTAAAGTTAAAGATCTGGTGTAGTCTCCCTCTGGACATCTTCAAAAAGATGTTGGACAGCTATCTGCTAGTTTTCTGGGCTTTGGATTGAAGGGATTTAGAAGCACTTAGACAACATCAGATGGGCATTGACAAACTGAGGGCATGTTTATACCAGAAATGATCTTGTGCTGTTAGAAAACAGAAGATAAAATTCCAGACAGGTGCGCTGAAGGGCTTTTTTACCACATTTTAATAACATACAGCAAGCAACAATTTAAGTAGTGTATATGTTGTTTATACCTTGTCAGCACGATTCTTCACTGCGCTTGTCATGCCTGTTTTAAGCTGGGAAGAAACCTTCTGCAATATATCAAACCATCTAAAAACAAAAACAAAAATTACACATTACCAGTGCCTGCTTATCTGATAATATCTATAGGAACTTGAAGATCTGTGAGCAAATACATCTGGATTTAGGTTTAGTCTCAGCCATCTTAATAGGCATTCATGCCAAAAAAAAAAAGATTGCTCAAATAGTCTAAAATTTGACTATTGGAATGAAAGATGTACCAAAATACATTGGGGTCAATGACTCACTTCTATCCAGTTGTGAGTAAGTCCAGTGTTCAGAGTGCAAACAGAATAACTTACATGTACTAATAAAGTAACAGTATTTAATATAATTAAATATTTAAATAACTTGTTTTTGCTGTGTGTCTTCATATGTGACATGTGCTGACCTTAAGGTGAACAATCATAGATTTTTATGGGGCTGAGACTGTGACTCGGCCAAGGTTACCCAGTGAGTTTCCATGATTGAGAGGGGATTCGAAACCTGGTTCCCAAAGGCATAGTTCAATGCTCAAATCACTACATCATGCTAACTCCTTTAAGATAAGCTGAATTTAATTTATTTCTCTTTAACTCTGATTCTCTCCACCTCCCTCTTTCCACTAAACTTTAGCTCCTGGTTATTCTGTAACCCACCATGAGCCACAAGGAGAGACGGGTAAGAGATTATTTTTGGCCTATTCAAACCGATGAAAAAAAGGTTGCTCCTACCCAGAAGTATCATGTTCCTGTTCAGCCTGCATCATATTCCTTAAACTGGCATCAGCAAGTGCTTGAGTGAAATGTGTATAAGGAGCCATGAAGCAATAATGATAAAGCCCAGGCCTCAAGTTTGACGAACCAAGGCGTTGGGCTTTGCCTTGAGATTTACTTGGGTTTGAAGACAAGCAATCATACTGTGAAGCCAGGTTTGTGCCAAACAATGTCTTTAACAACTAAGGAAAGATAGAAAAGAAATTTTGAAATCAGGCAAATTCACACAAATTAGCAATGCTGATTCATATTTCAGAAATGATAAGCAATTATTCAATCCATCCACAAGGCGACTGTCTACTTGACAAGTTTATTCTATTAACAAGTTTCTTCTTTTGGACTACAAGAAGTAGTGTGAAGGTAATAGTGAAGGTAATAGCATTTATGTCACGTAAATCTAAGGAAATATTTATCGTATCAGAAACGAACCAAGGGTGCAGCTGTAATGTATTTAAAAAACACAAAGTTTAAAAACTTGGCTTATATTATGCATTATATTGTATCAGAGACTGGCAGTAAAAGATTTGGTAGTGCATTCAAGATGGAAGCTGGATATATGTAAATAAATCTAGCAGTAAGTGGGTTTGCCATATAGTGTGGTGTCTAGATGTGTACTGTGTAGCTGAACAGCGGTGTCCACAAACTGAAATTGTGTGAATTGTTCCAAACTTAAGATTGATAAAGCAGTGGGATTTGTTGAAATTCTAATAAAAGGCCTTGAATTATTCTCTTCCGTGAATCCAAATGATAAATATATCATTGATATCACTTAGTATTTTTAATTATTAATGTAAACAAAGAACAGGATGTGTTTGTATAATTTCATAACTTTTTGTTCAACATGATAGCCACAAATATTAACTTTTGTTCACTAAACCACAAGACAGATTGCTTTATAATCTACTTGAGTGGAGGAGAGAAGAAAGAAAGGGGCTTAGGCCATTAATAATAATAATAATAATAATAATAATTATTATTATTATTATTATTCCCCATTTTTCTCTCTCTACTGGAACACAACAGAAAAACCTGTAGAAGTACTGTTGTAATGAGTAAAGGGTACAGAGAACAAACATGTCCTATTGCCTATACTACAATATAATAAACAAATGCAAGGACAAAGGAAAATCAACAACACACTCTTGTTACCTGCTGTACACACAAAGTGGCCATCATTGGTTCTCTGCTGAAACAGGATTTCAGATAACCCAAAATTTCTTCAACATACTAGAAACAGATATACAAGTGCCATTTAGCTACAAGTGGTTGTTAATGTTCGTTATTGTTATACAAATCTTCCACAATCATAATATGTCAGATATCACAACAGTAATATGGGCAGCACTAACGGAGTGCTTATTAATATAAGCATTTATAAAATTACTATGATTCCATGTGTATCTCATGGAAAATAAAGTGATTACACAGATAAAGGTTGCTTTTAAACAAACATGGGGCACTTCAAAAGATGTAGGGAACAATTTAGTCTCCCAGGAAGAACAGTGGCCTGCACTGCTGAGCCTGTTTTGCACTGGCATCTTTTAGCAGGAAATGCTTTTAAAGCAAGCATTTCCTGCTTTTAGCTGCTTTCCACTGTGGCTTTACAGTTATATATTAAAGATTAAGGCACTAAAGCAGAATGAAACACTTTCAAAAACTATAGGTCTACTCCAGATAGATAAAGCAGTGTTTTCTTTATTTTATCTACACATTGAGCCACATAGGAGCCCCTGGTGGCGCAATGGGTTAAACCCTTCTGTCACAGGACAAGGAGAGAGCGGATGAGCTCCCTCTGTCAACTCTGGCTTCCCATGCAGGGACATGAGAGAAGCCTCCCACAAGGATGGTAAAACAAAAACATCCGGCATCCCCTGGGCAATGTCATTGCAGATAGCCAATTCTCTCACACCAGAAGTGACTTGCAGTTCCTCAAGTTGCTCCTGGCACAAAAATAATTGAGTCATCTAACAGTAATTACTAATACAACTGTTCTCCCAAGTGTCAATGTTTATTTGTCATGAAGAACACAGCTGCTAGAAGGAAGGTGAGTTAAGTCACAAGTGCAAGCTTACCAAGTGGCCCCTTTGGACAGAAGTAATGGAAAGCAGTTTACAAATACTTTGCTCCAATCAAAATTAGTGTGAAATGACTTCACAACACAACTGAATTCTGACAAAAAATATTACCCAATAATTTATTTCCCAAAAAAGGCACAATGTGCAATGCTTAGTCATTTCCAAAGGCAGGAAGATGTTGTTAAGCAGAAGCTCTTACATACTGCTCAGAACAGAAGTCTAAATCTTTTATAACATACCAAAAAATCTAGGAAGACTCCAAAATTAGCAAGACTAAAATTAGCACTACACTTACATGGTGACTTATTTTATACTCATTTCTCTCACTGATTTTAAAGACATTTAAAGGCATTATTAACAACCCACTTTTCCAATGTCCTGAAGAGTTGCAAGTTCTAATATCTGAGACAGAACATCCAAAGCAGATCTTAGGAATGCACCAAACTTTTCACTGCTGTTCTGAAGATCCAGTGTAACCTTATCCAGAAACAAAGAAATAATTAAATGTTGAAACTATAACCAGAATAATCAAGCCAATGAAACAGTACGTCAGGCTTTAAATCTTATGCCCTCTCACGTGAGAGTAATTTAAACTGAAATACTTATTTCAAAGTAGACATATATATGACTGCACTGCTAGCATGCTATCAAAAATCAACCTGCTACAAAGAAATGAAAAATCTTTGCTTAGTTTCCTTGTATTTCATGCTATTAAAGGAATCGCAGATAAAACAGAGGAGAGGGAAAGTGGCATCTAAGGGAACTTGGAAACCACATGCCCAAGAAGTAATGAGGCACAGGATTTCAAGATCCAGACCTGGGAAGACTCTTACACCTATGAATAATAATCATAAAAATCTACCAGGGTTGACTTATCCAATTGCTATCAAACTATGTTATTCAATGCCTACAAGTATAAAAGCTCTTTCTAAAGATATGGATAAGCCCAAGAGAAATTTCACAAATAATTTTAACTAACTTGTCATATCTACTATAAATGAGGAAAGTCCAAAAAGCTCTGGGATCCCTAAACTGGTATAAGATCCTCTACGATGATGCTAGTACTTGGAAACCCACCAGCTGTCTTCTAACAAGACACCAATGTTAGAACATCTTGTAATGGGGGAGAGACACCATCAGTTTTCTTTTTATATAGGCTCCATTGCACTCTAACCTTCAAATACAACAATATGCTCAGGTATAGTGTGTGTGATGCGTGTAAGCATATGCAAACATATAAGAATAAAGGCATTTTTATGTTTGTTTTGAGGCACTTTGTTCCGTCTGTAAGCCACTCCGAGTCCCTTCGGGGAGATGGTGGCAGGATATAAGAATAAAGTTGTTGTCGTTGTTATATTGTTAAGGCTCAGTTATCATGCCAGTGTGGTTTCATGTTGTTACACAATGCAAACCAATAAAGAATCAATTATAATCAGTATATGCCCTGGAAGATCGTCAATAGTATATACTATGGCGGGGGGGGGGGGGGGGTCAATAGTTTAAGTAATGGATGTTAAGGTAACAGAGATTTAAAAACTGGATGTAATACAGTAAATGGTTATATAATGTTTTCCCTTGCCCTCCATATGACTCTCCTCTCTCTTGATGATTTATTAGATATTTGTTAAGATGTATTAATTTACCAACACTAATCTTAACACTCCTACCCTTCTCCATATCCCTACCATACCCTTTGGAAAAATATTAAAAGAAATACTCTCTAAAAATTGTTAAGAAAGTGAAAAGGAGGAAAATTGTACATACTTAGTGTTGATCTGGGGTCTGTAGATAATACATATATCTCTTGTATATTTCAGATACAAGTATGATGGGCACTATTACAGGAGGCTTGATAGCCAAACCTAATCTGTAAACCCATCCACAAAGCATTCCAGAACTTTGTGTGTTTCAATCCAAAACTTTGTAAAGAGCTCAGAAACCATCTTCATATCATAATCCCTTCTAAGACATGATTACTGATTCTGGGAGAACTGTGTTGACATACAACTTTTGTTCTGTGCTGCTACTACAGCTATTATTGTTGCATTTTATAATTCATTTTGGAAACACTGTGTTTTAAGTAGAATTCAGTTTTTCATTTCCTTCATTTAGCTTTTCAAAATATCATATTTTTGTTTTATTTTTAAAATAATTTATTTGTTTTTACACTTACATTAACATTTAACATTTAATATAACCAGTATACAACATAATGTGCATTTTACAAACACTTAGACCCACCACAACAAGTATCATTTTTGTCATAAATATATAAATAAACAAATAAACAAATATCTTGGTGCAGTGGATAACTACCTGAAAAAAAATTAGTAAGGACAGCAGAGATGGCTTTATGACACAATGGGAACTATCTGCCATTACATTCTGAGAAGGAAGCTGTGGTTTTCACCTGACTGACAAAGAGGTTTGTGAAACAAAAAAGGATAAGAGCCCCTGCTCTAGCTGGGACTACCAACTGGATTGAGGCTCAAATTTTGAGCAAAAAAAAGAATAAAAAATACCTTATAGTTGGCATGGGTAGCTTTCAAAACATCATACAGCTTCAGATATGAAGGAAGGTGATAGAAGTTGCCCAGTGATGATGATTTATTTGCTGGAGCAGGACCTGAAGCATCAGTTTGCCTAGGGGCTTAAAAAGGCAGAAATATGGTACGTTAACATAGTTAATCTCTTACAGCTATTTTAAAAAAAATGTTACCTATTCCTCTCTAGATCTAATTCATTGTGTGCCTTTAAGTTATTACCAACCAATGGCAACCATATGTGGTCATCGGTTTTCACACGGTTTTCTTGGTAAATTTTGTTCAGGAGAGGTTGGTTAATGCCTTTCTCTGAGGCTGAGAGAATGTGACTTGTCCAAAGGCACCCAGTGGGTTTCATGGCCGAATGGGGACTCAAGCTCTGGCCTCCAGCCATAGTTGAAATGACTACACCAGACTGGCTCATACATATAAAAGTGTGACCTCACACATTCCCATTCTGTCCCCCTTACCATATCCACATTTTTGGTCATTTAGTACCAAGGACATAGAACTAAGTATTTTCTCAATATTCACTGGCAAGTGAGGGAGAATTTTCTAAAAATCTTGAGATTCTCCCAAGTTGTAGAAAAGCCTTGCAGCTTTCACATAAGAGGGCTAGTGAATCAACTCGGGTTTTAGTCTATGAGTTAAAGGAACTATCCACAGTGCTGAAATATTGAGAGGATAAAGCTGAGCACCTTGAGGGATAAAGTAGTAAATAAACAAAAGTGAATCTGCTACCTCACCAACATTATTATTATTTACAGTATTTATATTCCGCCCTTCTCACCTTGCAGGGAACTCAGAGCAGATTACAATGTACATATACACGGCAAACATTCAATGCAATAGACACACAATGTATATAGACAGACACTCAGAGCCTATTAACTTTCCAGCTTCTGGTCACCAGGGGAGCTGTCGCTTTCTCATTCTTTGCATACTTCCTGGAGATTTTTTTAATGGCCTCGTAAATCAGTTAATTTAGCCTCCCCACAAAGTGGTACCCAATTTTCCTACTTGACAGATGCAACTGTATTTCAGGTTGCAAAGGTCGACAACAAGCTACACAATTTTGGTCAGAAGCTCATTCCAACCCGGGCTAGCTTAGAACTCATGACCTTTCGGTCAGTAGTGATCTTAATGCAGTTGACTAATTGCCCAATAGTGGGTGCTACCAAGCCTCCTTCACCAGAAAAGGATTCTTTGGAACCATTCCTCTGTGAGAGGATGGGGATCCCAGCTGGTTTCCCAAAGCAAGCCCTGCATTACTATTGAAGAGCCATGGAAGAAAGAGGCTGTTTCACCACAAACAGCTCCTCTATTAAAACAGTACTAGCAGCCTACAAAAAACCGATGAGCTGCACTGGACGTTTCTGCACTTTTTCTGCAGGTGACTCCGAAACTGCTTTCCCTCAATGCAGAACAGCCAGTCAAGATGACAGAAAAGAAAAATATATTTTTGAAAAAGAATATAATACAACAAAAAGTTACAGAAAAACTGAAAGCTCAATCCCCTTTGTCTGCCCCATCCCCTTCACTCCACCTCATCCCTTTCGTGCCGACCCTTTCTGCGCATTCAGCTGGGCTGCTATAGTGATTGCATAGATCTTTTAATATTATTACTGTTTTCATGTTGATGTATTTTATTTTACGTATTATGTATTTTATGTATAGCATCTTTGTGTGCTAGTTTGTAAGCCACAAGTCCCTATGGGGGATGGTGGCGGGGTATAAATAAAGTTTTGTATTATTTTTATTATTATTATTTTACTGACACAAAAACACAGTATGACACAGCAAACAAGATATATATGCTGTCTTTTGTGTCACAAAATCACCAGTCAAACACTTCCCAAGCGTTTAGGACTGTGTGATGTATTTTCGAATGATGCGTGCAGATTCAAGTTGTTGTTGCTATCATCATCATCATCATCATCCCACTTGCCCCACCAACATTCCCTTCCCACTGCCCCTGCCGCACATGCCACCATGGAAGGGCGGTAGAGAGGGATGGAAAAAATGAGAGAGAAAAGGAAGAAAGGAGAGAAGCAAGAAAGAAAGGCAATGAGGGAGAAAGGGAGGGAGGGAGGGAGGGAGGGAGGGAGGGAGGGAGGGAGGGAGGGAGAAAGGAGATTTTAGTCAAGCCACACTCTCTTAAACTCAGATTAAGACAAAAGCAAACCCCCTTTGAAGAAATCTTGACAGGAAAATGTGATAGAGTTGAAGATTCACGACAACAATTCGAATTAACTATCTTATCAGCCAAAAGCAGGCCCACACTTCCAATTGAAATACTGGTAAGTTTATGTTGGTTAAAATTGTTCTTCATTTTCAGTATTGTATTTTTTACGTTTTTACACTTCAAATAAGACAAATTTATTTATTTCACTATTTATGTACTTCATTTATACCCCACCTTTCTCTCCCCGCAAGGGACTCAAGGCAGCTTGCAGACTCCAGCCAAAATTCAATGCCGCATATAAACATAACAATAAAAATGTACCCCATCAAAGTATAAAAACAATTAAAACAAATAAGCAAATAAAACACATAGAACAATAAAACAGGTTAAAAACATGCAGTGTGCATAAGAATTTATTCATGTTTTTTTAAAAACTATAATCTGTCCCCACAAAAATCTGTGGGATTGTGAACCAGGCCTCTGTTTAAAAGGTCTGGGGACCCCTGAACTACAGTCTATACAGCTCAATGTTAAGTAAGCTTTCTGTTCAGATGCTACATGGCAAAATGCAGCTAGTTCGCTTCTGCTAGCATATGAGAAAACTACGAGGTGAACCACAGTCCATTACTGGCTAGTATTAGTCCGTTTTTGAGCATTGCTGATTATTCTCTGGCGGCAGAAAAGAAACCATCCATGAATAGTTTAACTCCTTCTGCTCATCAGGCTAAGCAAAGAATCACAATACTTCTCAGCTGATGCTTTTAAGACTAAATTCCTAGCTCCTCTCATCAGTTCTTTTTTGCTTGCATTTTCCAGGGCAGGTTGCATTATTTTCACTCCTCCTCACATCACTGCCAACTTCATATGTTTTGTGCATGTTGCTTTCCCCCTGTTCGCATAGGGACCAACATCAAACGAAAAATGTTATTGCCAGAGACTAAAAATACCCTACAAGCACCTGACCCTTCTAGGCTATGCTATGGCTGTCAAATCTCTAAGCTCACAATCCTGAGGATGGTCAAGTATGCAGATGAGAACAATGGTCATAATGGTGGTATTTCATTGGTCCTGGAGAACAAGATTTCTTGAAATTCTAATTTACTGAAGGTTTGAATGAAAAAAAATTAATTAAATTTCACTGAGCAAATGAACAGTTGTATCCTTCCTACCTGGGCTGTTTTCACTTGTCTTTTTGGGGCTCATTGGCACAGAGGTTTGTTCGGCAATCTCTTTCTCTTTTCCTTTGCGTCCTTTCAATGGACTCAAAGAAGGTGGATTTGTCAGAGATGGTAACGTTGCCTTAAAAAGAAGTTCTCATGTGTAAAGAAAAATATCAGCCATATTCTAAATGCAATAAACAATCCACAGTAACAAAATGGTTCAAAAATTAGTAAATAATCAGGAATCTTGTCAACATTACAACCAGTTTATACACAAGCAATATCTCCAATTTTAGCATAACAGAAAATGGGAAAAAGTAAATTCTAGCATCCAAATTAGGTGTTTAAAAACTTTTCCAAGTAACATTCATTAAAATTCATCAGAAAAAGGTTCTTATCAGACATGCCTATGGAGGGGATGGGACTATGAGAAAAACCTACCCTACAGATCTTAAAACTCATATTGGCTTTTGCAGTTTTCCAGATGGTCTGGATCCAAACCATTAGGGCAGAGCTTTGCAACTGGGTATTGCAACATATTAGTGTGCTGGCTGCAATGTGTAGGTGTGTTGCATGAATGTAACGAGAAACCTCTGAGTCTATGTGAAACAAACACCACCACTGAAACGTGGAAGCTTAAAAATGCTTGATGACAAAATACAAGTGTCTTTATCTAATATTCCACAAAAATTTCAAACGTTGTGTTCACATCAACCTCATACATGTTATTAAAATGGCAAGTGTTAGTGTTATACAGTTTTTTTATTCTTTCAAGTATTGACTTACTGTTACTCATGAATGACAAAATTCTTGGAAATGTATGCTATTATGTTATAAATCACATATTTTAAAAAATATAAATGGAAGGTTTTCATGAGATACATTGTGTGCCCCCCCCCCCCATGCATTTCATTATTACAATTTATGTGTGTGTCCATATGTCTTAGAAGGAGTTGGTTTAACCTCTGGTTTGCTAGTAAAACTGAATTACTCTGTCGCCAAATGATGCACGTCTAAAAAGGGTGTCCCCAATGAGAAATGTTTGGAAGGCTCTGCTGCATTAAGGCTTTAAACCAGAACTTTGAATTGTTCCTGGAAATGAACTGTCTTTTGTCTGTGAAGGATGATACTTCTTAATATTTCAGTTGGTTCTAAAAACATTTATGCCACTAATGGCCTTAGTGGCATAAATGTAACAAAATGTAACAAAATGTAACAAAAAAGTGGCATAAATTATAACAAAAATACCTTTATTGTTGGGCCAGGAACAACATCATCCAGCACATGAGCACAAATATTAATGATCTTCAGCAAATGGGAGAACATCTGCTCTATCAAAACAATTATAGTTCTGTCTGCTAGAGCTGGCCATGGCTCTTCTTGTTTAGTAGCACCAACATTAGCATCATCCTCATTAGTCCAAGGGGTTTTCAAAGATTTTGAAGCACTAGCTGAAATCACACCAAAACAAAGTTAATAAAACATATGGAGATGTAATCCTTGAACTGAAGATTTAAACCTTGTAGCTACAATAAGCCTACACAAATACAGTAAAAAATAAAATAACTTTTAAAGCTTGCTGTTTAAGTTCACGAAATCAATAAAGAAGAGCTGACAAACTACAGGTGACTTTTAACAAGCATGCTACAAAGTAGGGCCAAAATATGATCTGACATTATGCTACAATGCATATTATTGTTGTTTTAAATTGTTATTTTATGATGTTTTATACTTAATATCGATGTATTTGGATTGTTGTTTACATGATTTTAATATGTTGTAAGCCGCTTTGGGCTCCATGAGGGAGAAAAGCAGGATATAAACATTACCATTTCCATACTATTGTAGGCCTGGGCAATGCCTGGTTCTAAATGGTTCTAAAGTACTTACAAAACGAAAGTTTTGGTGGTGAAAATTTCAAAACTCTAACAAAACTCTCAAAATTTCATTATAAATAGCAGTTCCTAATTGGTTCTGTCATAAAAATCAGCAATAATGAAATAATAATTAAATTTTGAAAGTTTTGTTAGAGTTCTGAAATTTTCACCACCAGAACTTTAGTTTTGTAAGTACTTTAGAACCATTTAGAACCATGCATTGCCCAGGCCTAAATAACACAAATATGAAGGATGTGGACTCTAACAGCTAAAATTCTCTAAAAGGAGCTGAAATTAATATGTTAAAATCTAAGTGGGATTCTTGTGCAATACATTAATTTAATAATATCACTGCTATAAGTCAGCAATAAATATAATTTTCTAATAGTCTTTAGGTTAACTGATCTACATGAGATATTACAAGAAGAAGAAATAAAGGAACATGAAACAAGTGAAAGATAAAACTCTGGAATGAACATAAAAAACTGCCGAGGGCCTTTTATCTTACCTGCAAGCAAGTTTCCAGCCAGTATCAAGGCATCTTGATGGGCTGACAGGTCTAGTGGGAGCCAAGCTGATGAAAGAAGTGAGAGAACCAACCCTGCCATTCCAATGGTACTATTCTTCTGAGACTCTTCTGTAGAACCTGGCAGGTAAAAACTGGAAGATGAATTATGAATACTAAATTGCCATAAGAAATGGTAGAACTGGCAACACAACACATTATAAGTCTTGTTAAGAAGTTACATATCCAGTAGCCTTTTTCTTTAACATTTAGAGGGTGACCATTGCGTTCAAATTTTAAAAATTGCACAGAATAGGCACTCTTGCCAGCTTACTCCACTATACTAAGCAATGCAGTGCCTTGAGACTAACATGTGAAGCTGTCTTATGTTCAGAACAACAACACAGGTATGGGCTTCCTACTAGCATAATCATTTCACACTAACCACAATCTACTGAAAAGCATTAAAGAATTCTGTCATACTATATGCTTTCATATTAGCAGATTAAAATGATGATAAAATGGTTCTTCCTAAAAGACTAGTATGTATTACGTATTTCTCTCTTGAGTCTGTTACACTCTCCAAATGCCAGATGAATTACCTTCAGCTTTAGTTCACTACCCAATGACAGAGAATGAGAATTTTCTTGCTACAAATTCTTATTCTTGATACCCTGCTTTTAAAACATTAGCTCGAATCTTGTATACGGGAGGAAGAAACATACCCACAGTGCCATCCTACATTCCAGGTACAAACTGGAAATGATGTGGACAGAAGGCATAAAGCTTCAGAGCAACCAAACTGAAAACCCAAAAGAGAAAACACTATTAAGAATATGAAGAACATGGAAATGGCACAACATTCTGAACTCTCAGCTTTCACTGTAGACTCTGAGATACATATGAATTATATGAGAGATGGAAATGTATTACTTAAAATTGAAACATTTGAAAAGTTTAAATCATTGATACATTTGAAAAACTCACTGTTAGAGATCGTGTTGATGATGTTGTCAAGGCATGGGAAACTGCTGAAATAACTCTAGAAAGATTATTTTCCACTGTCACATCTGTTGGATTTTGCAGTATGTTAAATCCTCTGTAAGTTCTAGAACAAACGCAAACATCCATACATGAACTTTCATAGGAACAAAATCAATATTTTCTAAGATTCAGAAGGTGGGGAGGCGCATGTAGTTTGTGATGCAGTATCTTCACCTTTACATGTATTATTTGGAATTTTCCAGTTCCTAATTTGAGCTTTGCATATGTTCAGACACTAGAGAATGTTATCTTATTCTAGAAAAGGAGTGACAATTGAGTACCCCATGAGATCTATGCAGTCATTGAAGGAAGACTCACATGTGGGTTTTCTCCTCCCTGCAGACCTCCAAAGACTAATCCAAATATCTGAATTTTAAAAATGGCTCAAAATTGGGACTGTGGCGCAGCTGGCTGAGTGTCAGCTGCATTAAGATCACTTCTGACCAAAAGGTCACGAGTTCGAAGCCAGCCCAGGTCGGAGTGAGCTTCTGATCAATTGTGTAGCTTGTTGTCGACCTTTGCAACCCGAAAGACAGTTGCATCTGTCAGGTAGGAACATTAGGTACTACCTATGTGCGGGGAGGCTAATTTAACTAATTTACGAGGTCATAAAAAAGACTCCAGCAAAGCACTCCAGCAAAAAGCATGCGGGGAATGCGGAAAGTACTTCATCAGTGTCGCAGATGGACAATGAAAGCGACAGCTTCCCTGGTGGCCAGAAAAGTTAAATAGACTCTGACTGTCTGTTTATATCTGTTGTGTGTCTTTGGCATTGAATGTTTGCCATATATGTGTACATTGTAATCTGCCCTGAGTCCCCTGCGGGGTGAGACGGGCGGAATATAAATATTGTAAATAAATAATAAGTAAAAAATATTTGCAGCCAAAGAAATTAAAAATGTAGGTGCAATTTTGCCCTTGAATGCTGTTTCATGAATGCAGACCTAGAAAAGTAGGGAGAAGTACTCAGGGAAGGACAAAAAACAGGTAGGCTTCAGTAGCTCATAGATGAGAGCAGCATGATTTGCTCTTCTTTATATGTCATTGCGACAGTAGTTAAAGTAACACCATTTTCAATGGTGAAACAATGGGGTGGGGAATTTTTCTTATTCAGTCTCTCGTTCATATAATGTTTTTCAAAAATGGAAATGGGAGCACATATCTAATTCTGTGACACAAGAACTATCAATGACAGTTCATTTATTTTTGTCATCACCTCGTCTCTCTTTGTGTTATAGACAGAATGTTTAAAAGACTATATAAGCTATTATCAAGCCTCAGACTGCAACTCAAAACATCTTTAATTTTTGAAAGGTAATGAAGAACATGGGGAAAAAAATCTCTACACAATAAAAATATTAAAAAGCACATTTTTCCCTCCATTTCCCAATAGGGAATGCCCAAGAGCCCTGATGCAACATGCTTTCCAACCAGGCCCTACTGGATCTGCACAAGCTGGCAAGAGAGAAGGGAGACCTTCATCTGTGAGATTTCCTGTATTCTGGAACCCTTGACATATTCATACATCATGTGATAGTCATGTGAAATTTTGGCCACAAAACCTGCCCTCGACTTATCCATGTCTTCTTATCCTTGAATACAGACAGTCCTTGAGTTACAAATTACTCATAGTTACAAATGGTGTGAGACAACAGGAAGCGGGAGAAATCTACCCCTAGGAAGGTAAATTCCTTCCTGAATCAGTTATCAGTGGGGAAAAGGTGTCTCTACTGAAGCATTCTCACCAGTCCTTGATTTCACAATAAGCCACATTTTTCAAAATCCAATCACAGGGACAGAAAGTGATGTGAAATCTTCTGAACAAGGGCACAGACAGTAAAATAAACACCACAGGGGTGTTAACCCTTCCCTTTGCTATCCAAAGCTTTGGCTGGAGTTAAACTTTAAAAAGTATCTCTTCTGACTTACATACAAATTCAGCTTAAGAACAAACCTACAGAAACTATCGTGTTTGTAACTTGGGGACTGCCTGCACACATGGTAATATCCTTTGCGGTGAAATCATTTGTACAATAAACTTAAAGAGGTCAAAGCTACTGTGTACAAAATGAAAGGAACTACACAATAATACACAGAAATCAAAGAACCAACGAATATAATTTTACCTGGTTATAGTGCTTACTGCAAACTGAGAAGCAGGTTGGGTTTCATGCATTAGCAGCTTTAGGTAGACACTACTTTGGTCCCTTGCTACTGCCACTACGGGATCAGCTTGTCCTTGGTCACAATTATAAAATAACTTTGGAACAAGCCTGCAATAAAAAGAAAGGAAGGTTATCACGTAGCTTTCAAAAATAAAATAATGCAATTTAGATCATATGTAGTTTCTCGTCTTCAAAATCAAAATGTACTTGGATTTACACAACAGGTAACCACTACATTTTTGCTTGAAAAGGCTTATCAACATAGTGAACCTTAAATATTTTAGATTTTGCTGTACATTATAATACTGTAATCCAAATTTAAACCTTGATCGTTAAGGGTAAGCCATACATATCAATTATTGTGATAAGAGAGATCAATAGAATAGTTCCACGAAAGATCCATTTGAATTCTTTCTCCAAACCCTAACATATCCCATCAGCATCACAACTGTAGTCATCCTGAATTATGAGGCACAAAGGAGCTTCTTCCCAATGACAGCTTTGGTCATTCATTTCCTTGAGTTTTAGTTTCTCTTGAGATGTATAAATTATTAATTTCAGTGTATTGTTACAACCTTTTCGAGAACAAACACTAAAGAAAACTGTTTTCAATTTTAAACTTTCAGTGGGAATATGAATATAGGTTCTCAACTATTTTTTTCACTTTCACACTGATTTTAGCAGAGGGCAACATGCAAATCTCTTTCCAAAGCGATCAAAGCTCAAGTAATAGGAATCTGTCCTTCTCCCAGGAGCAAAGCAGATGGAGAAGAGGGAAAGGGGGTGGTTAAAAGAAAGAAAACACTGAACAGCAACTTTCAAAAGAAAGCTTATTCTGTTCACCAGCCAGGGGATTGTGATTTTTATATTTTGTATGATGGGTCCCAAAACATATTTCAGATACTGTTCTCTGTTAAAAGAAAACAGGCAAATGAATAGATGAGTCAACTACTTGAGCACTCCTTCAACAAACTGAGTTTTAAGAATAAATGAGTTTCCTTCTTAGGAGTTTCTTGAGCGGAGAATAATCTTCCTGTGTAACATCATCACTAGCTTCCCAAGCAGTTGTTTTCAAGAGTCTTCCATTATGGAATGTAAAAACAATAAACCCCAAACGTAATCTATCAAGGATTTTAAATGGCTTCCATTTTCACAGGTTACTACATTTGTCTACAAAAAGACAAAACAATCTGCCAAAAATAATTCCCAATTTTTGAACTCTGATTCAAATTTTGTGATATGGTGTAATTCTAAAGCATTAAAAATGTGTTCATATCAGCCTGAAGTCATAATGAAGAGCAAATCTTACATGAAATCATTTTAAAGCATTTTTAATGATGGCTTTAAATTGCCCACATTGTATTGCTCTTTATGGAGGTTTTGTCTTAGAAACACAACCTGTTCCAATATCAAAATGTGCCATGTTTGACAGTCTCCATAACTATAATAATTCCACATTCCAGACACACTGTTCCTTACATTTATGTCCCAAAGTGAGCATTTATCTGTTTATGTATATATTTGCTTCTCTCACTCCATTATATATGCCATAGACACCCTCTACACTCACAATTAATGATTTTGCAAGTATTATTAAATTAGTTCATTATAATTCTTCAATTTAACCAATACCTTACTAAAGTGGCAGCAGCAACATGCCTCACTCTGGGGTCTTCATCTCCAAGCAGAGAAATAACTACATTATTGAGCACACGGTCCTGAAGTTTTAACAGCTATGGGAATAGGATAACAGTGATCAATAAATATAATTTATCGTTGAGCTGTTTACAAGTATTATGTTACAATCAGCGCCTCCAAGCTGATAAATGAGGAACCACCAAGAAAAAAGATTTCACTCCATTTTAAACAACTTCCACATGTAAGCTTTTACACAAAACACATATTAGGTATTTGATTGTAATTATATAAAAATCCTGCTACAAATGAGAATTCAATACTTTCTGTATAAAAGGAAGCACTGAATAAAATTACTCACTCCAGTATAATGATGAGTACCTCTGTGTAAGTTGTTGGCCCTTCTTTCCAAAAAACTGATTAGCCTATAGAGAGAGAGAAATTACAACCATATTGCTATCACAAGAAATATAATGTGCAGATCTGATGAATGATGAAATATGATATATGGTTTGAATAGAATTGTATGAAAGATGAATGAATGACTCTTAATAATTTTGAAGACACAATTCTGAAGATTGAGGCCTGGAAAACAACTACACTCAGGAATTGTAATTAAAACCTGCTAATTAGAACTGAAATGGTTGACTTGCCTAGTAAACTGTGATAAGAACTGTGACAGTGATAAGAGAAATATTTACATCTGTCAACATTTGCTGACTAGAAGCCAGATTAACTCTAAAAGAAATGATCTCTGTTTACATTAGTCAAATACAATGCTCTTTGAAGTTAAAACCAGAACACAATAGTTCGTTACTTGAAGACAAATATCTATGTCAGGAGGTGAAGACTCAAAATAATTTCAACAGTACAATTATTTACTACATCAGCAGAATATTTCTATAAAAGACTCAATCTGATAATTCTCATTTGTGGCAGACCATAGGAGTCTGGTCCACCCGCCATTCTCTACTGAAAGAGATGGAGTATGCCTGAAGGGAAGAGGAAGGAGTGTGATTTTGGAGTCTTGGATTTTGTGCAGGGAAGTCAGTTTCTGCTGTAGGGAAACCACAGACCCGGTCCTTGGCATTGTGCTTAGGCAAAGGATGCATTTTAGAAATTTTTGGAACTGTGCACTGGCAGGCTGCAAGGAAATCAGGGTCTGGCCTAGGAGATGTTCTTCATGGAGGACGAATGGTGAAATGGTCGTGTATGCATGGTGATGGATGCATGTTTATATGTAGTGTGAATGCTGAGTGAAAATGTAATTCTCCTTTGTTTGTTTGCTAGGCAATGTAATTGTAAGTTGTTTGTGAATCCAATGTAGTTATATAGAATCTGTATGGTCTATATGTCTAGTGCTGTTCCTTATGTAACTGTTGTTCTGTAAAATTTCTGATATAGTTTATCTTGCTGGAAAATTGCAATAAAAAGAACCTATGCTTAAAAGTTATTGAAAAGTTATTCATAACACTGCGATTATTTGTTAGAATCAATCAGTCCATCAGTCAAACTTGAGTAAAACATTATATTGGTAGGGCATTTATAACATTTAAAGGAAAAGTACATATTTAATGATAAGAACAATTTTTTCAAATAAGAATGCTTACCGAAAATCAATATCAGCAAGAGTTTCTAAAAGCTCAGTTCTAACCAGCCAATAAGAACTATTCCTCAATGTAAGGAGATCGACCATTAGCTTTATACCCAAGGCACTATAGCTGCTACTGCACAAAGCCATGATGCAATGCTAAAAAATAAGGAGAAACTTCGTTTTAAACAATATATTGTAATTTAGAGATACTAGTGCTTGTTAACCTAGCATTTGCTTAATATTTTTACTCAAAGTCAACTTGAAGGCATGTAACAAGAGCAGCATTATTTCTACATGAGACTATCTACATCACTCGTCCTATTCCAGTAGACTAAATAATAAAAGTAATAAAACTTTATTCATGTCCCATCTTCCCGAGGGGATTCAGGGTGGTTAGAGAATGAAGCTGATACATCTGTATCATCGTCTTTTTATTTCATTATACATTTTTCTTTATTTTTTTTAACTTCCCACATTATCTGCAATATCACAATACATTAGCAAATCACAATAAAAAATTCTGTGTTATCCCATCCACCATCACTCCCCAGGTTACACACGCTTACAGACTTCTTCTCTATCAATCTTCTTACTAATATATTATTCTCTACTCTTATGTCTACTTTTCTTAATAATAGTAGTTTCTTCCCTGAGCCACTTAACCAAAATCTCACTTGATCTGAGGGTAGTTTAAATTTGTTATTACTCTCACACATATAGCTAATAAATGCTTTCCTTATAAAATTGAACAGATTTATTTCTCCCCTCTTTAATCTTACTATGTATGCTATTTTTTTCAGATAATGCTATAAACCATATTTATTTATTTATTTATTTATTTATTTATTTATTATTTGCACTTATTGACCGCCACTCTCAGCCCTAGGGCGACTTTATCCAATTTTGGATCAATGCATTCTCTTATAGAATGAAACACTGCAAAGGCATCCACTTATATCAACAATATAATAAAGAACTTACTTGTTCCATGCAATAATTTAATTTCCACTTGTTTAAATTATCAATGGATACATGTTTTGGGACTACATGATTGAGTTGTATTGCCATATTACACTTATTTTATGTACTAGTTTTCTCCCTTTAAGCCAATTACTTGCTGACATACAACTTTCCTTTCCAAATATGCACTAATAATAATAATTCTCAGGATTATTTAGTTATGCATGTGTGTTTTTCAATGTGTTTCTATGTAATTCAAGATGGATTAGGATGTATTTCAAAATGGATTCTATTCTGCTCAATTGTGTATTAGAAATACTGTGAGAGGCAGAGAAAAAGTAACCTTGACAGAAATGAGATAAAGTGTTCCCTGGCTGGGAAGAAATAGGAGGATCTGGTCTCAGCTAAGAAGTCAGATAAGCAGATGTTCAGAAACTGTTGTTTTGTGCTTTGTAGTTCCTGTCTGATGCCTGCTGTGAATAGACGTGTGTAGATGTACTTAGTAAACTTAGTGTTCTGTTGTAACTAAAAGTCTGCAAACTCCTGATTTCTGAAAACACAGTGTCTGCTGATCTAGCAATCCTTCTGCTGGCAAACGTCAATACTCTGACAATAATAATAACAACTTTATTTTATACCCCGCCATCATCTCCCCAAAGGGACTCAAGGAGGCTTACATGGGACCAAATGCCCCTAAGACAATAAACAAACAATCCATCAAACAAAACACAATTAAAATAAGAACATATTCAAATGGAGCATGTGTCCAGTTAAAAGAAAGTTTTAACTAACAAATAAAGGTATAAACCATTAGTATTAAAACTGAATCCAATCAATACCCAATACTCTTACTTGTGAATAATGCCACTAAATTTTGCAATGCCCCCAAATTTTCAGTTAAGTGCAGCCAAAACACATCCAACATATTTAGTATCACCTTAAAGGTTAGCACATTTTACTTATCATAAAGCTAGCAATGGAATGAGTAGGATTCTTTAAAGGATTTTTATAATGTTACACAAATAAAGATAAATATAAAAGATAGTTGACTTCCTTATCAATTCCTGTTGGGAAAAAAAACACCCTTTTGGCCCTAAAATTACTCAAATAGGCCAAAACTGTAGAGAAATTTCCCTGTCAGGATGTTGAGAGCAGAGGCTTTGGGGCAAAAAACCCAAACCCTTACCATTTCTTAGGGTGCCATTCTCTAAGGTCTCCTTAGGTGGTCAATGCAGTCTACTAACCACAGAGTTACCAAACCTGCCAAATGCGTATTTGTTCTGCATTTCAAAATGTAGTAGTATTTCAGAGAACTTTCTGCTTACCCTGACAGCTGTACAAGCCAGTTTACAGGTAACTGAAGATTCATCTTTCAGCGTTCTTTGTAACAAAAGTATACAATCTAATAGTGAAAATGTATTTCCTGGGGAAAAGAGAAATCAAATACAATGAAAAAGCTAAAAACATTATGACACAACATTCAAATGCCTACAGATTAATACCACGATTACCTGTTGAAACTCTTATACTTGCTAGCCAGTTTTCCACATCAAAGCGAGATTTGGTGAGAATGGAATAAACGATTGTTCCACATAAAATGGCTGTTGCTCCTCTAATCTGGGGATCTCCATGATCAATATAATTCATAATATCCTTTACATACTCCTCTTCTAGGGGGGAAAAAGGACAGAAAAGAAATAATTATGCCCCGTTTGTAAGTCTTAATTCTTGACATTTGTATAGGACCTATAAAATCACCTTATCAAAAGTTAAATGCACATGACCTAACAGCCAAGCACTGAAGCAACCATGGATTATATATTTCAGATTCATGTTTCCTAACTAACCCAACCTCATTAACCTGATATTTCAACTAAAAAAAAAAATCCACCGAATTTGAAACCAGACCAAACACTTATTATGTGCAGTTCCAAATATTACATAGGCTTAAGATCGAGTGCCTCCTAAATTATCGAGGAGCATCTATACTATTGTGATACTAGAAGAGAAGATGAGACTCCTTTGCCACTACAAGACACTGAGAAAGGTATCAGTATCCCATACTTCACTGCATGGACCAGAAAAACTAAAAGGGCTTTGAAAAGCTTCATTCTCAGTCATAAACAGCTAGAAAACAGTCTTACATCAAGGCACAATGCATAGCATGAAGCCTGAACTTCCCTCGTGACATATTAACTATTTCATGTAAATAACTGTATATTTCACGCATATCCCTCTGAGAACTAGAGCACAGTATGGTCCTTTGGCGTTGTAAAAAAGGACAACACAGAAATACTGAAACTTTCTCTATACCTGTGGAATAGACAGCTAATTTTCTAGATAAAATATCTGATAATTTCTGAAGCAAACAAAAAGAAAAATCTGATTTCTTTCACAAAAGAAATACAGTAGTAAAACAATGTAAAGCTCAACCTACCACCTGTGCTGGCTTCAGAAGGCATTTTATATAGTTTGCTGAAGAAAGCCTCAGGATGGAGAGCGACGGCTGCACTCACACAGCTTATTGCTAAAGCTTTCACACTGACCCTCACATCTTTATCTGGTACCAGTGCTAAATAAAAGAAAGTAAATATACATTTAAACAAACTACAATTCAATTCATTCTGTAATATGAACATACACACACTTTTAATTCATAATTGTTATAGTACATTACATTCAACATAGATAACAAAATCTCAGAAGTATAAAAAAAAGATATATAGAGTTTCAAGTATGTACAACAGATCCACTTAAGATAAAAACATTTAATAAAGCAATTATCTCAAATAAAGAGGCCATATGTCAGAATTAGGGATGGTCAAAATCAAGAATTCCACTTCAGAATATATGCCCTTAAAATGGAAGTTTTAGAACATTCAACTGACATTGAAGGATTGCAGCTTGATTGAGTCTGAACTGATGTTTTTATATGTGCATATGCTTTATTTTATTGTATTTTACATTGTGTTCACTTTTTATGTTTGTTTTTAGGCACTTTGTGCCATCTGCAAATCACCCCGAGTCCCTTCGGGGAGATAGTGGCAGATATAAGAATAAAGTTGTTATTATTCTCAGTATCTTAAGCTATATTATACGGGCGAAAAACACACCAGGTCTTTCCCATATCCTATATGACTATTCCTATATCCTCTATATATGACCATAAACGAATAGAAAACTGAAGAATCCCAACTGCCAATGCACAAAATAAAACAAAACATTGCAAATATATAAACAAAAGACAAAATTTTCTTAAATCTTATAAAATGTTTAATAACAATTATGGGAATGACATTTGCAGGCACTATGAATACTAAATGAAAAATAATAGAAAACATTTTTATTGTTGTAATTATTCTAATAGAGGTATATAAATGTTCCTCTCCTATCAAACACCCATGCAAACACACCTATTTGAACTGGTGCTGTAGTTATACAGAAAACTAGTGACATTAGCTCTTCTCCCAACCAGCCTTTAACCTACTTCTGGTGAATTACCATATTTACTCAAGTATATTACACCATCAAACGTAATGCACACCTCAATGTTGACGGTGCACATTACAAAAAATGTATTTGCCCTCAAATTTAATGTGCCCAACAATGCAGGCATATCTGACTTGCCAGGCTCACACAATTCCCAACTATGCTTTGAAGGTCTTGTGAATGAGGCCAGTTTTGTACCATATGGGACTGAGCCTGGGAGAGGGTAGGTGCGAGACCCTGAGGGTTGCCCAGGAGGCAGGATCCGCAGCTGAGTAGCAGCAGCAACTGAGTCACCGACTGGGTGCTCCTACTCCTCCTGCTCCTTCTCTAGGCATCACAGAGCCCTGAGGGTGCTGCCACCACTGGGAGCAGCCTCTTACGGAGCTCCTCCCCTCTCCAGCCTCTGGGGGTCCGGGTTTTTCTGGGGCTTTTCAGAAAGGTGGCTTTATGTGCACAATTCTAATTTTTGTAGTGAAATTAAGCCAAAAAAGTGAGCATTAGACTCGAGTAAATATGATACTTTCTCTATGCAGATGCCCCTCCCTCCTGAGACCAGTTGCTCAGGCAGATGATCTGAGGCTGACATCAGTTGATTCACACCAAAACAATAGAACCCTAAGAAGGAAGCACGCCTCCACTGAACTCACAAAAACAAACAGCCTTACTCCAAATCTCAGATCAACAAACTCTCCCAACAAATATTCCCAAATCATTCTCTGGGACTGGAGAAGTTTACCCCAAGAGAACTGTGTCTTCTGCCACCCCCACACAAACATTCCTGATTGTCTTTCCTATTTGCCTTGCCTCTGTACGTCTTGCTCCAGGAACAGTTCAACAAAATCCATTCCCAAATTATGAGATTACAAACTCAAGTACATTCTCAGAGATATCCAGCTCAGGGCCACAAATCTCTCTTCCTATTTTTGATGAAGTATCTATTCAAGTTCTTTGCAATTTAGAATTTGAACAGCCTCTGAATTTAATCAACATTTAAACACAAAACAAATCAACCAGATGTCAATTAGATTAAGGGGAATCGAACATAAAAAGATCAATTTCTAATTTTTAAAATATATGTCACATTTTCTTCAAACTTACCACCTTTCACCTCGGTAAGCAGAAATGAAGCTGACAGAAGGCGTACACAGTGAACGAGTGGAGCAGCATTTTCATCAGTGTAACACCCTATGTCTCCTTTAATTCTGGAAAGCTGTATTTTTAGGAGAAAAAACATAACTATAGCAGTGTAATAAAACATAATTTACAAGACGTACTATGATCCCTGAACAGCTGTTGCAACACAGAGGTGTGTATTTATTTATTTATTTTATTTATATCCCGCCTTTCTCTACCCCATAGGGGACTCAAGGCAACTTACAATCACACCTCCATGGTGCCTTAAAACATACCACATCAGTTTAAACATAAATTAAACATTAAAACATAATAAGCATAATAAAAATACATTTCAATGAATCACATCATCCAGAGTCGTAGTCCAAAGGCCAAACTGTAGTCAAATTGCACATATTCCATACTAATATTCCTGCACTGCTCTATTTTTCAAACGCCTGCTCCCAGAGCCAGGTTTTGACTCTCTTTCTAATCACTAAGAAGGAAGAGGCTCTTAAGTGTTTAGAAAGAGAGTCAAAGGGAAGACAGTGCAGACCAACTCTTTTGATCTGCACTGTCCTCCTACAACTACAAACTCCTGTTGTCAGCCCCCATCAAATCTGTTAACTACAGAAATCTGGCCTGCAGAAATTCAAATTGAAACCATGCATCACACATACTATGTGTTGCACACACTGTCTTTAGGACAAACCTGGGTTGAAAAAAGTCAACCGCTCCAACTTTTCTAAGTACATTGTGGACATTATAACATATTTCTCATATATCTTAAAATGTTCAATGATTCCTTTCTGATAATATTAAAAAAATAGATTTTTGAAAATTGTTGGGGATAATGGGCATATTCTTACTGTAAATTTTGTTCTCTCAGCATGTCACAATGGTGCCTTCACTTGAAGAAAAGAGTCCACTGCTAATTTTGCCACTCCAGAGTCAAGAATGATCTTATTCTCCAGACCAGAATGATAAAGACTGCTCTTTAATCTCTTTTTAAAACTGTTCTCCCAACCAATTTAACTGCTTTCGATATAAAAATGCAATCTCTGAATAGAAGTCAATAACATACTATATGAAATACATGACTTGGAAAATAAAAGAACATTCAGTTACCATTCCTGTAAGAGAAAAATTATGGCCTTCATGATATTGATCAGGGCCAACCAGCTAAGTGAAGAGTGCAATTTGGACAAGCTGAACATCTCTACCTTCCTTTCATGTTCAATGCAGTTCATCAGTGATTAGCTAAATAACCATTGAATAAGAGCAAGAGTCTTACTTTATTTTCATGATCACCAGGCTCTGTTTCTTCTTTTGTTGAAAATTTATCCATGCTGCTGGTAGAAGGCTGTCTGCTATGACCCATGCTTTTTAATAAATGGGTCTGCTGAAGGGCTTCATAAAAAAAGTAAAACATAAGATTATTGTCAATTTCACTAGATTCATGAACAAAGAAGCTTGTTTTATTAGATTTAAATTCAAATAACTCAGTCATAAAAAGTGTGGGAAATAGAGTCATCCCGCCACCATTGCAGTTTTGACTTCTGCAGATTGTAGGACTCACGGATTTGATTAAAAATATTTTGTCTATGTTCTTCAGCGTGGCACTATGGTCAACTTCTTGCAGTCATGATGAAGACTTAGTGATTTCTAGAGAGAACACTTCTCTTGGAATCTTTAGATCATCAATGCAATTCTACAGTTAATTTCCAGCAGAAATTGACAAGTGCTGGAAGTTTTAGAAATTCTTAGAGATGTTCTCTCAGACAAAAGATAGGGATTTTTTATTTGAGGTTTTTCACTTTCGCTAAGAATCTGTCTCTAATTCCAGTGAATGTGAAGGAATAGCTGTAATTCAACTGCTACTATTTTCACCTAAATATCTTCCTTTTACTTATAAACATACCAAGACAAGAACTTCTTGTATCAATGATCATTTCATCCTGGAGGACATTGGCTGTTTCATCTTCCTCATCTTGCAACTGTCCAATCTGCATTCCAGAGTATTGGTTTTCAGCACCTTCTATAATCTAAATTGCATACACAAGACACTTTAAAATTAACTTGGCTTAACACTACAATTTAATCTCAATTCAGGATTATTTTTCTACATGTGGTTTTTTTGAAACAACAAAAATAGCACTGATGGTCAATATGGAACAAAATAACAAAGATTGCATCTGAAAAAAACAAATACTGTACTGGGATTATTTCGGGGGTGGGGCAGTATTCCAGCAAATCATCCAATATATCTAAAGGCAACTAATACTGTGATTCCTGAAGTCCAGAAATCTGTGGACCAAATTGCTAAATAAAATGATAACCTCAGAAGCCAAATAAGATTCTCCAAAAGACAAACACACACAACTGGCAAAAGATCCAGATAAGTGCACTGGTGCAGGCACAGAGGAAATAATTACTCCAAACCTTAAGGGTAAGGAAAACGTGCATGGAATTGCTGCTGCCTATGCACATTGAGGACTAGAAAGATAACTTGAGTAAACTAAATAACTTGGTGATGATGGTTTAATCTCTAACTGAAAATGAGAACAATCACTTCCTGGGACAAGGGGACAGTTTATTCAGGAGAGGCTTCAGTATTCCTGAGGTGCTTTAAACGCTACTATTGTTTTTGGTTTGCATTAATCAAGGTGGATGTGGCTGAAATTCATATGTGGTATGAATGTTGACCTCTTACGAAAGTGACTCAGCTCCAGCAATAGGGTTTTCTCAGATTGGGGGGAATATGAGAGATTAGCTAAAATATGTAAACTCAGAAGGACACCAATGTTCTCTGATCTCAGAGGAGGCCAGTCACCCACCCCCTATATTCAGATTTTATTTTTGTCATACTAGAATGACTGACTGGAGTGAGGTTTGGGGATCAAAAATGTAACATCTAATACAACCTGGAGTTTGGATTTAGATACAAGGTTTGTGGATACGATGTCTAACTTTAAAATGTCCTTTAACCTTTCCCCAAGTGCTGTTGGCTAGCAATTTTCATTATCCCCAGTCCACATGGCGGATAAACCAAAGTGATGGAAGTTGCCATTCAATTTGGGTTCTGGGGACCAAACTGGGTAAAAACTAAAGAGCACCAACCACTATGTAAAAAAACTATCGTTGTCCCTCTGTATCCATAGATTCAGCAGCCCTTTGAAGGCAACCATAAGACTGATGTGGCCCTCAATGGATTTAACATCCCTAATCTATTGGTTACTGGCTAAATAAATAAATCCATGGATTAAAACCAGAATTAAATGTAGTAGATTTTACTCTTTGGTTTCAAATACTTCAACCATATTTACAGTAAGTAAATGTCCATACACTACTCAAGTTTGTGTCTGTGCAATTTCTCATTGTAGTACTCTCTCAATCATGCAATAAAATAAATTAAATCATTTTAATTAAATGACTTTAACCAATTTCAAATGTTACAATGCTATAAAAAAAAACCAGGTATGTCTAAGTTCAGATTTTTTATTTAACATGTACAGAAATGCAATAAATCAGACTCCTCAGCAGCTACTTGGCATTCCCCCACTTACCATTTCAGAACAATCTGAAGGGGTCACAGCTGAATCCGGGCCTTCTGTAGTCGTCTGGGAGCTGTCACTAATGGGAGAAGATGCCCGAGTGCCACTGTTCAGGTCTGCTGTAGGGTCTGACTGGACAGTGCTGATTTGGCTGGAGCTTCTGCTAAGAGCATCATCATCAGTATCTCCTTTGTTAGCTGAACTTGTCAAATCACAATTTGTCAAGTCTGATTCTGACTGTAGTGTATGTTGAGAACGTGGTTGCTCAGTTATGATGTCATGTCCCGAGGAATCTGATACTGAACTTGTTGTTGTTGGTATGTCTGAGGAAGTTAATTCACTAGTTAACTCACTCTTCATGGACGCTAAAGAAAAAAAACAGAAAACCCATAAAATACAGGAGGAAAAAATCTTTTGCTACCAAAAAAAATTGCAATAAGTATTATTATATTTATTTATACCTTGCTTTATCTCCCCAAAGGGGATTCAATAAGTAAAGGTTCTAACAAAAGTGTAGCTCTACGTTAATTTCATTTTATTCCCTAAATGGCAGTTTCTGAACCGTTTCTTCTTAGCATAATCATATCACACTGCAGTGGGGACTTCCCGGGACTCCACGTGGAATTTTAATGAAGTGTCATGAATTCTAATACAGTGGTGGAGGAGGAGGAGGATAACCCAAAGATAAGCTTTAGCACATGCACACACACAAATAGCCGTTCACATCATCAGGAATGCTGGAAAATCATTGCTTCAAACTGTATAGAGTTTCAAGGCATACATGAAACACTTCATGTTATAAAAACCATGTGGCTTGTGCTGAACAAAAGAGATGTCTCAATTGCTCAGACACTTTGTGTATGATGGCCTGATCTTGCCTAGGATTACTCTTCAATGTTAATAAGATATAACCCATCATGGGCAAGTTCATTTTAAGTGCAACAGACTTCAAACTGAAATATGCATCTGTGGTTCCTTGATAGAAAGGACTCTGTAATCCTAAAACTACATGTTACACACCTCAATGTCTTTGAGGAATTTTATGCAGAAGTCTAATATAATCAGGAAACAGCTCAAACAAAGCAGTCATGTTTATCCACAGCATCACTGTGACCGACATTATCTTGAGATATTACATAAACAGCTCAAGGAAATACAGAAATAATAGGCACAGATATGGTCTTCGTTTTCAGCGTAAGAAGACAGAGCTCCTGGGAGCACATTTGAGACTAATTGGGAAATTTCTAGCATAGTCTTTGGTGGAGAACAATCTACTTCATCAAATGCCATTAATCAGAAATGCAGGTGTACTTTTTCAAACATTTCTAGAAGCATTACTTTTTATATATGAGTAATCTTGAAATCAACTATTACTATTCTGTGCATAACAATTACATTGATCATTTCTAGAAGACATATTCACAACAGATGAAAAATTATAAGAGCCAAAGAAACTTCAGTGATAAATATAACATATCCAACCTGCAAAGCTTGTGTTGCTGACTTCAGATCTTGTTTCAGAGTCATCTTCTAAACCTTCTTCTTCTCCTCCAAGAAATATTTTAGCTGATAATCAATGCAATAATTTAGATTTTTAAAAATATTTTGTTATATTTCAATTATTTTACTACTTCCCATTACTTCAATAACCTTCATAAAACATTTACTTTCTCAAACATTTTAATGTACCATTGAGATAAGGAAATAAAATAGAAACACACTAGAATGTCAAAGGACCCTTGGACAAAAGCTGATGGTGACAGATAATAAAAGTAATGCTAGAAATACTAGGAACTTTGCTACTTTGGAGTAATAAAATAGTATAGGAACCATGAAATGCATCAAGCTTTCCCCGTAGGTGCCACACACATACATCCCCAATGAGGGCAAAGTATTCGCCTCATTCTATTGTTTTCTCACAATTCCAAATGCCACGCATTCACAGACATATATTAAATCTCTTCTGGTTTACCTCCTATATTAAAAAGGTATCTTCTAAAACAATCTATGAGAGGAAACATAGGGAAAGTGTCCACCCAACCTTCCTAAAAGGCACAGCAGAGAATTAAAGTAATAGTTTAATTGGTATGTTTTAACTATGTGATCTTAAAGTATATGTTGTTTAATTTTATATGTATTTTAAGGAATTGAATTGTGATTTCATTGTGAGCTGTCCTGAGTCCCCTTTGGGATGAGAAGGGCAGGATATAAATGAGGTAAATAAATAAATAAAAATAAATAAAACAAAACAAAAAGGGTTCATCCGCTACAAAAAAACAACAACTGGCAGACAGCTCTTATGAACCTCTGTAAAAACCTCAAGGGTTCCTTGCAGCCTACAGACCACTCTTTTACCAAGCTTGTCTTGAACTATACAAGTTCATATATCTTAGAATCTACATATTAGTCTCTTTTAATTAGGTTGTTCATAAACAAATCTAAACCAGAGCCCCACTCCACAGAACTGTAAGTACTCCCTTGCATCCTGCCCAAAAGATAATAAGTTTTTCAGTGGAAATGCTTAAATTGGCAGGTGGAATAAAAACAAACTCCACAGTGACAGTACTGGACAAGAAACATGCTATTCTGATTAGACAAAAGATTAAAACAAGTACCAAGCTCCATTAAATAATACAAACTACTTGTCAAATTATGATGAAATGGATTGACTAGAAACATCTGCATTTCATTTAGGCATGTCAAAGAGAGGAATATACTCTATTTCACATTCTTGACACCTTGCAGAAGCTTTCTTGTAAAGGCGAGATCAAAATAAATTCAACTTTCAGTATATTTCCTCTCATATGCTATTTTAAGAGATATCATTTTATACTGTAAACTAGAAGAGATTTAAAGTATGAGCAAATGTGAATGTATGGCATTTTGAATTGTAAAAAATGCATAGAATGAGGCAGACCTCACTGCTGTGTGTATAGCATCTGAGCATAGTTTATTTATTGTTAGCCACCCTGGATCCCAATACTGAAAGAAAGGAAGATTACAAATTAAGTAAATAAATATTAAGGAAAGTAACCAAAAAAATCCTTAGGGGCCAACTGTCAGTAGTGAGGGTGGCATGTATAATAAACAATAAAACTTTATTTATATACTGCTCTGTCTCCCCGAGGGGACTCAAGGCAGTTTCCAAGTAACAACACCAGAACATACAGAGTCACAACATAAGCAAAAATAACATTAACAAGCATAGAATTATCCCAATAACACATATATTAAAAGAAATCCTGCCTGTGATCTTTTAAACATTAAATCATGACAATAGCCAGAAAACTTAGACAGAAAATATACCACAATAGGCAGGTGAGCTGCAAGGATCAGATTTCAAAGGAAGGATGTAATAGACCCACAATATAGACATCTGCACTGGTCATTTAGATTATATAAAATAACCAAATACAAATGTCTATTATATGCTGAAAAACCAAAGGTAACTTGTCTCCCAAATTTTCAAGACAAAACTTACAATGGATGACCAATCCATGGATAGGTCAACCCAGGGTTTTGGGCTTGATATTTTGATTAACATTTTTAGACTTATACATGAGTAAATAGGGTACAAAAGTAGGATTCCAGAAAAATATTGCCAGATCTCTATACTCTAAGGCTAAAGTAAATTCCCAAATTCTCAACAATTGTCTTCAGGAAGCCAAAGATTACTCAGAAGAAGAAAATGAGGCAAGTTTAGGCAGCTAGATGCCAAGGCAAAGTAAGACAATGAAGACATGTTTTACTGATTTATGATTTTAACTTAATAAAGGTATCTTATCTATATGGCTTTTCCACTAGAAATATACACTACAACAACCTATATTGGTAAGTGAATAGGAAAATGCTGACTAAAACTCCTATTTTGAAAAGAAAAAAAAACGCCATTGCTTTAATGATAACAATAGATGGATTCTATCCAAAGATCTAAATTTAAAAAGTAATGAAACCAAAGAACAGAGTACAATAAAATACTTTGAACCCACATTTAAGTTGTGTTAATACAAAAATACATTATATAAAAAGAGGAATTTGAAATATCCAATATGCAAGCAGGCATTGAACAAGCAACACAGAACTTGAAATGAAAGTGAGCCAGTCAAACTGAAAAATAGATTGTAAAAAAATTAGACAATCCATTTAAACAAAGCTGTCGGAGTCAGATAGAGCCTTCACAGTGAAATCAGAATTTAGGCAAAGTCATATAGCTACGAATAATAACATGAATGCAGTTCTGACAATAGCAGACAACATAATTGTTGAAAGTAATGATTTTTAATGGTCAGGTGTAACTTGAAAAAATTGCTACATGTATTTTAGTGACTGAATTGCAGACGAACTAACTAAGGTAAGTGGTAATGGAAACTAATGTTTATGAAATTGAAAGAATGAAGAGACAAAAATATAAAGCTAAAAATTGCTATTTGATGTATACATATATAATCACCTTTTTGCTTTCTGGAAAAAACAGGGCTGCATGAAGACCCCCCTCCAGCTGCAAATTACAGAAAGTAACAGATCAAGGCACTGATCAGTGTAGGTATCAAGAAGGAATTATAATTACCCTTGGGAAATTTGGCAATAGTTTGAGCCTCTATAAGGAATGCTATTTTTGAAAGTAAAACAAAACTCTTCTCTTGACAACAACCAGCAGCAAGTCTAACTACAAGATATAGGTTGCGTTTCCAACGCCTAGGACAAATAAATTTGTTCAATTCCCTATCTAAATGTTCCAGTCAAAAGCAAATTTAGCTCATTCTGTAACGTGTAAGAATTAGAGAAATAAAATCAGCCTTTTTGCAAGGTAACTTCATTCATTATTTATTCTAGTTCTTGTAGTACACAGCTAATCAGAAAATCATTTAATATTAATCTGGGATATAATTTTAATTAATCTTCTGGTTAAGTATCTTTAAAAATTCTGCTGTTTGCTAGAACAGAAATGTTAACTAAGTATTATGAAAATACCGATTTCAGTTATTCCTTTTTTAAAATAAAAAATGTAACTTACCTATAAGTTCGACTATGCTATCACTGCGGTTTCTGCTGGCAACCACATCTTTGGATACACAAGCTTGTGTAATGCCACCAGCAGTTGTCAGGGCAAGCAGAAGATTAGGAGGTGGCGTTCTTAAAAGCTGTTGCAACAGTTCTAATGATCCAGTTACAACATTGTGGTCTCGGTGCTGCGTATAATGTAGACTCAATTCATAAACCTAAAAGGAATATAATGAATGAACTGAGAGACAACACTTAGAATAAGAAGCAAGAATATCTGTCAATACTTCTGAACACCTTACTCCATGAAATTGATTAGGTTATTGTTGTATTTTTTATATTTTATGTTGTCCTGTTTGCATTGCTACTGTTTTGTAAACTGCCCCAAGTCCCTCCAGGGAGATTGGGCGGGATATAAAGAAATATATTATTGTTATTATTATTATTAATGCAGCATTATAATTTCCAGTGTTTCCCCTCAAGCACATTTTGATACTGCTTTATCAATCAGTGGAAACTTTCATGGTCCATATAAGTTGCATCAAGTTGCATGTAGATTTATCACGAAATTCCACCCATATATAAAGAAAAAATTGAATCCATGCATGGGATTGAGATTGCCTTGAATTGCAATTCCTAACATTCCTCAAAATTGGTTATGCTGGCTAAAGCTGTTGGGAGCAACAGTTCAGGAACAACTTCAGACCAAGGAGTTTCTCCATCTATCAACAAGATTTCATATTCCCTTATTACACAATATTTCAACTGAGCTGCGAGCAATGAATGCAATGTTTATTTACATCTATTTTATTTACATCACTTATATCCCGCCCATATCAGCCCGCAGGTGACTCAATGTTGCCTTCAACCCTTCATCAGACATAAATCCTCCTCCTTGCAGAGCTTCTTTCAGGGGACCAAATAGGTGATAGTTCAGGTCAAACCAGGACTATAAGGAGGATGCCTTAACACTTCAAAACAAAGATTTTGGAGAGTGTCGACAGTATGGACAGTGGTGCGATGACATGAATTGCCATCCAACAACACAATGCCCTTAGACAGAAGTCCTCTGCATTTTGTCTGAATTTTAGGCTCTTCAGAGAGCATCTAACTGTAATGAACACTGTTGACTGAAAAATTTCCAGTGCACTCTGCTCTTCTTTCATGCAAATGACAAGCCATTTTTCCGTTCACTGCAGTTGCAAATAAACTGATGTAACTTTCAAAACGGCGCAGCATTGAATGGGGAGATAGCAGCTTTTATAGAAAGAAGCCCCCGGTGGTGAAGTGGGTTAAACCCCTGCACCAGCAGGATTGAAGACCGACAGGTCACAGGTTCGAATCCGGGGAGAGGAGAATGAGCTCCTTCTATCAGCTCCAGCTCCTCATACGGGGACATGAGAGAAGCCTCCCACAAGGATAATAAAAACATCAAATCATCCGAGCGTCCCCTGGGCAACGTCCTTGCAGACGGCCAATTCTCTCACACCAGAAGCGACTTGCAGTTTCTCAAGTTGCTCCTGACATGAAAAAATAAATAAATAAATACATAAATAGAAAGTGCCAATAAGACAGTTACCAGAGTGAGGATATTTTTTGACTCATCCTCATTTAAGAAAGATTATCTTATCACATGCAACCCTGGAAAAGAGTCTGGTAAACACAAGGTTTACTTCTTAGGAGAAGCACATAAGATTGCACTGTAAAAAAAGATAAACACCTGTCATTTTCTTTCTTACCTGTACAAGCTGATTTAAAGATGGAGAAATCTCAGTTTCTTTCTGTGTCACACCAAAGCTACCTTTAAGACTTGTATCTTTCACCTGCTGCTGTAGCAAAGGTATCAGATATCTTAAGGTGAGCAATACCCCAAGAATTAAGACACTGGGATATTCATCTTCCATGGGAAATAATAAACCTATGAAGTTCAGAACAATGGTTTAAAAAGATTTTTAGAAATTATTCTTTTAACTTTTTAAAACTTAAAATAGGTATTTCCCAATATAATTTTTTCAGGTTCCAACCCACCCCCCTCCAAAAAAAAAAGTATAGCCCTCTTTTATTTACTGTAGGCTTGCTCAGATATTGTATTTTACCTGCAATTATTTTTGGATATTAAAGTTTCCCTAAACTAACAAAATATGCAAATTCAAACAACTACTTTCATAATACTTTTCTGATAAGGAAAGGAAAAATAATAACCTCAAATGGCCACAGCATTTTCATTCAATGCAATTGATGGGCCAATTTATTAGCCTTGATACAATTTATTCTCCCTATGACACTATGTAACAAAATTTGAAAAAAAATATCTTTCTGGTTTGAAAATGTTATTACCTATTTAATTGTGCAATACTTACTTTGAAAGTAGTTGTTATACTCCCAAAACTTTGTTTTTGTGGCTGCCATTTTTAGCCTTTCATTGTGACATTTTTTTTTTACCTTTCATGGGCCATATTTAATTTTTTGTGCAGACCACAGAAACAAAGTTTTTGCAGATTAATAAACTTTTTCCATGTTATGATAGAACCAGTTAGGATTATAACACAGGAACAAAAATTATGTTACATATTGTAATTTGTTACAAAGGAAGTGCTTTATATTACATACTGTTTTATTGTTTCTAACTTACATATTTTATCAGTAATATTCCCAGAGTTATTTTAGAGATGCATTTGATCAGCATCAGTTTCAATTTTAATTAAAAAATGACATAAGCAATTATTATTCCCATTCCTTATATATCAGGACTCATCCTTCAGATATAAGGCATACAAAACGAACAAAGAACATACAAAAAACCATGATGGATCATATCTTAGGCCTATTTATGAAATTGTTTTGTTCAGCAATAATTAACTAGCAAATAGATGAAGTCTACAAATAGGATATGATACACAGTACCCTTCCATGCTGTTGCATCATTACACATGTAACAGGCAAAAGAACAAAAAAAAACTGTTTCACTGGAAGAAAATATATATCAAAATTTGTTTACCAATAATGTAAACTGTAAACTCTCACTGACTGATAAACTATGCAATTATTATTCCCTTAATCCCTATTTACTGTTGAGAAAGATTTCCAGTTCTTTTGGTTTTACCTTCCTTCCTGCCTTTCCTCATAGATCCATAGTAGGAAAAGAGATGGAGAAATTTGTGAAGTGTGTTATGCATGACTCCCATCAAGAAAGAATGTCCATGCATCCCCATTAAGTAAGACAGTGTGCCTGAGAGTGAATGCCACACAGAACATTTCTATCCATTGTGAATGTACACACACACAAGCTCACATGTCTCTAAATTCAGTGCATATACCTCTTACATCTCTATCTCTCCCTTTCCATTAAACTTTTTGTCTGACCAACTGTTTTCTAATATTTAATCAAAATCTGAAACACCACCTTACCTAATAGTACATTCAGAAGCCAAGTATAAAAATACTGTGTTCTTCGCGAATGCTGGCAAATGCTCACTACCGACGCAGCTGCCGTTCGACGTATAGTAGGTGACGTGGACTTAAGGTTAGCTACAAACGCCTTCAATAAAATCTAGAGTGAAAGAAACTTTCGTTACTGTTTCATTTGTCTGCAAAGACACTGAGAACTAAGTTTTTTCAACTGTTGCTTGAACTTTACTCTGAGAAGCAACAGTGTTCCAAAGAATGGATTTTACAACACATATTAATGTATACATTTACTTCATGTAAAATCAAGGGAAGGTTGGGAGTAAATAAAACAAAGCTCTAATTCACCATACAGGATTCAAGAATAACTGCTAGCCTTTCGGAATTTTGCTGGTGTTGCACTTTTAAAAATATATGTATTACTAGTAATAAAAAAAAGTAACATTGTGGGTAATTAATTTATCAACTACAATAATTTTAGGGTGAAACACAAAAAACATTTCAGATAACTATACCTTAATTTCATTATCATTTGCAAAATTTCCAAAAGCTGCCATGATTTTTGGTATTGCTGCAGCCAAGGTCTCTTGTACTGATTCCTCAGATCGAGTGCTCACTCGTGTTAGACAGGGCAAAAGGTTTACAAAATAAGGTCTGCAAGCACAAAAGATATAAAATATTATTGTATAATGTGGCCAAACAAAAGATTTGTTGTATTAGATTTGTTTCTGATTTCTTCTGGAAGATAGTAAAAAAAAATAGTTGTGAAAGCTTTCCCTCACCAAAGCAAGGTAAGAACTACGAAGAAGGAAACTTGTACAGAAAACTGTGGGCCCTTCCACACAGCCCTATATCCCAGAATATCAAAGCAGAAATTCCCACAATATCTGCTTTGAACTGGGTTATCTGAGTACACACTCAGTTAATGTGGGATTTCCTGCCTTTATATTCTGGGATACAGGGCTTTGTGGAAGGGCCCTGTGACATATCATTCCTGTCTTTTTAAAGCAATGAGAGTAATTCATGATTAAGGAAGCATCCTACATACCAAGTAGAAGAAAAACAACCTCTTCTTCCATTTAGAAGATTAGTAGACCCAATCAAGATGGGTAGGTCAGAAGTAACACTAAAAATAAATCTAAAGATCAATTTTACAAATAACATTATGAAAGTTAACATCATAAAGTTGGAAGGGCTCAATGGTTAAAATGATATTGTTCTCTGGAGGAAAAAAATGAAATCAGAAATTATCAAAACAACTCATTGTACACTGTCTTTATTCCATACACTGACCATTCAATGTAGGTCAAAGCTAGTTTCAAACTACTGGTCCAGCAACAAATTCCCTAAAAAGTGCATGAAAGAAAGCACTTAATGTGCATCAGTCCTATGTGGCACCACTGAGACCGCAAACGGATTCCATGATTCCCTATGTAATCATTTGCACAATGAAACAATTTCCTTCAATACCAGTTTGAAAGTGCATTAAACTGCATATATGGGACCTGAGTAAGGCAATTGGGTGGTCTCATTCAGAACTTCATTCCAAAGTTTGAGAATCTTCAAATGTACATGGAAGATAAAGGTGTTTGTCAGCTGCATAGTGACAACACCTTGGCTGAAACTTCCAAAAACCTTCCCCCAACTGTTTCATGTAAATATTAAAAAGCACATGAGACAAAATATACCATAAAGCAATGGCCATGCATCAAAGCAATTTTCATTAACTTCATATATTCCAGATCTACAGAACTACCATACCAAAAGATTTAAAAAAAACTAAGTAGCCTAACAGACCTAGAGGGCGCCAGGTTGAGGAAGCATGGAATGGAGATGTCATAGGAAATCTGTTCCTGGTGTACACAGAAGCACAAGATTCAAGTATCAGAAAGAACACATAACTACAAAGAACTTTTATTTTGTCCTGAACTTACTGCATCTGAACTAGCCCAAAATATGAAAGTATCTACACATAATTCCTGAAAAACAATCTCACCGGCATTTCTGTGGTCGAACAAGGTGTGCGAGTTCAGCAAATCTCCAAAGAGCAGCACGTAGACTTCGAGAAGCACCATTCTAGCCAGATAGAATTGAAAAAAATATGTGAATCACCCAATTTCAGTCTGCTTTTATTTTGAGAAAGAACATTTAACATGTGTTTGCATCTCTAGATCAGAACAAAATTTAGACTAGGAATTTCAATTTAGCAAATATATTTTTTTCCTAACTTATGAGTTAACACATCCACTTGGAAGACTATAATTACAGTTAACAATTCTTTTGAACAATAGTAAGTTTCACGATATAATAAGCCAACTGAACTGACAGAATGTTATCTCCAAGAAGGCTCCCAAAACGTAATAGCACATTTTCTTTTAGAATGTAATGAAAGCTAACAAATTCATATTGTCATTAGGAAATTTGCTTATCTTATGAAGCTCATAGAATAGTTATGTCCATTAATAAAACTGAGATCTTATTAAAAATATAGGTGTTTGAATAAAATATGCTTTTTCTGACATCTTAAAATGGTCTCCCAGCACAAACCCTAACAAATTTGCAATATCACAGTGGAAGGGAAATGTTCTGAAATAGGTAAAATGCTTTTCTAGACAAAGTTTTGCACACTTAAAATGTCAGTAACGGTATACTATAAGTAAACTGTAAGTTTTTGCAGTTGACTTATAGACTTTTCTCTTTTAAAAGCCTTTTTACTCAGGCAGGCATTTAAAGAAAAAGGTTTATAAGATCAAGTCATTGAGTTCTGTGATTTTAGCTTTGAATACTTTTAAAATAAATTTTAGGGATTTTAACTGTTAATTTATAACTAATAACATTGATGTTTAATTCTATTTTAATGTTTGTATATTTTTGGATTTATAATTGTATTGAAATGCTTTTAATGTGCACCACTTTTGAGGGTTTTTTTTGTGGAGGGAAAAAGCAGGGTATAAATTAACACAACAATAACCTCTGCCAAATTGTTGTTACATACTCTCTAATTCACTTCAATTCGCAGCAACACTAAAAACAACAGACTTCCAAAATATTCTGTTAATAGCTGTCCTCTTCAACTTTCATCCATAATGTGGCATTCCTTCCTTATTTTTTTTTACATTTTCTCAGCATCATGGTTACGTCCAAAGTACAGTGGACTCAATTTAGTCATTTTAGTTTGCAATAATTCAGCTTTGATTTGTTTTCAGACCTCTTTATTACAAACATTAACACAGGGGTCCTCAAACTAAGGCCCAGGGGCCGGATGCGACCCTCCAAGGTCATTTACCCGGCCCTCGCTCAACCTAAGTCTGAAACGACTTGAAAGCACAACAACAACAACAATCCTATCTCATCAGCCAAAAGCAGGCCCACACTTCCCATTGAAATACTAATAAGTTTATATTTGTTAAAATTGTTCTTCATTTTAATTATTGTATTATTTTAAAGTGTTTTTTGCATTAGAAATACGATATGTGCAGTGTATATAGGAATTAATTCATTTTTTTTTTCAAATTATAATCCGGCCCTCCAATAGTTTGAAGGACTGTGGCCCGGCCCTCTGTTTAAAAAGTTTGTGGACCCCTGCATTAACATAACTCAGTTTACATAGTGAATGGCATTGCTGTTTAAGCTGTCAGTAATATGAAATTCGTGGGTTGCAGTAATTTGACAGACTTGAAGGCACACACCATAGATCTATTAAGACCAAACTGTTTATCATTATTTATCACATGTTTTTATGATTGACTGCAAATTTGAACAGATTTAGAACTTCAAGCAAAAAATGTGCCTCACCTTTTTAATTTCTTTATAAAGTTCTAACTGTAACCTAGGAAGATTGGAGTCCATCAAAGCCTAGAATGAAACAAAATGGTAAAATTCAAATACCTCTTAAACATTCAAAAGCTTGCATGTTGATTTGGCATCTTGCTATCAATCTCCCAATGTAAATGATAGTTGATAGTTGAGTACATGGATGACTCCCACATCGCATTACTCCTGACACCAGTGATTTACAAAAACAAATTTCCACCTGAGCATTAAGAAAACTTCAGAATACTACAAAGGATTGTTAAATGAATGTTAAGATATATGCAGATCCCACAAACACCGAGAATGCCCATAAGGCTTCTGATCTATGAGAGTGTTGCTTCCTAGTGAACAATCAATTTCTGATGTTTTGATTTGAATACTGCTGCTAATGGCATCTCCTGTTCACACAATAAAAGTATCAACAGTTTAAGAAGATCTACATATTACACCAAAAAAAAAGACTTTCAGAAAAGCAATCAAAATAGTCTCAGTAGCTATTCAGATTTGATTTGACAGTAGAGGGCGGGGAAATTAAAAACAAGGTGAAGAGGAAATGGAAGAGAGTTTTGAAGATACAGTAACTACCTGGAATAGTGCAGCCCTAAACCCGATCTCACATTTTGCTATGGGTCCCACTTGTGCACAACTTTATCAGTCATCCAGACAAGAATGCTGAATAGGTTGGATGGAACCCCAGAGCTCAAAAACTATGTACTTACAATATGCAACACAATGGTTCGAAGCATTTCCTACTAAGAGTAACCTTACTTCTCCCAAAGAACTTGAAATGGTTTGACTGAAAATGTACTGCTGTAGAAGCCACAAATAAGGCCATACAGAAGATTATATACTTTATAGCAAAAGTATGTACATAATTAGCAAAGAAAAATAAGCATCTGTAATCTAGTTCTCCTTTAGATGTCTCTTGCTATTCATTCCACAAGCAACAGATCATTGGCAAATATCCAATTTCTCTTGACTAAAAGAGAACTGATAAGCTATTATAGTACCCAACACAAGGGATCACCAAATAAATGTTAAGCACTGTAGCTCTCGTCACATTGCTTGGCCTTTCTCCCTCTATACTGGCACATTTTACAACTGGGAATGGTTATGTGTCACGAGCATGAGTCCTGCCATGTTTATTCCTCATTTGTTGTATTTGTTTATATCGACTATTTACACTGGATGATGGATGCTGTCATGCTTTAACCATGCTGGAATTTGCTTGTATTTAGGGGGGTTGCTGGAGAATGGTTCTTTCTCTCAATAGCTAGAAAGTATCTATGCCTTGTAGATCTATAGCTAGCTGCAAAGGAAAGGTAGTAACTAGCTCTAAGTCAGTTCTAGTGACAGATGTGAGGTGAGGCGATACCTGCAACATTCAGTTTATGAGCCAATGCAATGGAAGTCCAAATTTGAATTGCTTTATCATCCCTCAGATTTATGATGACTATCACCTTTATAAGTATCTGAAGGTAATTAAAATAAAGAATTAAACAACTTTTTTCCTGCTATTCTGAAACTATGACATGAACCAAAACACTGGTTCTAAAACGGTGTTCCTCCAGATATTTTGGACTTCAGCTTCCACAATTCCTAACAGCTGGTAAACTGGCTGAAATTTCTGGGGGCTGAAGTCCAAAATACATGGAGGAGCACAGTTTGAGCACCAATGAACCAAAGGATTCAGATTGCAAAGGGTGAATTAGGAAGAACTTCCTAATGGTAACCTACAGCATGGTGCACAATCCCCCTTTAGAAACATTTAAACAGAGATTATACAGCCATTTTCCAGAGGTGCTTCTGCTATGGATTCTTGCATGGCAGAGGGTTGGTTTCTTTCCAACTTTGTAATTCTAATTGTTTAATTCATAAAACAATTAATATTTTTATTATGTTTTCTCCTAAATGATATTACATCCTAAAGGGTCTCACTATGTAAAAGCAGTTTGACACATTTACATGTTTATCAGCAATTATTGATTAAAACTTACTTTTATTACTTTGTTTAGACATTCATCCGCAACCATTCTTACATCTGACTCCACATCATCACTGCAGAGAAGGAAAAGTTCCATAGCAATTCCCAGCAACTTCTGAAATTCTGGAGAGTTCCTTAAATAAATAAAAAATTAACACAAGTCTTACTAGTTGGATTTTGCAACACAACTATGTTTTCTGCTACCCTTGATCATTTTAAGCCAGAAAACATATTTTTTAAAAACACTGCTTATTTTGAAAACTGCCCTGTCTGGGATGTTACATGGCCTTGGGAGGACTAGAAACTATCTGAACAACAGGCAATAAAAACAGGATTATTGTCCTGAGAATATGATAGGTGCCAATTCACTTCCTCTTCCTTTTACTGAACACCTGGCTTTGGTGCTTCTAATATGAGTTGTTTAGAAACTTCTGCTTTTTATGCTAGATCTTTGAATTGTACAACAAAAAGGTAAAACTACTATCAAACGTAGGTATAAATCTCTGAAGGAAAAGTTTAACTATTGGACAAAGTTCTATTTATCCAGCCACGATTCAAACCATATATCTAGTAGCAAGACACACCTATAGGGGAACCCAACATGGAACTGCTTGCCTAATTTCTCTCTTTACTTTGGTCAAGGCCATCTTTTCTATTCAAAAGTGGAAGAAGAAAATTGTGAGTCTGACATCCTTGTCTGGGTTTCATGCTGCAACTAAATGTAAAATTATGGACCCTTACTCTGTTTCAAAAGCATACTGAATTCTTAAAAGGCGGGAAACAACTTGTTTTCATATTCTCAGTCACCAAAATCAATATGTACATGAAGAGAATCCTCAAATACTTACCTCAAGGACTGAGCAACTATATTTTCACAAATTGTTAGACAATGATTGACTCGATCTTTCTTAGTTGTGGAAAGCTCTTTCTTTCTAGAATATGAGGAAGAAAATAAAGATTTCAGTTAACTTTTAAAATAATAGTTTTTCTCCAAACCAAAAACATTACACAGTGTCCTTGGTATTCTATCGAAGGCATCCTCAACCTATAACCCTCCAGCTGTTTGGGCCGCCAACTTCTAGAATTCCTGACCATTGAACAAGCTGGCTAGGACTTCTGGGATCTGGAGGGTTGCAGTTTGAGGATGTCTGTCCTATGGGATTTTGTTCCAGGACCTCCTGTGGATAACAGAATATATCAGGGATCAAATCTCATTATATACAATGATGCAATAAAATTGTTTCCCTTATATAGAAGTATATAAAATGGTAAAATCAAGGCTTGCTTTCAGGATTTTTTTTGGGGGGGGGCTGATATTTTCATGTCAAAATCTGATATTTTCATGTCAAAATACAGAGGGCCTACTATACACATACAGAAATTATGTAATAATCATGCAACAGTAATGCAAAAAAATTAAATCTGTACAATTCAAAAAGTGAAGAGGCTAGACAACATCTGCACCCTTTCCCCCGCCTGCATACAAGTTGCCTGGACTGAAAATGTTAAGGCTTCTAGAAAAGCAAGGCAGTAAGCAAACTGATGCCCCAAGACCAGCCTCTATTCAGTTCTTACAATTCATACTAGCAACACAACTCAAAGAGCCAGGATAATGTGTAAAACTCCAGGGAGACCAAGGTTTGGATTACTGCTCAGACTTAGACACATAGGTGGCACCAGAGGAAGATAATGGCAAAACACCTCTGGACAAGGTTATGACAGGTTCGTCATAAGACAGAAATTACTCAAAAGACACACAACAAAAACACTCTTGAGTAAACAAGTTCACAATGGGGATGCTCTACTACTGAATAAGCTTCAGTAAAGATACCATGCATTAGTCATTCCCAGTTCAGGCCGGACAAACTGAAAAGCCCAAAAGCATGCAGGTGAACTAGGAGAAAAACATATTTGAACAAATAATTAGTTGTCTTTCCTTGCAACTAATCAATCATTTCCATAGAAAGAGAAATTGAATTTTATATTGACTTCCAAAGCTTACAAAAAATAGATCTACTGCTTTTTGTTTTCAACCAACTGCACTTGCACAGGCAAAGAAATCATCAGGTATCTAATAAGCTACTGAAATCTATGGACTTTGATTTTAAATGGGCATTGTAGAAAGCTAGGATCATTAAAGCAATCAAGAGAATTTTAAAAGTCTTAAATTTCAGAAATCCACTTGCAGCCCCAACTGCAGCACCTCTTCTCTTTGGGGCAAACAGCTTTCCTCTCTTTGGCCTGTCCAAGAGAAAGGCACTGAATTCCCTACACACACCTCTATAGTATGCAGAACCTGGCAGATTCTTGCAAAAGCCCAAAGAAATAGGAGATGCCCTTTGTTCACTGCAGAAAACATGAAGAATGAAAATGGAAGATTCTTCTCTCCCCTTCAGATCAGATTTCCTTTTCCAAAAATGTGGAAGGTAAAGGATAACAGAAATTCTAACAGAAGAGGCTGGCAACAAGACAATACACTTTCCCCTGCGAGAAATGGAAAGGGCTTCCCTAGAACAAGTCAAGCCCTATCCAATGAGACCTGACACCAAATTACTGGTCATTGAGGGTTCTTCCACACAGTCGTATAACTCAGAATATCAAGGCAGAGAATCCACAATATCTGCTTTGAACTGGGTTATCTGCCATATAACCCAGTTGAAAGCAGATAATGTGGGATTTTATACAGTTGTGTGGAAGAGCCCTGAAAGACTGAAGAGATTGAAAAAGTTATAGTTTTTTCATTTTCTTTCTTTCTTTTTTTGGGTAGGTTATAGAGTATCCTTTGTAGATCCACTAATTATATTTTTAAAAAACCAGATGTGTTTGTAGAAATTATTTTTATTTTATATCACTCACAGCCCTTCCACACAGCCATAAAACACAGAATACCAAGGCAGAGAATCCACAATATCTGCTTTGAACTGGATTGTCCAAGTCCAGTTCAATTTGGATTTCATGCAGCTGTGTGGAAGGGGCCTCGGTCTTTCAATGGCCACACTGTTCTTTCTGGGCAGGACTGCAGTCTCAATGACAGCACTTTAATTTAAAGAAGCTTTAAAGCCCAGTCGACTTAAAAGACTGCATCTCCTTCTATGAAGCTGTACGAGCTCTGAGATCAACAGGAGAAGTCCTTTTCCCAATCCCACCACCTTCGCAAATACAGTTGGTGGGAACAAGACAAGGCCTTTTCGGTAGTTGCTCCACGGCCCTGGAACTCCCGAAAGACATCAGAATGGTCCCCCCTTCACTAACTTTCAGGTGCCAGATAAAAACTTTTCTCTGGAATCAGGCCTTCGATGAAGAATAATACAAGAGTGATAGGCGCCGTAGTAGCATTTGGGCTGAACATTTTTCCTGCAATACCTTTATGGACAAATAGTATTAGGACAGATAATTACTTTGGTTTATGTTTACAGTGTTCCCTCACTACTTCGCGGTTCACTTTTAGTAGACTCGCTGTTTTGCGGTTTTCAAAAAATATTAATTTAAAAAATATATTGTGGTATTTTTGCTGTTTCGCAAGTTTTGCTGCCGCGGCCTCCAAAACACTTTTACTCCTCAGTCCTCCCTCCCTCCAGCCTTGAAGGGCCTTTCCTTCCTTTCCTTTATTTTAAATTTATAAAGACTTAAAATAGTGTATAACTACTAAAATAATGTATAAATATTAAAATAAACAGCATCCCTACATCGCGGTTTTTCACTTATTGCGGGAGGTCCTGGAACGTAACCCCTGCAATAAGTGAGGGAACATTATTATTATTATTATTATTACGATTACTATTAAACTTTATTTGTACCTGCTTTATTATGTTTCAGTTGTCATTTTTTAAAAAATCTGTTTATTTTTATTATCCCAATGTACTTTGTATGTTTTATACCTAGTTGTTGGCCGCTTTATTTGGCTTTTAGTTGTTTTATATTAATTGAATGTTTTAACTTGTGGTTATTGTTGTTACGTATTTTATCTGTTGAATTGTGGCATCGAATTGTGCTGGCTGTAAGCCTCCCTAAATCCCCCCTAGGGGGTTGAGAAGGGCGGGGTAGAAGTGCCCAAAATATTTATTTATTTATTTATTCAGCTTTTTTTTTACCCCGCCCTTCTCAACCCCCGAGGGGAGACTCAGAGCGGCTAGCAAAGGCAGCAATTCGATGCCACAATCAATAACACAGTATAAAACCATAAATACATACAGAGTTAAAACAATAGCAGTTAATTATAACCAAATTATCATAAGTCATGAAAAAAAATACTCAGTCCACAAACCCACTGATAGAGCCATAAAACCGTATCGTCATACGTATCGTCTTGCCAATCCATTTCCAGTCAAAGTGCTGCTTTATGTTTATTGTCCAACAGCCTGGTCCCAAAACCAAGATTTTAATTTCTTCCTGAATGCCAGGAGGGATGGGGTCGATTGTATTTCATTTGGAAGCGTGTTCCACAGGCGGGGGGCTGCAGCCGAGAAGGCCCTGTCTCTCATCCCCGCCAGCCGCGTTTGCGATGTTGGCGGGAGCGAGATCAGGGCCTCCCTGGATGATCTTAAGTTACGAGGTGGGACGTAGAGGCAGATGCGTTCGGAGAAGTAAGCTGGGCCAGAATCGTATAGAGCAGTGGTTCTCAACCTGGGGTCCCCAGATGTTTTTGGCCTACATCTCCCAGAAATCCCAGCCAGTTTAACAGCTGTTAGGATTTCTGGGAGTTGAAGGCCAAAAACATCTGGGGACCCAACTGTATAGAGCTTTATAGGTAAAAACCAGCACTTTGAATTGAGCTCGGAAGTGGACAGGCAGCCAGTGGAGCTGACACAACAAGGGGGTGGTATGCTCCCTGTATGTAGCTCCTGTTAGGAATCTGGCTGCCGCCCGTTGGACTAACTGCAGTTTCCCAACTGTCTTCAAAGGCAGCCCCATGTAGAGTGCGTTGCAGTAATCTTTGAATCCCCAATGGGGGAATATATTAATTAATTTATATAATTACTATAATTATAATTAATAAATAATTTTTAAAAAAAACCGTTACAAGGAAGCACTTGCTGAGGGGGTTTTGGTGGGCTGATCCTGCACGGCAGGAATCGAAAGTGGGTTATTGTAGGTTTTTTCGGGCTGTATGGCCATGGTCTAGAGGCATTCTCTCCTGACGTTTCGCCTGCATCTATGGCAAGCATCCTCAGAGGTAGTGAGACCTCAGTGATTCCGGCCATGAAAGCCTTCGACAATACAAGAATCGAAAGAATTCAATTCACAAGGCTAATCCAAACATGGGACTGAAAGAGAGTGTGGCTGCTTTTGCTACCCATGATTTTAGATCGAGGTCGCTTTCTGTCATAAGCTTCCTCGAGTCCCATCTTTGGAAGAAAGGCGGGATTCCATAGGCTCCATCCCCTGAACAGATGCCCTGCTTTCCTGGGGAATCCCCACAGACAGGAAGACAGGCAAAGAGACAGGCCCAGCCTGGCCTCTCCCCGCCCGGACTCACGGTCTCTGAGGGGGCTCCTCGGCGGCGGAGGCGGCGGCCACTCCGGCCGAGGAAGCGGCTGAGGCGCCCGCTGGAATGGCGGCAGGGCTCTGCTGCTGCTGGAAGGAGCGGAGGGACTCGAAGGCCTTCATCAGCTTCTCCATGGTGGCCATGACTACACTCGGAGGGCTCCGAGAAGGAAGCCCACTCCTCCGGCGCCTTCCCGCTCAGGGCACCACAGCAGGCCTCGGAACTCAGAGCAGGCAAGCACCCTCAGCCCGCCTCCAGCGCACAGACGCCATCTTGGAAAGCTCCCGTCATTCCCCGCGGCACCGCGACGGAACGCCCCCTCGCCGTGTCCTTGTCCCCTCGCCACTTCCGGGCTTCCCCTTGAAAGGCAGGCCAAACGCCAATCAGCGCCAAGTAGAGGAGGATACGCTCCGCCTCCTGGCCAGCTGTATGGAAGGGGCCTCAGATAACCCAGTTCAAAGCAGATATTACAGATTAGCTGCCTTGATATTCTGAGGGCCCTTCCACACAGCCCTATATCCCAGGATATCAAGGCAGAAAATCCCACTATTGCGAAAGACTGCTCCAACTTCCGTACAGTGGCCCTTATTTCTCATGCCAGTAAGGTAATGCTCAAGATCCTGCAAGGAAGACTCCAGCAATACATGGAGCGAGAGTTGCCAGATGTTCAAGCTGGGTTTAGAAAAGGCAGAGGAAGGAGAGACCAGATTGCCAATATCCGTCCTGGAGAATGGAGAAAGGCAGGGAGTTTCAGAAAAACATCTACTTCTGCTTCATTGACTATTCTAAAGCCTTTGACTGTGTGGATCATAATAAATTGTGGCAAGTTCTTGGTGGGATGGGCATACCAAGCCACCTTGTCTCTCTCCTGAGGAATCTGTACAAGAACCAAGTAGTAACAGAACTGACCACGGAACAACAGACTGGTTCAAGATTGGGAAAGGCGTATGGAAAGGCTGCATACTCTCACCCAACCTTTTTAACTTGTATGCAGAACACATCATGCAATGTGCGGGGCTTGATGAATGCAAAGCTGGGGTGAAAATTGCTGGAAGAAACATTAACAACCTCAGATATGCAGATGACACCACTCTGATGGCCGAAAGCAAGGAGGAGCTGAGGAGCCTTCTAACCAAGGTGAAAGAAGAAAGCGCAAAAGCCGGGTTGCAGCTAAACATCAAAAAAACCAAGATTATGGCAACAAGAATGATTGACAACTGGAAATAGAGGGAGAAAACATGGAGGCAGTGACAGACTTTGTATTTCTAGGCGCAAAGATTACTGCAGATGCAGATTGCAGCCAGGAAATCATAAGACACTTCTTGAGAGGAGAGCAATGACTACTCTCGATAAAATAGTTAAGAGTAGAGATATCTCACTGGCATAGTTAAAGCAATGGTATTCCTCGTAGTAAATGAATGAATGTGAGAGCTGGACCATAAGGAAGGCTGAGCGATGGAAGATAGAAGCTTTTGGACTGTGGTGTTGAAGGAAATTCTGAGAGTGCCTTGGACTGCCAGAAGATCCAACCAGTCCATCCTCCAGGAAATAAAGCCCGACTGCTCATTGGAGGGAAGGATACTAGAGACAAAGTTGAAGTACTTTGGCCACATCATGAGGAGACAGCAAAGCCTAGAGAAGACAATTATGCTGGGGAAAGTGGAAGGCAAAAGGAAGAGGGGCCGACCAAGGGTAAGATGGTTGGATGGCATCCTTGAAGTGACTGGCTTGACCTTGAAGGAGCTGGGGGTGGTGACGGCCGACAGGGAGCTCTGGCGTGGGCTGGTCCATAAGGTCACAAAGAGTTGGAGACGACTGAACGAATGAACAACAACAACCAAAGCTATGAAAGAGTACTGTCTGTGTTAGGATGAAATACAGTTGGCACATAATAAATGCATTTCAAAACACACAACCACCCCCACCACCCCCAAAAAAGGAAAACACTCCAAGCCACACCTTCTCCTTGAGCTTCATTTTTTTCCTGCAGATATCTATAAACACCCTAAAGGCAGCAGATCCCCTCTGAGCGGGGAATTTTAGAGTGTAACTTTTAATGTTTAATAATACATACGTTTTTAAGGATTACTGAACATCTAATATTTGTTTAGTGTTTAATTATTTGTATGTATGTTTTAAATATGATGTGAGCCACCTTGAGTCAGTCCTGTTGAAAGGCGGCATTGAAATATTTATATATAAATAAAAATGTAATGTTAGTTCGTGTACCATCAGAACTCAAAAACCACTGGGGGAATTGACACCAAATTTGGACACAAGACACCTAACAGTCCAATTTATGTTCTCCACTCAAAAAAATTGATTTTGTCATTTGGGAATTGTCGTTGCTGGGATTTATAGTTTACCTACAATCAAAGAGCATTCTGAACTCCACCAATTATGAAATTGGGCCAAGCTTAGCACACAGGGCTCCCATGACCAACAGAAAAAACTGGAAAGGTTTGGTGGACATTGACCTTGAGTTTGGGAATTATAGTTCACCCACATCCAGAGAGCACTGTGGACTCAAACAATGATGGATCTGGACCAAACTTGGCATAAAAAATCCATATGCCTAAATATGAACACAGATGGAGTTCGGAGGAAATAGTCCTTGACATTTGGAATTTGTAGTTACTGGGACTTATAGTTCACTACAATTAAAGAGCATTCTGAAACCCACAAACGATAGAAATGGGGCAAACTTCCCACACAGAACCCCCATGACCAACAGAAAATACTTAAGGCCATCCAGTCCAACTCTCTTCACCAGGGCAAGAAAATGTAATCAGAGCCCTCCTGACAAAGAGCCATCCAGTCATAAATATAGATAGATAGATATGATTCTCACACACACACAGAGATATAGTATAGATTTGAAAGAGACCCTTAAAGAAGGACTATGATATGTTGCATGTTCCAGAGTAGGCAAACCAGACACTCTCCACATCAACACTGACAAAGAAACAAGAAATACTGTTTATTCACAAGCATAAAGGAATTACTTATATTAGAAACCAACACTTTCTCATTATTTTCCAGATCACCAGACTGGGCCACAGCAATGCGTGGCAGGGGACAGCTAGTCTGTAATAAATAAACACATGGCTTCTGAGGACCCTTTCACACAGCCCCATATCCCGTCAATGCAGAAAATCCCACGTTATCCGTGTGTGGACTCATATAACCCAGTTCAAAACAAACATTGTGGGATTTTCTACCTTGATATTCTGGGATAGAGGACTGTGTGAAAGGGCTCTCAGGCTCCTCTTGCACTGTTTCCCTATCCCAGGGCCCTTCCACACAGCCCTCTATCCCAGAATATCAAGGTTGAAAATCCCACAATATCTGCTTTGAATTGCGTTATCTGACTCCACACTCAGATAATGTGGGATTTGCTGCCTTGATATTCTGGTATAGAGGGCTCTGTGGATGGGCTCTCAGAAGCCGCGACAGTGTCAATAGGGGTCCGCGCAGCCGCAGTTCCTATCTTTGCGCGCTTCCGGTTTCTCCTCCTTCCCCGCCCCCTGAAGGAGGCCGGTGGGCGGGGCTTCCAGCGGAAGCCGCGCGTGTGAGCCTCCGGAAGCGGAGAGAGCCCAGTCCCCACGCGAGCAGCCATGGGGAAAGCTAAGCGTAAGGGAGCTCTTGCTGCTGCTGCTCCTGCCTCCGCCAAGGCCGACGCCATGGCGCAGAGCAACCCCTTCGAGGTGAAGGTGAACAAGCAGAAGTTCCAGATCCTGGGCCGGAAGACCAGGCACGACGTGGGGCGGCCGGGGGTCATGCGCTCCCGGGCACACAAAAAGGTGAGGTGATTTGTAAGGATAAATAACAGAATGTCCTTGGTTTAGTTTTGGATTTGATGAGTGGTCCCATTGGAAAATGCATCAGGATGTGAGCAAACTACAATTCCCATCACCCTCTGTCATTGCCCCCAAACCCCATCAGTATTTAAAGCAGGGGCACTTCCAGACAGGCCACACATCCCAGGATCTGATCCCAGGTTTTCTGCTTTAAACTGGATAATATAAGTTCCTATTGCCAGATAATCTGGGATAAACAGAAAATAATAAATAATAATAAAGCTTTATTTATACTCCACCCCATCTCCCCCAGGCCATGCCCATCAATACAATGCAAGCAATAACACAAACACAATAAAACAAGCAAAATACATAAAATGCAAAATCAAAATAATATACAACACAACAATATAAAATCAAGCATTAAAAACACAGGAAATTTCACTAGGCAGGGCCAGATGCATGGATAAAATTATAGAAAGATTTAAAAACACTGGGAGATAGGACAGTGTAACTTATAAGGAGGAGGCTCCAGGAATGAGGAAGGATTTCATTGCACAACCCATTAAATAAAGTGCGTCTAAGGACATTTTGTGCAAAGTGTGGTCAGGGAGAATCTTACATTCAATCACTGAAGGCACATTGGAATAATCAGGTTTTCAAATTCCCCCTGAAGATTGCCAGTGTGGGGGCTTGTCTAATCTCTCTGGGAAGTGAGTTCCAGAGCCGGGGGACCACCACAGAGAAGGCCCTCTCTCTCGTCCCCGCAAGTCACACTTGGGATGCGGGGGGGGGGGCAAAGAAGGGCTCTCCGGAAGATCAAAGGGATCATGTGGGTTCTTAGGTGGAAATACAGTCACACAGGTAGGAGGGTCCCAAACCGTTCAGGGCTTTGTAGGTTGACCTGCACCTTGAATTGGGCCCGGTAGATAAATGGCAGCCAGTGGAGCTCCTTAAACAGGAGGGTTGACTGCTCTCTGTAATTCGCTCCAGTTAATAGTCTGGCTGCTGCCCGTTGGACCAGTTGGAGTTTCCGGGCCGTCTTCAAGGGCAGCCCCACATAGAGAGCATTGCAATAGTCCAATCTAGAGGTAACTAAGGCATGGACCACCGTGGCCAAATCCGACTTCACGAGGTACTTCACGAGAAAACCTGGGATCAGATCCTGGGATATAGGGCCTGTCTGGAAGGAATGGCCCTTGTTCATGATATGTGCCACGTGTGGTCCACATCCATTGCCAGTGGGGTTCACAGGCTCTCTGGAGGTCAATGGACTTTTAACTCCCATCATCCTCTGTGATTGCCCACCAAGTTGGTCATTATGTGTGCCAAGTTTGGTCCAGATCTGGGGAACAACAGATAAAGTATAACAAATAGTTCAAGACAATTGTGACCCCTAGAAGCTGATTTTGATTGTAAACCCTATATTGCAGTTCATTGTTTTCTAACTCACTTTGTATTTGGAGGCATTAGTGTTGGCTTATCTTTCGATAAATGGTAGAAATTCAAAAGATAAAATAAAATAGGTGGCATTATATATGTGTGGTCTGCAACCATCCCTTTCTGTAAAATATAATGTTTATTAATTACACAACAAACAGATCTTTGTGTAAACCGTAAGCAATCCACACATGATCAGTGTAAAGCAGTGGCCCTTAACCTGTGGACTACTAGTGGGCTACGAGGACAAAAAATCTGATGTGCAAACCTGTTTCCTCTTTATTTATTTCTGCCACTTATTCCCTGTCGCTGACCATGGCATGTGTTCTGTACCAAAAACTAGAGCTGATGTGGTCTATCCAATGCAATTTTCTGAATCAGCACCCCAAACCGAATCTAAAGTTGACCAAAAACTGATTCGTACTGCTTTTGGTACTAATGTTGGAAAGTGGTCTCTGGTCAAAAAAAGGTTGGAAACCATTGGTGTAAAGCATCATATATAGTGAACCAGTAGTGATATTTCTCAGCTGAGGGACTCCCTCCCCATTAATATTAGAGCAGCCCTCTCCCATCTGACCTGCAGAAGGAAAGTAAAAACCTGGCTTTGGGATCAAGCTTTTGGAGATTAACAATAGTGCAATAGCAGCTACCAAATATGTGTAATGATTATCAGAATGGCCCCAGATTACGATTGTGGATGGTGATTTTAATAGGGAATGCAGTGTTTTTATATGTTTTGTTGTGCTTTAATTTTTAATTTTAACTTAAATGTATTTTAACTGTATGTTGTGCAAAAGCATTGAAAAGTTGCCTATATATATATAAAGCTGCCTTGAGATCCCTTCAGGGTAAAGAAAGGCAGGATATAAATAGGCAAATGAATAAATAAATAATATTCTTCAAACATCTTCCACTTCATCTTCTCAGTTCTCATCATCTTCATTGTCTACTCATATTATTCTCAGCTGCGGATCGCTGACTTAGTTTTAACATAAAATAAGCACATATTCTATGTGTATCTAAAAGTCCTATATACTGTGGTATTATCTTCTATGAAACTAAATTTATTTGATTGCTTCCAGACTCTGTCCCAGGTTAGCAAATAAAAAGTTGTGGTTCCATCAAGTTTCCCAGTTAATATCTCACATATATTGGGGGGGATCACATATCTACCTAATAGTTCTGTTCATGTGGTGCCAAAGAATAGAAGGAAATTGAATGTAAAGAAAAAACCTCAAGTTTAAATTCCCAGCCTGGTGGAAGGGTTGCTGAACAAAAAAGAGGCAAATCCATGACAGGCATGGATTTCTCTTCCTCAAGCTAATGGAATGGGCACTGGCCATCCTATTCCAAGGTGGATAAAAATATTGCTTGCCCTGTCTTGAACAGAGTTTTTACAAGATATAAGACAAATATTTGTAAAAAAAAAATTGTAAAACAATTTTGAAAGTCCTAGAATACATAAGGAGTTTGTTTTGGAGTTAATATCACATGGTCTATAACATGTGGACCTATTACTTGTTGATATCTTATTTGAGTAGGGTTATGTTGTATTGTAACCCTTTTTCTGGTATTTTCTTTTTCAGCGTACTCAAACTTTGCTGAAAGAATTCAAAGAAAGGGGGAAATCGAATGTATTTAAAGATAAACGTATTGGTGAATATGATAACAAAATAAGTCCAGAGGAAAAAATGATGAAGCGGTTTGCTTTGGAACAACAGGTGAAGTATAACAAATAGTTTAAGACAATGAATAAATTTTGACGTCTAGAAACTGATTTTGATGGTTATTAATAGGACAGCATATTCTTTGGGATTTTGTGTATTATTGTTGGCATTAGTAGCAAACATTTTCTGCCTCAGGTGTCAAAATACCTAACTATGTTTCTTGAATCCATAGTTCAAGAAACTAGCCTTACACTATAATGTTTGGTATAGGTCAGGACTTCTTAAACCTTTTCACTCAGGATCCCTTTCCACCTGAGAATTTTTTATGTGGCGCCAGGTGTGCAAGTATATAAACTAGGTATAAAAATCAAACATTTACTGATAACATATCAGCATTTGGAAAAATTGCTGATTTTTCTTTTTGTGAAGTCCAGCTGCATAATATTCTGTAGAGTCCACTGTAAACACTGCCCAACAGATTCATGTAAATGCCTAAAACACCCACTAGGTGGCATTCTGAAAACCTTTACTGTTGCTAAATTTTTGTGGCCCCAACACTGAGCTAAGGGGACCCCACTTGGGGTTGGGACCCACAGCTTAAGAAGCTTTCAGGGGAGTTTAGGGATAGGTTGTGGGTGCAGGTCATCACTGCCTGGCTGGTCTCCCATCCACTTCCCAAGGATGATACTGCCTCCTGAATATCCACAGTTCAAGAAGCAGGGTAGCAGGAAAAGCTTGTGAATAACCACAACTAGAATTATGAAACCTCTGAATGTGAAGGGCCAGCAGTAATTTGTTACTGTTGTGAGATATATTTTTGCTGATTTTAGATGAGCATGTGGAATGTAATGTTTTTAAATGTATAAGATGTATTAATTTTAATTTAATTTTAATGTTATTGGAATTGTATGTGTTTTAAAACATTGATTAATTGCCTATATGTAAGCTGCCTTGAGTCTGAGATAGAGAATGGCAGGATATAAACAGGCTAAATAAATAAATAGTAAAAGTAAACATTCAGACAATGAATATAGATGTGGACAAAGATTGGAGACACTACAGTTTGAGAACTTAGTGACCAAAATGGAACGTGAAAGTTAGAAATACTGAGAAAATGAAGCAATAAATTTGCAAATAACTTAAGTTTCTGAAAGCTATGGTGAAAAATTGCATTAATACACTTGACTAATACTAGATGTGAGCTGTTTATAGGAATTACCTGTTCTAACATTCGAATCAAGGTCTCATAATATTTTATGTTTTTTTGTCACAGAAAAAATTTGAAAAGGAACACATATTTAATTTAAATGAAGAGGAAGACTTAACACATTATGGTCACTCACTAGCAGACATTGAAAAACTTGATGATATTATTGATAGTGACAGCGATACTGAAGAAAAAGGCATGCTGTCAGGTAAGAAGAGTCAAATATGCATTGTGATCCTTGATCCAAATGTACAACCCAATTGCGACATAGTACGGCCCGTTTTTGTGCCGATTTAATACCCATTATTACCAAACCTATGTATTAAAACCTGATTTGTGATAACTTATGATACTTTCAACAGATGAAATTCCATTACGTAGAATTTTGTGTATATCTGCTATGTTAATTTATTTGAGTGCGGCAGTTGCTTGGGATAATTTGCAGAGTTGTTTACTTCTGAATAAGCATGCAAAATATTACTCGACTGAAAAGTTGAACTTTTAGTGTGTAGAGTTTTTGCTGAATTTGTATTCTCAGTTTGCTATGTTTCTTCAATTTTTCCTTTCTTTTATTTATAGAGGAATTAACAGCTGCTCACTTTGGAGGAGGTGGGCTCCTTCGCAAGAAATCACTCACAGGGCAGCAAGATGAAGTGAGCGGACAAGCTAAGTCACGGAAGGAGCTCATTGAAGAATTAATAGCAAAATCCAAGCAGGAGAAGGTAGGCTTTGTATTTCCTATAGTATAATGGAATTAATTCAAATTAAACATGTGTGTACACCGTTTTAATTTCTCTCAAACAGGTAATGTTCAATAAATCATAGTTTTCCACGTAGCATTTTACCTAATCCAAGTAACTTAAATACATTTTCAGTCTTAGTGCTGGAACTGATGAAAACATTCAACACTTAAAACTTTAAAGCTCCAAATAATAGTCTAGATACATCAATCCCCAATAGAGATACATGTGTATTTGAACCACACTCAAGTATTTACTTATTGCAAGAAAAAAACCATGCTCCGTTTGCTTGTTTGCTGTGTACAATTTTATTTTGTCTTCCTATTACAGAGAAGAACTTAAACGCAAGAGACCCAGAGCTTAACTCACATTTTTGTCTCTCTGGTTTCTTTAGAGAGAGAGACAAACTCAGAGGGAAAATACACTGGAACTTACAGAAAAACTGAACAGTGACTGGAAAGAAATTCAAAGCTTTCTTTTGCACAGAACTTCCAGGTCAGAAAAAGAAAAACAAGTGGAAGAAAAGCCCAAGGTATGTCTTTCATTAACATTATTATTTATTAGGAGCATTTCTATCCCGTCCTTCTCACCTCCGAAAAGGGACTCAGGATGGCTGCCAACAGGCGCCAATCAGTGCCGAACAATAAAAACAAAACATAGAATACACTTAGCATAAATTAAAAACACTTATAATACATTAACAAATATGTTGTCATAGCTTCCCTTGTTTCAAGTCCTATCTGAGCTTTCTTTTTACTGTCTGTTGGTGATTCTGCTAGTTCTTTTCGTTCTAATTTACGTGATTGTGTGCTCAAGCCTTTAGCTAATAAATAATGCAGTACAAAGAATAATTAAGGAACGTGCAATGTCAATTCGGTATACCATTTCTGGATCATGGGATTTTAATGTTTATACTAGGATGATTTTATGCTTGTCTGAATGTTTAAATCTTATTTATGTCTTATGTTTATGGTTTTAGTTGATTTTAAGTTCATAGTTATATATAGTAATTAATTATTATGATTTCCTTGTGTACTGTATGTTAGCATTAAATTTTTTTGCCATTAGTATGTTATAAACTGCCTTGAGTCCTCCCAGGGATGAGAAAGGCAGTATATAAATACAGTAAATAAATAATAAATAAATTTACTTTTTCTCTACTAATTTAATGTTTGTTTGTTTATTGTGAATGTCTCTGCATCTAGGGGATGGGCTGAGTTTTCCTGTTCCACACTTTCTAAATTTGGCTTATTTGTTAAATAATGTAGGTAAGAGAATCTTTACCAAAACGTCCCACAAATGGAAATCCTCCATGTAACAAAGGACAGTTGCAGTAACAAGATCTGTGAAGTTTATCTTTGTGGGCTAATCTGCTTCTACAATAACATAAATTCATGCTATAGTTAAATATTTAAAAGACAAAATATTGCCCAGCAAAATCATGGTACAGTTTTGATCTCAAACAATTGGAGTGAATTGGTCAGTTCTGTATTATAGGAGTATATATATATATATATTACATGCACAGGGATCACAATAACTATAGCCATTGATCCTTTATGTGAATATAGGACAATATTTTCTATCAGTGAAATAAGGGTATAATCCACTGAGAAGGCTGAATGTGCTTTCAGCTTTATTTTACCATATAATTCAACATGTGCATTCTCTCTCTGATTTTCTTTTCAGCCTGATGAATATGATATGATAGTTAGAGAGCTTGGGTTTGAGATGAAGGTGCAACCTTCTAATAGGATGAAAACTGAAGAAGAGGTGGCAAAAGAAGAGAAAGAGAGACTCCTGAAATTGGAGGTACTGTATTTTTACATACTGCATTGAAGAAACCTTGAGTGACTGCATTTTATGATTCATGGTAATCTTTCACCTCTGTAACATGAATGCACATTGGTCAATTACACAGAGATATGGACATGGTATGATGGGCATATCATACAATGTTCCTCAGCATGATACAGTACCTGGCAGGATATTTCCTATGTCCATGGAGCTCGTTGCTAACATCCTCACTCCCTGCATGGAATTGCTCCAGAGTAAAAAAATATTAGGTGTTACTTTTTCTAGATTGGGAGTACTATATGTACTTAAATTAAGGGAGGGCCATTTGAACATGGGAGGATTTTCCTCTGAAAAATTGTGAATTGGTTTTGAATTTATTCCACTTTTATCCCCTCCTCTCTGTCTCACAGAAGCTTCCTTTCTGATTCCTTTCTGATTAATTATCAGTTATTTGTTTTTGGCTTTTGGGGGTATATATGTTCTAAAAATCCCAACTTCCCACCCTTTTTCTTTCTTCATTGCTGCTGGGGCAAGAAAAAAGCCAATTCCTACATGCCTTTGACCAATCAAAAGTAAGAGGAGTCAGGGCATTTCTAAGACACTCATGTAGTGGGGCAGAGGAGTGGGAATGCTTGAATTCTCCAAACTTCTTGGAAGAAGGAGTGACATAAATGCAACAAATACAGTGTTTGGTTTAATTTTATGCATCTTAGCGTCTTAGATCCTTATGTTGCAATGAAAAATATGACTGTCCATGATTTCTTCCTCCACGATCTAATGAACAATACTAACAGAGCAGGATTTTATCCTTACTCCCTGTGATAGAGAGTCAGACCAGGTGTTTGTTTATAGCATTGTCTTTATTATATTTTTGTATTACAGGCTGACAGGTTACGTCGAATGCGTGGAGAAGATGAGCTAGAAACAAAGAAGACTCCCAAGCACATATCAGCTGATGATCTTGCAGATGGGTTCTTACTGGATAAGGATGATAGACATTTCCTCTCTTACAAAGTATTTTCCTCTCTTATTCTTTTTTTTAAACAGTAGGTTTTAAAATTCATAAAGATTCAAGGGCAAATCGTTTTTGATTGCATAGCTCTGCTGAGTGAAAAATTCCAAATTTTTTTCTACAAGTGTCATTCATATTTGGACAGGATAGAAGCTGGTTGTTTTCCTACAGTTAGACTGAAGCCTCATCTATAAAAGGTTCCCCCTGACATTAAGTCTAGTCGTTTCCAACTCTGGGAGTGGTGCTCATTTCCATTTCTAAGAACTCCAGACAGCTTACAATTGGCAGCATTGTCGATTGAGACCTCCAAGGTCATGTGGCCAGCATGACAGCATGGTGCACTGTTACCTTCTCGCAGAAGCAGTACCTATTGATCTACTCACATTTGCATGTTTTCAAACTGCTAGGTTGGAAGAAGTTAGGGTTAACAGTGTGAACTCAACCCATTCCCTGGATTCGAACCACCAACCTTTTGGTCAGCAAGCTCAGCAGCTCAGTGGTTTAACCTGCTGTGCTACCAGGGGGGGCCCTTCTATAGTGCCATATAATACAGATTATCAAAATAATCCATATTATTTTCTTTGAACCAGTAAATCAGTTTAAAGGAGATATTCTGGATTTTATATGGCAGTGTGGAAGGGGCCTGAGTCCCTTGGAGAACCTCTGCTTAATTAAATGATTGACTTAAATGGATCAATATTCTTGACAGTGTAATAAAGATTTACATGACTTTTCATTCAATCAATGTCCAAATCTGCGTAACTCACCTACAACAACCCATTGAGGTAGTTTTTCTTCCTCCATCTCTTTTGCCCCCTCCTCTCTCCTGTCCCTGTGCTTTCTGACCCAGTTCCTCTTCTTCATTGCCACCACTTCAGTCGTTCCTTCCCTCCAGAGTAGATGTGGACATTCTTTTAAGGCTCCTGTTGACTTATGGTAACTCCATGAGGGTTTTCTTATGAAAGGAATACAGCACTCAGAGAAGTTTGGGCAGTTTCTCCCTTTGAAAATCACCACTTGACAATTGTTGCCTATCTCTTATCCAATTACGATTTGGAAGTGACCCTGCTTATTTTCCGACATCAGATAGGATCTGATGCCCTTAAAATATTTATGACCATTCCCTCTGAAAGATTATTTATTTGTTTGCAATGTTTATATTCCACCCTTCTGTTCCCGCAGGGGCTCAGGGCAGATTATAATGCACATATACATTATTTATTTATTTAGAGTATTTTTATCCCATCCTTCTCATCCCTCAAAGAGGGACTCAGGATGGCTTACAATTGGCAGACGTTGTACATGGCAAACATTCAGTGCCATTTAGGCATACTAAATATGTAAACAGACATTGAGGCAATTTAACATTCCAGCTCTTTTCGGCTTCATGAGGGTATGCTTGGTTTTGGCCACAAGGGGTGCTGCCACTTCGCCATCAACTTGTGGGATCGGGTCCTTTGATGGTGTACTTCCTCATTCTTTTGCACGCTGCTGGGAGGTTTTATGGTGTCATAAATTAGTTAAATTAGCCTCCTCGCATAAAGTGGTACCTAAATTTCCTACTTGACAGATGCAGCTGTCTTTTGGGCTGTATAGATCGACAGCAAGCTAGACTATTAATGTTTGGAAGCTTACTCCGACCTGAGCTGGCTTCGAACTTATGACTCTTGGTCAGTAGTGAGTTAATGTAACTGGCTACTACATAGCTGTGCCACAGACTGGTCCTTCTGCGCCACAGCCAGGTTATTGCTTCTGCAGGAGGAGCACTGTAGGGAAGCCCCGATAGCTTATGAGAGAAAACTTCCATTCAGGCAGGTTCCTGTATGGAATCAAGCGGAATGCTATTGTAGTCAACTAGCGAACTGATTTTTTTAAAAATTAAGTGGCTTTTCTTTCATCTCTTCAAAGCCTCCTATATCTGTCCCTCTACTTCCCAGTTTTTATAATTAAAATTAAAGGGATTACATCTCCAGTTTGAATCCCAAAGCAGCTCAAACTAGCTGACAGAAAGAGTGGTTCAACTGTGATTTTTGACCTGGGAGCAATCTTCCATTATTCACCTCTTCCATTATTCATTATTCACGGCCTGGTGCTAAATTCTTTGTTATTCTAGACCCAGAACTCAGGACCAGACTGTAAAAGATAGGGATGGTAAAACTGGCAATGGCATAATTTCTGGATGTTTCTAAACAGAGGCTAGATGGCCATCTCTTGGAAGTGTTTGATGGTGTATTCCTGCTGAGAATGGAGTCGGATTGTCTAGGCTTGGGAATCGTTAGGATTCTGTGATTCTAAGTCCTTTGATTAATATACCTATCTATTACATAGGATGGCAAACCAAATATCGAAGAAGATGTAAATGAGAGGAATGAAAAAGAGGAAGAAGGAAGTGAAGAAGAATCTGAGGCTGAATCTGAATCTGTTGACAGTTATTCCGATTGTGAAGATGATGTGGAAGAAGCCCATATAAGTGAACCACAGAAAAGGCAAATGAAGTGTAACAAAAAAACATTACAAACTAAGGGACAAAGTTCTGCCAGGGAAGCTGCCAAGCTGGAATTACCATATTTGTTTGATGGTAAGGGCGGAAAATACTTTATTCAAATTGTATTGACTGTATTCTGTGGAGAAGCGTTAGGCTTTTATTTGACTGGTGGAATAGTTTACAGTATTTGTTCTTATCAAGAAATCTAAACAATATCATGCTTTAATCTCATGGCTGAGGATATAAGAAAATATGATTAACCACAATAAATTAAGTCCATATCAAATCCACAGAAAGTCAAACCTGCAAATGTGGCAGGCTACCTATACATACATAACGGAGTACGTACATCTTGGAGTTGAAATCCAAGTCTAAACAGGGAATTCATTTGTTTCTTATACACATAACTAGAAGGTAATTTTATACAATATTTGTAATAATTTTGTTCATATTGAAACTTCCAAAAATGAGAGAGGTCACTGTCTCAGTCACCCATGTGGATGATTTTGCATTTTGGAGTAGTTTGAAAATTTGGATAAGAGATGCTCAGCCCTTATTTTGTGTTTGATTTAGATTCTTTCGGTAAGATTTCATAGCTTCACTATTGCATAAAATAGGTGGGAATTGATATGTCTGTTGTAATATTGGAAATATGTTGCTCTTTAGTAGCAACTTAAAGCTACTTGTTTTCCTTTGTAACGATCATATCTCATTTTTCCTCTGCCATATAATGAATACAGTTGCCGTGTGTTTTTCTTTTTTATAATAGCTCCAGATTCTTTTGAGCAACTTAAGGCTTTACTGTCAGAAAAAACAGTAGAAGAACAGCTACTTGTGATAGAAAGAATTCAGAAGTCAAATCATCCAAGCCTTGCTGTGGGAAACAAAGCAAAGCTAGAAGTATGTTTTTACCATCACTTACCCTATTCAAAGAGCAATCTGGAAAATGTTTTTGATTAGTTAAATGAAGCAAAGTACCGTATATACTCAAGTATAAGTTAATCCAAACACTTAAGAGCAAAAGCCTCTGGGACTGTGTAATATTATTCATGCTCAACATTCTTGTATTAAATATTCTGGCCTGTTTTCTAGAAATTATAATGTCTAACTCGTTTAACCAGTCCAGGATTACCATATGTACTTGAGTATAAGCCGACCCGAATATAAGCTGAGACATCTAATTTTACCTCAAAAAACTGGGAAAACTTATTGACTTGAGTATAAGCTGAGGGTGGCAAATGCAGCAGCTACTGATGAATTTCAAAATACAAATAGATACCAATAATATTACATTAAATGAGGCATCAGTAGGTTAAATGTTTTTGAATATTTACATAAAACTTTAATTTAAGATAAGACTGTCCAACTCTAATTAGATCATTATTGTAACCTTTAATGTAAATGTGCTTACGTATAGTAATAATAATTACAACAACAACAGAGTAAAATAATAAATAACTTTGAGTCAAGTATAAGCTGAGGGGGGCCTTTTCAGCCTAAAAAGGGTCTGAAAAACTCTGTTTATACATGAGTATATACGGTAAGTTGCATTCAACAGTTCCTTTGTTAATTGCCTTCAAATTATATTTCTTAGAAACTGTTTGCATTCCTTCTGGAGTATGTTGGGGAGCTGGCATGTATGGAGCCACCTGAACTGAAAGCAATTGATAGCCTTGTTCCGTAAGTTTTGTACAGTTATATTTTCGTATTTCCGTGTATAAAGGAGAATGGGCTACAGCATATGCATATATGTCATTCTACTCTATCTCCTTGTCTTGCCTCTGGTGGCTGGTAGTGTTTTGAGCTGGTATAGTGGGGCATAAGGCAGCTGAAAATGGATGGAGCCAGGAATTGGCAACTTCTGAGAGCTCAGGGACCATATTTGCCTTTTGATGGATCTTTGCCTACCCAAATATTTTAATCTTCTATTATGACAGATTATACTCCACAGAGGCCTCTTGTTGCCCAGTATAATTTACTAGGTCCTCGGGTCACTTCTTGATTCTAAAAAAGAGGCTTCTGGAGATACAATTTACTGTTTTGCAATATTAATAAAAAAGAATTCTAGAATCTAGAGGTGTTCACTGTAGATTCTGAAATTCATAGTATTGAATTATGCCCATGGTCACATTTTGGCATCCAAATTTCATTTTTTTTTAACTACGTGGATTGCATTTTGCGGACAAATTCAGATTAAGCAAAATAATAATTTTAGGTCTTCTTTTCTGAAATAAGAAAACAGTTGGAATCCCAAAGACCCAAATGACATGCTTTTGTTTTACTCTTGATCAATTAATATTGTGTTTAAGGAGAGAAAGTACAGTGTTCAAATGTTTATAAATGTTGTACTGACTTCACTCTATTGTTAACAGGACCTTGTATAATCTTTGCCAGATGTTCCCTAAAGCTGCAAGCAAACATATTAAGTTTATTCTTCAAGATGCTGTTCATGACTTGGAAAAAATTCAAGAAGTTAAAGGCTGCATGCCCTTTCCAGGGTTAAATATGGTATATTTTGTTTTGTCTTATTTACTGTGCTTAATTATTTTCAAAATAATTCTCTTTTTTTACAAATAGCTTTATTATTATTATTATTATTATTATTAATTATTTGACGCAAACAATCTCATATATAATCAGAAAATATACATTCAAAAATAATGGAACGTGTCTAGATCTGTATGCAGATGGCAACTTGAACAAAATAAGTATAACATACTTTACAATTCCCTCGAGTTTAAGACATTATCAAAGGAAATCCATGCAAACTATTCCTTACTAGAACTGTTTCCATCTAGATAACAGAAATATGCCATCAGCTACTCCCCCCCCCATATCATATGCAAAAAAAAAACAACAAAATTTTAAAAAACCCAATGTATCTTTTTTTTAAGGCAATTTTTTTACAAGGCAAGAAATATATCTTCGTGATTCAGAGTATATCCAAATACATCCTGATATCACATCAGTTAAAAAAAACATAAGAATGGGAGCAGGCAACAAAATACTCTCTTATGGCTAGAGCATTCTGACTATTTTACATACACAGGCATGGACAACTGCAAAAACCCAATTTGCATAAATTGAAAGATGTACAAAATCATAATCAAATGTTTCATTAACATATTTAACTTTTCCAGGGATCACTTTTTTCTGTTTTGTAGCATTCCAGCTTGTCCACATAGTATTATATATTTCCTTTTTTAATCCTTTCCCTCTTCTTTTTTTCCTTTTTCTCCCTTCCCTTTCTTGACAACCATACACAATCCCTTTTCTAAACATCAACATAGTGTTCACATCTCAAGAGTTCCGCTATAACACATATACCATGGAAAAGAATTATTTCAAAATAATTCTGATAATTTACTGTAAATAGGTTTATAATTATGATATCATTTCATCTAAAAGAGAATTCAAATGTTTGAGTGTATGTGCAGGAAAATATAACTCTCATCAGACTAAGAAAGTGTTTCTCAACCTGGGGGTCAGGACCTGCATGGGTCGTGAGGGGGTGTCAGAGGGGTTACCAAAGACCATCGGGAAACACAGTATTTTCTGTTGGTCATGGAGGTTCTGTGTGGGAAGTTTGGCACAATTCTATTGTTAGTGGGGTTCAGAATGCTCTTTGATTGTAGGTTAACTATAAATCCCAGCAACTACAACTCCCAAATGACAAAATCAAACCTCCCACCAACCCCACCAGTATTCAAATTTGGGTGTATCGGGTATTTGTGCCAAATTTGGTCCAGTAAATGAAGTGGCAAAAATTTCAGTTATGAAGTAACAACAAAAATAATTTTATGGTTAGCGGTCACCACAACATGAGGAACTGTGTTAAGAGATCGCGGCATTAGGAAGGTTGAGAAACATTGGTCTAAGACAACTTGGTCAGTGGTCAAAAGACTACTAGGGAGTGTAGGTCAGAATATTCGGAGGACCAAAGGCTTTCATGGCAAGAATCACTGGGTTGCTGTGAGTTTTCTGGACTGTATGGCCATGTTTCAGAAGCGTTCTCTCTTATAGTTTTGCTCACATCTATGACAGGCATCCTCAGAGGTTGTGAGGTCTGTTGGAAACAAGGCAAGTGAGGTTTATGTATCTGTGGGATGTCCAGGGTGGGAGGAAGAACTCTTGTCTGCTTGAGACAAGTGTGAATGTTGCAATTGGCCGCCTTGATTAGTATTTAATGGCCTTGCAGCTTCAAAGCTTGTCAGATTGCTGCCTGGGGATCCTTTATTGGGAGGTGTTAGCTGACCCTGAATTATTGTCTGGAATTTCCCTGTTTTGTTTTTGTTTTTTTGTCATGAATGTCACCCTGGGAATGCTTCTGAAACATGGCTATACAGCCCAGCAACCCATTCAGAGAACCGTTTGGGGATAGCTACAGTAAAAAGAAGAAATTACTTAAAATAAAAGATATATACACAGAGAGGGGTTTAGATTATGTAAATCCACCACCAAGTCTAAAAATAATTGATACATGAACATTCATGTCCCACTGAAAACCTAAACAGTGTATAGGGGCATTCTGATGGGTGGCAGGGGAAAGAAGGAATTTGCCTATTCTGTTATAGTATCCTAGAGCATGTAGTGTGACCGGCAAGTTTGTGAAGGTACATTGTATTCAAGGAAAACACAAAGTTTCAAAATGTTTCTCAAAACCAGGTCAATGAAGACTGAACAGGTTCATTAGCCAGAGAAGAATACTTGTTTGATTCTGACTGCTTATACTGTAGTAGTATCCGGGAAACGGTTTAAAAAGAGTTAATCACTTTTTTTCTCATATATATATGTGTGTGTGTGTGTGAGAGAGTGAGAGAGAGAGAGAGAGAGAGAGAGAAGAAATAGACAGCTGCACGGAGTTTATTTTGCAAACAATGGGATAAAATCTACTTTTGTATGTGTCCCTTGAAACCCTCCAGCATAGATACTTCTAGTAGAAGTCATAGATGAACATTTTCTGAATTTCTGCATGTGTGTGTACATGCAAAAATGTATACACATTAATCAGTAACAAGTCTGTATTGTGTCTGAGATTGACCTCCCATTAATTGAAAGTCAAATGACCTCATAGAGACTTAGCATTTAGAACAGTGGTTCTCATCCTGTGGATCCCCAGATGTTTTGGCCTTCAACACCCAGAAATCCAAACAGCTGGTAACACTGGCTGGGATTTCTGGGAGTTGTAGGCCAAGACACATGGTGACCCACTGATTTAGAGCAAGTTGTCTAGAAACTGCAGAAAGTAGTTATGGAGAAATAATCACATAATTGCCATGTAGTTGCATTGTTGACAACATATTGCACTGGGACCAAGACAGGATCATTCGTTTAGTGTGAGAATAATGCCAAACTGGGTACTAGCACCCATCTTTAGTGTACTCCTAAGTTGAGCTTAATTACATACATTGCAAACCAGATATCATTTGTGCCCCTTTAGTTAACAGTGAATTTTTACCCTTTCAGTTCATATATTTGAAAATTATTGCGGCACTATTTCCAACCTCTGATTTTTGGCACCCCGTCGTAACACCATCAATGGTATATATGAGCTTGCTGCTTACAAAGGTATGTTTACAATATTTTTCAGAATTTCACACTTCCATAAGCTAGCACAAGTGTGCAAAGATATTCACTATATTTTAGTTAGTAATCAATATTATCTATAAGAATAAAATCCACTTGACTGTCTCATCTGTTTGCAGATACAATGGCATGAAGTTCTTAGAAAAAACTTTTCCCTTGGAAGAAGCTGTTTCTACACTTCTTTCCCAAAATTGTATAAGTTTCATGGGCAGCATGGAATAACAGCTGAAGAAATGGCATGGAGTTTTAATTATCCAGAATTCTGAAACTCAGTATTTTTATTAATTAGATATCATTATCTATAGTGAATAATCTTAATTATTGAATGCTTGTGGATATAGTATGTGGAAGATTTGAAAGATGAAAATAAAATAGCTGTGAAAGAACTGGCGAAAGAACCCTAGAACATAATATCTGTGGAGTTCTAGAGATTAGATGTCAGTATTAGTGGGTGCATAGTGATCACATGGGCTTGATCAGAGGACTTTTACATTAAATTGGGTTGGAGCACTCTTCAGATGCAAAGGATGAAGAGGCTTGCAAACCAGATAATTTTGGGTATTTGCCTGCCTGCGATAGAACCAAAAATTTCTTTTTAAGGTTGACTCAAATGTGGTGTGTGGCCTGAACGTTGCGCTTGCCTTCCCTGGAGATTTTTAAGCAAAGACTGGATGGCATTTGAGTCTGTGTTCTTGCATGGCAGGGGGTGAGACTGGATGACTTTCGTGGTCTCTTCCAACTCTATAATTCTATGAATCTGTAGACTCAAAATTAACAGCAATTACAGATTGCATCAGAGACATAGAAGATAAGGCCAATGAAGCATTAGAACAAGGAATCTTTCATGAGGGCTGCATTTGAAAATTAGAACACGTAAACAGAAAGCCTTGAAAATAAAAATAATTGTTTAAGTATATGAATTAGAGGAATTCCGGAGCTCCCAGTGGTGCACTAGGTTAAACCTTTGTGCCGGTTCGCAGGTTCGAATCCGCAGGGGAGAGCGCGGATGGGCTCCTTCTGTCAGCTCTGGCTCCCCATGTGGGAACATGAGAGAAGCCTCCCACAAGGATGGTAAAATATCAAAACTTCTGGGCGTCAACAGGACAATGTCCTTGCAGACGACCAATTCTCTCACACCAGAAGCAACTTGCAGTTTCTCAAGTCGCTCCTGACATGAAAAAAGGAGGAATTCTGGACCAAGTAGAACAAGGAAATTTAACCAGATTTATTCTCACTTGTATAGATTCAGGTCTCCAAGTGACTGACATTGAGAAAATGCATTTATCAACTACCTTCAACACAAGGCCAAATTGTCTGGCAAATACATTATTCTTTACTTCACAAGATATCTCAAATAAGTCCAAGTAATAAAAAAATCCATGCACAATTTTAAATATTTGGATAATATTCATTTCAAGACCTCCATCCTGAAATGCTTTTGTCCTCCATCTTAAGAAATATACAAGAAATATCTGAAGGAAATGTGATTCTTTGGGAGAGAAGCAATGCAAATAAAGCATTAGACCACAAACTATAGAGAGTTCTTTATTCAAGTAAAAAAGAAACATTAAGGAAGGAAAGGAAACTAATATTTTAATCATATTTAAATATATATATTGACTGTAAACCTCACTGAGTCACCTGTGGGCTGAGAGAGGTGGTATATAAATGTAATAAATAAATAAACAAAACAAAATGGAACATTCTGTGCAGAGGCTGAATACCTGGTGCTTAATTAGGCATGAGCTATAACATAAGGTTGGTTTTCAGTAATTTGTAATTCTGTGTGTGTTTTAGTGTCCAGTAACAACATTACAAGATGTTGTCAGGGGATTGTGCATTTGCTGCCTCTTCTTGGAATATGTGTCCTTGTCTCAAAGATTTGTTCCAGAACTTATCAATTTTCTTTCGGGAATTCTTCACATGGCTGTACCCAACAGAAAGGATCAAGGTAAAAGATTCTACTCCTGACTTGCAAAAAGTTGCTGCCCCCATCTTTATACATCCCATGTTATTCTGTTTGAAAGTTGACAAATCCATATTTTTCACTTTCTTAGTCAGCCATTTGTGTCCCTTCTGATGTGTAGTCTTCTGTATCAATAAGCAGATCAGTCTGCATGAAGATACTTTATGTCTGCTCTTTCCCTTCTTGAACCACAACTTTTTTGTCTTTGATCATACTGTGGACTTATTCACAACTCTAAT
>NW_026847549.1:98765014-98793820 GCF_025583915.1 Anolis sagrei ordinatus
CCCCCCCCCCCCCGAAATTTTTCAGGTTAAAAAAAATTGGTTTACTCATGAATTTTAACTGGTTAATCAAATCCCTATGCTAAGTCTATGAGACTGCACCTGCAGAAAAACCATCAAATGCACTGGAAGCATATCTTATCTTGTCTGTGATGGACAGTTTTTTTCTGAATGTGAAGAAACTTCTTCAGATTTCTGCAACATTGCCAGTGTCAACAGCTACAAATGAAAGGTCGTTTTCAACCCTTAAACATTAAGCACAATGAGGCAAGAAAGACTGACTGGACTTGCACTCTTGATTGTCCACCAAAGTTTATCAATACAGCCTGATTTCTGTCAAAGTGTATTGACACAGTTTTCAAGTGTTTCTAACAAACGTTGTGGTATTCTTTTGTAACTATAAATTATCAATTAGCAATCATTTTCAGTTATTTTAAGACTTGAAACTTTAACTAAAATAGAAATTTGATTTAATGAAGTCTATATAAAATATACTTGAAACCATATAATTTAAAGTATTTTATGTTATGGCACGATGAAACATGACTGTTACCCTTTGTAGTCTTTTACCTAGGTCATTTCTATCTTAAATGCTGGTTATAAGTTTTAATACTTTTTTATCAGTTTTATCTGCTGTTAATTCCACCCACATCGTGTGTTTTATTTATTATTTATTATTATTTACATTATTTCTATCCCACCCATATCAGCCCGAAGGTGATTCAGTCGGCACAATTCGATGCCATAAAAATACATACATTAATAAGCAAAAAAAAACCCATTATAGTTCATTTAAACATAAAGACAGAGCATAATAACAATTTAAAAACAAAGAACTATGTCCTCTCATTCAAATCCTCATCCATTCCATCATCTTGGGCCGTTCCTGGGTCATTTTCCCATTCAAGTTTGTCTATCTATTCCGAGGTTCCAAATGCTTGCTCGAAGAGCCACATTTTTATTCTTTTCCAAAAGGTCAGGAGGGAGGGGGCTAATCTAATATCGCTAGGCAGGCAGTTCCACAACCGAGGGGCCACCACCGAGAAAGCCCTGTCTCTCGTCCCCGCCAGACTTGCTTGCGAAGCAGGCGGGATTGAGAGCGGGGCCTCCTAGGACGATCTCAAGTTCCTGGAGGGTTCGTCGGAAGAGACACGTTCGGATAGATAAGCTGGGCTGGAATCGTTTAGGGTTTATAGGCCAAAGCAAGCACTTTGAATTGAGGTTGGTTTTAATCAGTTTTGGCTATTTTTGGCCTTACTAACCTTGCATACCTTGTATCTAATACCTTTTACGGAGCAATAAGGGTGTTTGGGTTGAAAAAAGCTGGGGTGAAAATTGCTGGAAGAAACATTAACAACCTCAGATATGCAGATGACACCACTCTGATGGCCGAAAGCGAGGAGGAGCTGAGGAGCCTTCTAATCAAGGTGAAAGAAGAAAGCGCAAAAGCCGGGTTGCAGCTAAATGTCAAAAAAACCAAGATTATGGCAACAAGAATGATTGACAACTGGAAAATAGAGGGAGAAACCGTGGAGGCCGTGACAGACTTTGTATTTCTAGGTGCAAAGATTACTGCAGATGCAGACTGTAGCCAGGAAATCAGAAGACGCTTACTTCTTGGGAGGAGAGCAATGTCCAGTCTCGATAAAATAGTGAAGAGTAGAGACATCACACTGGCAACAAAGATGAGCATAGTCAAAGCCATGGTATTCCCTGTAGTAACCTACGGATGTGAGAGCTGGACCTTAGGGAAGACTGAGCNAGATCCGCCTAGTCAAAGCCATGGTATTCCCTGTAGTAACCTACGGATGTGAGAGCTGGACCTTAGGGAAGTTAGCAGATCTAGATATATGCATGTTTTCCAAAAACGTAATTTCCAAATATAGATTTGAAAATGTTTAAATATAAAGTTGATAATCATTTGTAAGTTCTTTTTTAAAATACAGAAAACTTTTTATCTTTGGAAAAGATACATACAATAAACTTGATACAAAATAAATTGTAAAAATCCATTAATATCACAGAGAATGATTATGCATACATTTTAAATGGATGACTATGATCATTTAAATCATAGCATAAAATATGGCAATATTCACCATGAAAAAGGCTTATGTTTCTTTAAAGAATATCCACATAACTTCAGTTGATGCACAATGCAGCAGCCAGTTGCTAACAGGTCCGCATCCTAGTAGTCTGATATTGAAAGGCCTGCATCGATTACCAGTTACTTTTTGGACCCACTTCAAAGTGTTGGTGTCAACTTCTGAACCCCTAAGGAGCTTGGATCTACCTGTCTGAGGAACTGCTTGTCTTTAGGAGAAGCTAGAGGTCTGTTTAATTGGTACATTGAAGATGAGTGTCACTTTTGTTGCTCCTTAACTATACAATGCATTCCTCCTGGAATTAAAATGTATCCCCGCTGTCATTGCTTTTATCAAGCATGTGACACCATATCATTGCAATCTGGCCATTTAAATTGTTATGATGGCTGTACAGTCAGTCCTCCATTTTCACACATTTTACTTCTGCAAATTTGATTATTTGCAAGTTTCATCCACTATAAATGTTATCAGAATTGTGTATCTCTGAATGCTTGAGAATCTATAAATAGATTTACATAGCTTAATGTTCAATGGCAGTTCAAATTAATATTGTCTACATTCCTCTCTTCCAGGCTATACTTTGATATATCCTTTCGGGTCATTAAAGAACCAGTTAGACCTACTTGTGGTCTCTGAAAAAGCAGACAGTGAAACTTGGCAAAAACAGAGTTTTCCACTTCATATGATAAACCGGTTAAAAGAAAAAAGCAGGACAGAAATGAATCATCTTCGGTATGTGAGGGATGTACAATTCTATAAGAAATCAGTTTAATCTATTGAGTTCTGGACTATTATGTTGTGTTATTTGGACATATTAGGCATCCAGAAAGATGGATTATTCTCTTCTAACCACTCAAGAAGGCAAGAATGATATGATGCAGATTCCGTTGACTTTCGGCTCCATTCCCAGTTCATTCCTTGTCTCACTTTAACAATGGTTCAAAACTTTTTCTTACTCCTTTTCTGAAATTGTTTACTTTTCTGCTTCTCCCATCTTCCACTTCGCTGCTGCTTAATTTCTGGTCTGCATGTATTCATATTGTTTATTTCTCTTGGGTATGTTCTCTCCTCCTGACAAGCACTTCACTTTATTAAATAATAACCAAAAGCATAAAGGAGACCACTTTAAATTGTGTATCTGACTCCACCAGTTCACTAAGTAAAATTCTACAGTCCTCCATAATGCAGTCTACTGTGAAAGAAGCAGCATGGGGGCACCTGTGCTTTCCTCACAAACTTCCAACAGCAATAGCTATTCAGCAAAAAACAAGAGTTTCCAGGACAGTTTCCAGGACTTCACTTTCCAGCCAGTTGCTAAAGCTCCAGAAAGATCAGAGAAAGTGCCTCATCAAAAACAGGAGAGTAAACTGGCTTTTAATTTGGAAGGAAGTGTTTTTTGCTTTTAAAATGTGGTTAAGGATTGTGCAGCCTAACTAAAGGGTTATTTGCCTCTGCAAAGTGAAATAAAAACTTCTCATTTCTTTTTGTCAGAGAAAGGAAGCTCTGTGGATTATTGGAGGCTCCAAAACAGCATGGGGAATACATAATAGCCACAGGGCCACACTTTTCACAACCAGCACTATTTTTGTAGTAGTATATAGGGCCCATCATATTCAGATATAGCATCACACTTTGACCAATTCCATAATATAATTATGAGGACAGAATTTTGCTGTTCTGAAAAGTAATTAGATTAATAAACTTCAGTTTGTTTTCAAGGTATAATTTTTCAGCGTGCATCTTGCAAACAGTGAGGTTAAAGGGCTCTCAGCAGCAAGTTAATTGTCCATTGGTACCAAAAACTACACACACAATGTGTGACAAAGCATAAAGTATTCTGTTATTTAATTAAATAGAATTTTGAAGCTTTCAATGAAGGACCGTTCTGTAATGTTGCAATAGAGGCACTAGGAAAGCAGGGTGATGTAGAGTCATAAAATGATTTGTTTTTTAACAATTTATTATTAATTATTAACTACATTTCTATACCGCTTTTCTCACCCCTGGGAGGACTCAAAGCTGTTTACAACATAACAAATGGCAAATTCAATGCCTCACGTATATATAAAAATATCACATATCTAAATCAATAACATATAACTGTAGATAAAAACCGTTAAAACTATAAAAACATAAAACATAGACATAAACATGAAACATATTATTGCTGCAATTAACAATGTAGGCCCCTTCTCTTCTCCCCTTGGAGACATCCGTCTTTCTCCCTGGTGTTCTTGAGTATAGCAAAACTTCATCTTCTCATCTCTTGTCCTCCCGCTCTCTTCTCTGTTAGCTACTTCATTCTTCCTGTAATAATAAAGAAGAGCATGCAAGCCTGTGTGTAGAACCCGAGGCATTCCCCACTGCAACGTAGGAGTTACATGACCCGAGATGAGAGTATTAAATTAGGATGAAGAGAACCAGCAAACCTAACGGAACCTCATGGTTTTCTATGAAAATGTCCCAAGTAAAAGGTCTCACTGACATGAATCTCATTGCATAATCTTCGCCTGGTCTAACTTCATGCCTAATAGAAATCTCCCTATAGTTGTGAGGAATACAATTCAATGTGAAGGGGTATATGCTACTCTAGGCCCTTTGGAAGATGAACACCCTTTTAAAATAGTAACCTAAATTGAATGATCAATTCAATAATTTGCACTCCTTAGCCCTGGCTAATTCTCTGATCATTTCAGTGCTAAAGATGGCAGAAAGCATATTTCCTTATACCCTCAGCAGAACCGAGCCCTACAAATGCTTTTCCCTGCAGTATTACTGTGGCTTTTTCTCAAAATGAATGCTGTTATGTTTTTAAAAATATGGATCACCATAATATTGTTGTAGAGGTCATAATGAGTGACTATTGTTTTACAGGTTATCATGCCTAGGCCTGTGCCTGGATCTGATAAAGAGATGCACAGCTCTGTATGGATCACTCCCATCTTTCCATGAAATAGTGCAGCCCATTGAAATATTGCTCAGTGGTCATATACCAGTGAAGCAATACCCTAAACTACTGCAGGTAAAGACTTGATATTGCCTCATTTAGATTTAGTCTGCAGAAAGTATGTTGTCCCTTCTGTTCCCTTCTGTTCATCCTTAACTTTATTAGTGTCAAGTCTGTCTCTCAAAATAAGTCCAACTTTGAAAAATGAAAGAATTTTATTGAAAGCAACTGTAGAGGTTCATGAATTGGATGTGTGTGTGTGTGTGCATACACAAACATGGAGTATATGAGGCTATGGTATTGTAAATGTCATCAGTTGGGGACCCCTCCACCCAGCACCAACTGCCGCTCTGGGCCAGAGTGAAGAGAGAGGGGGCCAGAAGATAGTTCTACCTTGTCTCCTGTCCTATTCTAGTAATATAATATAATGTAATATAATACAATGTATTGTATATACATATAATATTTATAATATCATAATGTAATGCAATATAATACTACTAATAATAATATAATAATATATTTATATTACATGTAATATTACTAATATTACAATATAATGGTATAGTACAATATAGTAATATTTAATACTGATATCGTACTATGCTAATAATATAATATATTATATGTATATATATCTTGTAAGCTGCTCTGAGTCCCCTTCGGGGTGAGAAGGGCAGCATATAAATGTTGTAAATAAATAAATAAGAAAAACAAAAAAAATAAGCAGTTATTGCATACTGAAACCCCTTTGTGACTATTGGCAACTCTGTAATAATACATCTTAAGCAGAAGATAAACATTGCTAGCTAGCATATATACCTGGAGTTGTCCAGGTTAGGCATTCTGCAATGCAATTTATTAGAAATACTCATTGTTCCCTTTTTGATTTTATGAAAGGTTCTATTAGAAAATGCATCCCTCTATAATGGGAACTTTTACTAAATCGTACAGCTGATGGATTGTAATTCCCATCAGCTCCAGATCTGCCTGGCTACAACTCCCATGACCCCACATTTATCCAGCTGCAACTCCCATCAGCTCCACATTTGGTTGGGTTGAAACTCTCATCACCCACAGCCTGTCTAGTGAAGTAGGCTGACCTATCTGACCAGTTAGCATTGGTGCACCTTCGGTCATGGGTGGGAATTAGGTGGATCTCTGGATGTGGCTGGACTCCAGTTCCCATTAGCCTCTATCAGTCCTCTTATGAAGCCTGCCAGTATTTCAAATTGGATTATGAAAGGTATGTGTACTAAGTTTGGTCATGTGATTGGACCACAACTCACATGATCCTCTATCTTCTCCTCCCCCCCCCCCCCAAAAAAATAATACTGTCAGTAATTGTAGTTATGGTGGTTGTGTACAACCAGGTTTGGTCCAGATCCATCAACCCAGGTAGGAGGCTTTGTCAAACATACATACTTTGAATTGTATGTATATAGATAATAATTCAAATGCCTTTTGAAATTGGAATTTCTTGACATTTTCAGGAATTGTGTGATGATGTTCGGAAGCAGCTGAAAGTCAAAGGGCAATATTGCCCATTAGTGTGTGAAAAGAAAAAGCCAGTGCCTTTGAAGCTGTTTACCCCTAAGATAGTGAAAGTGTGAGTATCTCTTGTTCTGACTGATGTAATCTTAAAATCATATATCCAATTTGCTTCTATGCCACAATAAGCTGTGATGCATTATAGATTGCCTATTTAGAAATTGAAGTGAGATTGGTAATTATTTTGTTATGTATTTCTATGTGTTGACTATTCCAGCTGAAATTGATTCAGGGAATGAAACAGGGAAATGGAGAAAACATATCTGATTCAAACATTTGCAACAAACTTGCATTGCATCCTGGATAAGTATGAATAAGGGACAAAATGACTGGTGATAATTATTTTGTATACTGGCACCACACATTTGAATATCTGTTTTATATTAGCCTCTCCTTTTGGAGTTTCTGCAATACCATATTTCACCAAATCTAAGATGTCATCAAATGCAAGGCACATCCCCCTTTTTTGTTGCTTAAATTTTGGAGGGAAAAACTTGTATTTTTTTTTTTTTAGATTTTCTTTTACATGCACAGTACCATGTTTTTCTTTGAACACTGAAGTCATCTTGTTGGATTTTTTGCTAGCTCTATGGGCCTTTGGAGAGGCAGGGGAAGGAGGAGGTGGGGCTTAGCTCCACCAGATGAGCAAAATGATGGGGACTGGCCCTCTTCCTTCTCCCCTCCCAGAAATAAGTCAAGTTTTTAAAAAATCAGAACTCTTTGGGTCTGGGGTCCTTACTCTTCCTTCTCCTCCCTCCGAGGTAAGCACACTCCCCCCCCCACACACACACACACACATTTTAGGGATTCAAAAACACGCAAATCTAAGATGACATTGATTGCAAGGAGTACCCCATTTTGAGCCCCTACAATGGCTAAACTGTATTCATGTTTCTCTTTTAGAGAAATCAGTGTCAGTTTTCAATCCTGTGACCTGTAACTTCAGAAACTTTGCCTGGTCCAAAGAGTTGCGGCCAGATTCTTAAGCAAGGCAGGAGCGCACAATCCCTCTGTTGCAACAGCTTCATTGGCTGCCTATTTGTTTCCAGGAACAATTCAAAGTGCTGGTTATGACATATAAAGCCCTATATGGCTCAGGTCCAGGCTATTTCGCAGATTATATCTCCTGATATGAATCTTTCCAGGCCCCGAGATCATTAGAAGAGGCTCTTGGTTCCACCTCCCTCTCAAGCTCGGTTGATGGAATAACAGACCTCTCTCAGTGGCTTCCCCTCCATTCTGAAATTCCCTTCTTCCCAGGGAAGCCAGAATGCTATCCTTCTGGTGACAAGCTAAACCTTTATATTTAGGCAGGCTTTTAAAGAAGAAAGTGTTTAAAATCAAGCCAGGGGGTGTTGTGTGGTGTTTTCTGTATTTTAAATTGCTTTTAATTACTCATTTTAAATAGTTCTAGGTTTAATTTTCTTTTACTGTTTGTAATCTTTAGGTTTTAAATTTTATATTGTATTGTTTTTTATCATTGTTGCAGCTTGGAGTCTCTTTAAAAGAAAAAAYGCAACATAATAATAATAATAATAATAATAATAATAATAATAATAATAATAATGTAATTAGGGAATATTAATGAAAGTCACGATCACTGATTAAACCTCTGAGAATTAGCTGGTAAGAAGCTGGTAAGAAGCTCTGAGAATTAGCTGGAAGACAAAAGCCTAAATTTATCATAACGGAAACCTTGGAGAGGTGTATTCCATTAAAGTCCAAGAAAGGGTCAGAATGACCCAGAATGATCATTGTCAGTAAGGCACTCCTGCCATAATTTTTGAGATGTACATAGTGTTTGAAGAGGTTTGATAAGTTTTACAAAAATTTCAGTCACACAGCTACCTTGCTAGCGTGACATTGTCCCCAACTTGTGAAAGGTACTGGAAGCTCTGTTACAAAAATGCATGTTTCACCTAAATACAGCAGATAAATGTTTTTGAGATGAATACTTTCTAATTTCAGCCTGGAATTTGGAAGAAAGCAAGAAAGCAATAAGAAAGAGCAGGAAAGAAAACGTCTCATTCATAAGCACAAACGTGAACTTAAAGGAGCTGTTCATGAGATCCGCAAAGATAACCAGTTCCTTGCTAGAATGCAACTTGCCGAAACCATGGAAAGGTAATTCATTGCTGTTTTTATGTTCCATTTAATTCATGTTGAGAGAAGTAAGAACCTGATAACACATATTACTCCAATCAAGTGCGTCCAGATAGTTGGGATGCATCTTTCATGATCCCTCACCATTCTCTGTACTACTTTGAGATTAATAGGAGTTGCAGTTCAAAAGATCTGGAGGGCCCTAGATTGGAAATGTTTGTGTAATGTGGATACAAAAAGCTTTTGAAAGTTAAACTTTTGTGTACAACTAGAGAAGGCAGCAGAGGGGTTGATCATATTTGGAAGAAAATAAACACCCATAATTGAAGCTTTTCATGATCATTTCCCAAGATTTTTGTTCTCACTTTGCTTTTCAATAAAGCATAATTATAAATTGGCACATGAGATTCCCCTATATTCTGAAGCCATCATGTTCTTTATTCTAGTCAAAGACTTTAACCTGTATTGAACATAGTAGAATGATTTGATTTTGTCTGCTAAGAACCAATCACTATTCTCAGTTCTGAAAATTAAAAAAAAATCCAGTTTGGTTCTTCTAAAATAATGACGATGTGGGTTACAAATCATGGTTCCTTAAATTTTCCAGTTGAGTTTCAACTATATCAAAAACAGAACTTAAGAAATATATGCAGTGTTTGTGTGGGTATGTGGTGTTATAACATTTGTGTCTTTTTTTAGGGATTCTGAAAGAAAAAGAAAAGTGAAACAACTCTTCAGTAGCCTTGCTCAGCAAGAAGGAGATTGGAAAGCAATGAAGAGAAAGAAGTTTTAAATGTCTGCTTGCATATTGTACAGAAGAAAACCACGGATATTTATATTTCTAGGATAGCTCAGAATATTGTGATGTTAACCTGGTTGGAAAAGTAAACAAACTGATGTAATATTATTATTGAGTATGAGGAAAATAAAATTCTATATAAAAGCTTAGATTGTATTTGTCATGCTTTTAAAAATTGGTTACTTTGTTGTTTTGGAACAAAGTCATTTTTTAAAAAAAATGACACATTATTTCTTTACAAAATGCTAAATTTTAAATAACAAGGATAGAAACCATGTTGGTCAGAAACATTGTGAATATTTAAGAAGCTAAGCTTCCTAGCCAAAGCCAAATGCACATGTTTACATGACTCTTGTTTTCCACTCACTTCACTCAACCTAAATCAAAGCAAGTATCTGATTAATTCCAGAGTGAATCTAATGATATAAAAACTATACTATTGAGCTCAAAAAATGGCTAACATATGCAGAACGGAAATGTTTCCTCAATTGCTTGTGTACAGGATCCACTCTTGACAACTAGGGTGATCTCAACGTGGGATCTTCAAGCATAGAGAAGTGTGCAAAATTGAGATGACCGTTAAGCCCTACCACACCTTTCTTTGCCTGTCTAGTTAATATGAATGCCAAGTGGCAAACAAGTGACTCTCTTCAATCAATGTTTTGCCTTTTCTTATATAGTAAAACTTTGACCTAAGAGTTTATTTCCGTGACTGAGCTCTTAACTCAAAATGCTACTATCTGAATTTTCCAATTGAAATGCTATTAATCGGTTCTGTCCCCTCGACACCTCCCCTCATTCATTTTGTTATGTGTTTTAAAATAAGAAAATGTACTTTATAAATAACAAATAATGTATAAATGCACATTCACATGGAACAATAAAAAAGAAAGATCAGCTATAAAATGATACAAGCACAAAGTAGTGGCAAGGAAGCACATTTCGGGCAACAAAATTTGTGTTGCCCAGTGTAACAGCAAGGCAAGGCCTGCACATTCACATGGAACAATAAAAAAGATCAATTTTAAAATGGTAGAAGCACAAACTGAAGAGGAAGAAGCATCATTTTCTTCATACTGTACTCATTACAGCCTCTCTCCCACTCTTGCTCCCTCTCTCTCTCTTCATGAAGCAAGCATACCAGGAATAAAAATCACACACAATCAATTAACCCAAGGTTCCTCAAAGTGGACAAGAGCCAAGCAGGCAGCAATCTTGCAGAGCAGACAAGCACAAGATAAGGAGGCTGCTCCCTTGAAGTCCTGTACTCTCGCACTAGCTCTTAACTCAAAATGCTGCTCTTATGTCAAAGCCGGTCAAGCAACAGCTTTTAACACTCTTAAGTTGGGATGCTCTTAAGTAGAGGCTCCACTTTATGTTAAAGGAAAAAGGTGCACCAATTTATACTGGTGGGAAGCATTTAATAAATAACACTGATCAGCACACATTTTGGTGCCTCAAAACAGCTCCAGCCCAGTTTACCTGTCCGAACGCATCTCCCTTTACGAACCACTGCAGAAACTAAGATCTTCTGGGGAGGGAGGCCCTGCTCTTGGTCCCGCCACTATCACAGGTGTGTTTGGTGGGGACAAGAGACAGGGCCTTCTCAGTGATTGCCCTCCGGTTATGGAACTCCCTTCCTGGCAATATTAGATCACCCCCTCCCTCCTGTCCTTCAGAAAGATGGCGAAGACCTGGCTGTGGAACCAAGCCTTTGGGGCAGTGCCATGAGGCAAAATGGTGTCCTGAGATGGTTTTTAAGTAACTTTTAATGTGATATGATTTTAATGTTTGTATATATTTATGGTTTTATATCCCAGCATTGAATGTTTGCCATATATATGTTATGCTCCGCCCCGAGTCTACTGTGAGGTGAGAAGGGCAGAATAAAAATGTTTTAAATAAAATAAATAAATTGATAAAGACCTACTTCTGGATATATTTGACCTTCAGCTAAGGGCCCTTCCACACTGCCCTATATCCCAGAATATCAAGGCAGAAAATCCCACATTATCTGAGTGAACTCAGAGAACCCACTTCAAAGCAGATATTACGGGATTTTCTGCCTTGATATTTCAGGATATAGGGCTGTGTGGAAGAGCCCTCAGAGAACCCGCTTCAAAGCAGATATTGTGGGGTTTTCTGCCGTTACATTCAGGAATATAGGGCTGTGTGGAAGGGCCCCTAGTGTACACTCAGATGTGGTTTCCAATTCCTGCCATTATATTCTGGGATATAGGGCTCTGTGGAAGAGCCCTCAGATAACCCGCTTCAAAGCAGATTATTATTATTATTATTATTATTATTATTATTATTATTATCATTATTTGTACCCCACTAGCATCTCCCGAAGGACTTGATGCGGCTTACAAAGGCCAAGGCCTCAAAACACAATATAACAATACAAAACCTAAAGCAAATTAAAAACAATTAAAGCAATATTAAACAACAAGCAATGAACAATACACCAAGACACAATAAAACTGGGCCAGGTCAGAGTAATGGGTACAGAATTAAAAGTGCTGATGTGACAGGTGATATATGTGGAGTTCCCCTTTGCTGTGGAGTTCCCCAGGGTGCTATCCTCTTGCCCCTGTTATTTAACATCTATGTCCGACCACTTGCTGGACTGGTGCGGAGCTTTGGCATAGAGTGCTACCAGTATGCAGATGATACCCAGCTACTCTTGCGTCTCGAACCTGGAACAACTGTGATTCCTGAGAACTTTAAGCTGTGTTTGGAAGCAGTGATGAGTTGGCTGCGAGCAAGCAGACTAATGTTTTATGTTGAATGTTTTTATGTTGAATGTTTTTATATTGAATGTTTTTATATTGAATGTTTTATATTGTGTATAAACTGTTTTAAATTGTAAGTCGCTCGGAGCACCTTGGTGGAGAGCGACTAATTAAGAAATAAAGTGATGATGATGCTGATTATAGGGTAAGTGCAGTGTGCAGTGTGCGGCAATCTTAATTCTAATAAAGTGCTTCTGGGACTTGTTATTGGAGTTTTCCTACTCTGGGAAGGCACATCGGAACAGCCAGGTCTTCAAGTTCTTTCTAAAGACTGCCAATGTAGGGGCCTAAGATCTTTGGGGAGGGTGTTCCAGAGTCGGGGGGCCACCACAGAAAAGGCCCTGTCTCGCGTCCCCACCAAATGCGCCTGCGACGCAGGCGGAATCACGAGCAGGGCCTCTCCGGATGAACAAAGTGAGCGCGTGGGTTCATAAACGGAGATGCGGTCACGCAGGGAGGATGATACTATGGGATTTTCTGCCTTCATATTTTGGGATACAGGGCTGTGTAGAATAACCCAGTTCAAAGGAGATATTACGAGATTTTCTACCTTGATATTCTGGGTTATATGGCTTTTTGGAAGAGCCCTCAGATAACCCAGTTCAAAGAAGATATTGTGGGATTTCCTGCCTTGATATTCTGGGATACAGGGCTGCGTGGAAGGCCCCAAGAAGTGTCAAGCTAAGGCCTCCTCAGCCTGCAGCCCTCCAACTCCCAGAATCCCTCGCCAGCTTATTCAATGGCCAGGAATTCTTGGCGTGTGAGGCCCAAAGCGGAGGAGGAGGCCTGCCTCTCAGCTGAGGAGGAGAAGAGGGCGGCGGCCTGCCCGCCCTCCCGCCCCGCAAGGATGGAGCCTGGGCGTCCCGCCGCTTCCACGCCAGCCGGGGATCCCTCAGGGAGAAAGAGCAGCCTGGTCCCGGAAGAGGAAGACGGCAGAAGAAGAAGAAGAAGAAGCAGGCGCCGTGCAGGAGGAGCTTCCTCAGGAGCCGGCGCTCTCTCCGACAGAAAGGTGGTGCTGGGCGGGAAGCCGGCCTCCTCCCGCCTCTAAGGGGAGCCGCAGCGCCTGCACCCCGCTTCCCGTCCTGTGGCTGCCTCCTCCCGCGGAATGCTGGGAATTGGAGTCCACGGAGGCCCAGGGCTCTCTGGCTGAGGGCTCTCGAGTGGCGCGTCGCTCAAACTACAAGACCCAGCATTCTGCAGCCCCAGGATGGAAAGCGGGATGCAGGCGCCGCTCTTGTAATAAGTCAGGTAAAGACCTTCCTCAGCCAACAGGGGAAGGAGAAGGCGTGGCTTGGAGTGGTATGCTTTTTTGGGGTGGGGGGGGGGGGTGGTTGTGTGTTTTGAAATGCATTTATTATGTGCCAACTGAATTTCAACCTAACGCAGACTGTACTCATTCATCGCTTTGGTACTGTTCCAATATCCAAACTGAGACCAAAAGGGGGCGCTAGACAGAGAAGGACAGTCCATGTTACAGGAGGGGGGGGGGGGGGGGGGGTTGAAGGAGGAAACGCATTTTCCCCATTTTAGCTGGTTATATACCTTGGGAAGCCAGATCTGGCCACGGTGGTCCACGCTCTTGTTACATCCCGAATAGATTACTGCAACGCACTCTACGTGGGGTTGCCTTTGAAGACTGTTCGGAAACTTCAGTTAGTCCAGCAGGCGGCAGCCAGATTACTCACCGGAGCGTCATACAGAGAGCATACCACCCCTCTGCTATGTCAGCTCCACTGGCTGCCGATCCAATTCCGAGCACAATTCAAAGTGCTGGTTTTGACCTACAAAACCCTATAAGGCTCCAGCCTGTCCGAACGCATCTCCCTCTACATCCCACCTCGGAATCTGAGATCATCTGGGGAGGCCCTGCTCTCGACCCCACCTCTATCACAAGTGAGGCTGGTGGGGACGAGGAGCAGGGCCTTCTCGGTGGTGGCCCCTCACCTGTGGAATTCACTCCCGGGGGAGATCAGATCAGCAACATCCCTCCTCTCCTTTAGAAGGAAATTAAAAACGTGGTTATGGGACCAGGCCTTCGGGCAACCTGGCAGCTAAGGACAATGGACGACTAGAATTAACAGGACTGACAATGTGAAATTGAAACTATGGACTATGAGATGGCGAACGCTGAATGCTAAACTGGTTTATTGACGTGTTGTAGAACTGAAAACCGACCGTTTAATTGTTTTTAACTGTTTAATTGCTGCTATACTGTTTTTATTGTTGTTTTGTGTTGTATTGTTGCCGGCATCGAATTGTGCCTTTGTAAGCCGCTCTGAGTCCCCCTCGGGGTGAGAAGGGCAGGGTAGAAGTGTCTGAAATAAATAAATAAATAATATACCCTCTTCCCCACTTTCCATATCATAAACAATTGTTGTTTTTATGATGGTAACATGGCTGGGGGGAATAACAGGAAAACTGGGGGAAATGGTTTTACTCCACTCCGTAAAATGGACTTTTCTCTGCCTAGCACCCCCTTGTGGCCTCCACCCAAATAATGAAACAATACCAAGGCCAGATATAAATAAATAAAGTATTAGGCTTGTTTGATAAAAAATTGTTCAAAACTCATTTTGGATAATAGGGGGCACTGGTGGTTCGGATCTAAAGTCAATTCCGATTTTCACAGAAAAAAAGTTCAAAACTTTGCGAAACTTCCGAGACTTCCAAATCCTTCGTTAATGGTTTCAAAGTGTCATTTCCAGTTTCATTGGGTGGTCTTTACTTTGAAAGTAGTTGTTTTACTCCAGAAAGGGGGGGAGCAAAGGGAAATCTATCCACTCTGATTAAAACTACTTCTCTCGCTTATGAAGCGGGAGGGAAAGGAAAGGAAGGGAATCCATCCACACTGGTTAAAACCACTTCTCTCCCGGGAGGGAAAGGAAAGAAAGGGAATCCATCCACACTGGTTTAGCATGCTTCTCTGGCTTGAACCGAGGCCAGGGAACAGAAGCAGGGGACAAGCTGAATCATTTCCGACTCACTTACTGATTTGTAAGAGAAATGGTGGAAAAAGCTTCAGAAGGGCAAAGAGACTTCTGATTTCCTTAAACATTTCGAAATCTCTTCAAAAAGGAAATATTTCCGAATTTATTCCGAATCACGAAGATTCCAACCGAACCTAACCATGCCATCCTTATAGATAGATAGATGGTTCCCGAATTATGAACAAGATAGGGTATTGTTCCATTATCCAGGCATAGGCCACTAGGGGGCACTAGAGAGAAGGATAGTCCATTTTATGGGGGTCGAGGGTGGGTTGAAGGAGGAAAACCAAGAAAACATTTCCCCCTTTTCCTGTTATTCCCCCATGTCCCAGTCATATAAGCAACCCTCGTTTATGATATGGGAAGTGGGGAGAGAAAATAACCAGCAAAAATTGGGAAATCTTTCTTCTTTTTACTCTCCCCCCCCCCCCCCCCCCCCGTAAAATTGACGATCCTCTTTCTAGTGCCCCTTTATGGCCTCTGCCCGAATAATAGAACAGTACAGTATTGACTTTATTTAATTTATGTCCCCTAGTTATAAACAAGATAGGATTTGTAGGTTTATTCTGAAGTTGAATTTGTATGTAAATCAGAACAGGTTCATTTTTAGGTGTATCTCTTTTTACCTTGCCTGTTGTAGGCAGGCACACTCAGCGACAATAGGATCATTTTGACAAAAATCTCATCCTTTCCTGACTTAAGCTGCATTGTTTACTGTGTTTTTCCAGCCCTTCTTCATCACGCTCTGTGGCTGATGCTGCTAAACAGCTTACAATTAGAGGATAAGGAAAGAAGGAAGCAGGAAAGAAGGAAGCTAGGCAGGAAAAAAAGACTTTGTAAACAGAATCTCCATTGCCAGAGGCTTTCTTAACTGGCGTGTGACTGTATTCTATTTCTTGTTTTTCTCCAGTGCTCCAAGGGCTGGTACCATTTGCACATATTGATATTTTATTCCAGTTGTCTCCAGGAAACTGACTGCAGACCCAACTAATACTGTTGCACAGACCACAACTTAGAGTAGCATTTAACTATACTATATATTACAGATCATGATGATGATGATGATGATGATGATGATGATGATGATGATGATGATGATAAACAACCTAGGGGTGTGAATAAAAGTTTAGTAGAGGTCATGAATATTTTGAGCAAATTTTGGGGAACAGTACTGCAGTGTGGGCTCAGGTCTGCCCCAAGAATGATAAGAAGTGCAAGTTTATCTCTAGAATCTCAAGATATTCAGGAGCCTATTCCATAATATACAATTCTCTATTAAATTTAATATGCCAATTTAAATTTATGCAAATTAAACAAATCATAAAATGAGTGTTTCTTAAATGAAAATAGTCAGTTGATTTGTATTCTCTGCCACATCATCTCTAAGAAGTAGTTCCTCTTTAACTGTAGTATTGACCTCTCTCTCTCTCTGTCTGCCTGTCACTCTATTCTCTCTTTTTATCCCTTCCTTGTTAGACTAATACTTCTTTTTCAGAGCACCTAGCAAGCTCCAGAGACCTCCAGGTTGTTCTTCTCCTGTGAACAAGGAGAGAGACAATATATCTACTGTGAATTAGTTAGTTAACTAGATAGCTGTATGTTCTCTTTTCTATCTCAATATGTAGTTCTTTAAATAAATTTGTTTTAAATAACTTTTAAAGTTTGACTCTGTTCCTGAATTGCTAAAACTCAATTGCGCTACTGCTGGCACTAGAAGCTTCTGATCTACTGAACTGTTACTGCCGTTGTTGCTGCTTTACATTTTTAAATGCTTTTTCCTTTTTGAAATCGCCTCCAATGAAGTCTGAGCCCTGCCACATTCACAATAGAGGACTTTTCTACAGCGACACCAGAGGCACTTTGAGTGCCTCTGGCGTTGCTGTAGGAAAGTCCTCTATTGTGAATGTTTTTGGTTAAAGGAAATTTAGTATAATGCCAAGTTTTTAACTTTGTGTTTTTTCTATACAATATAACTGTATTCTCAGTTTGCTTCTGACACAAATAAATAAATAAACCCCCAATATATCTTTCTCTAGAACACAAAAACATAGAAGATGCTACGGGATCAAAATCAGGAAAACAGAAGGCCTTTGACAGGATCATCGGGACCTGAAGAAAACTCTAATCGCGTGATCGTCATTGTCTTCGTTGCTCTCCTCATAGACCTCTTGGGTTTCACCCTTATCCTTCCACTCCTTCCTTCAATACTTGATTATTACAGCAAAAATGATGTAAGTAACCCCTGAACTGTACTTATTAAAACTATTCTCACCCCACATGTCAGAGGAGTGTAGCCTTCCAGTAATATATCACTGTGTGCGAAAGCCCACAATTCTTTGAATTTTGTCTTTACAACAGGGGTGGGCAAAGTGCAACTTTGTTTTATGCTCCCATAGTGTTATCAATGCTCACTAGATTTGTATTATTTTTTAAAAAAAAAAACACAGACATTGTGATTTGTTATCTTTATTTGCCTTCAAAATTGGGCAGCAGCCTGTCCATAGGAACTATAATTAAATCTACTATTTATAGTGTCAGAGTCTATTCAGTAATATCTATAGTGAATATTATTATTAATTGCTTTATTTATATCCTGCCTTTCTCCCTGAGAGGACTCAAGGCAGCTAACAAGCACACACTTTGATCAATTAAAAAAAACCCTCAAAATTAAAAATTAAACAGTACTGTGAGTGTTATGTTAAAAATACAATTAAAATACAATAAATTAAATAAAAATGCATTTAATACGCACAGACAAGTATTCCCCTCCCCAGCAAAAAAAAAAAAAACAAAACAAAACAAAACAATCACAACCTCCCCAGCTAAGTGCCCATGATTCTTCTTTAATTACTTGATAAGCTTTAATTACTTGGTAAGCAATTAACCCTTCTCTGCTCTATAAACAGTCGCATACGTGTGCTGTGTCTCTCTCAGATGCCTGAAGACATAACTCCTTTCTTCTCACCCTATAACATGGAAGAAGGTGCACACAATCATCCTTCAAATGAGAAGGAAAGATAATGTATCTCTCCCCTTGCAATTCTCTGCCAAAGTTTTTTTTTATGTGAAATGTTTAACTACTGACATTACAGGGGAATTTGGTAACTACCACTCTGCCTCAACCCCCTTCTAGATAATTTATCTGTGCTACTGTATCCCTGGAAGGAGCTCTGTGGTTAATGTTTCTCAGCCATAGTTCCTCATTTTGAAACTGAAGAAGGGAAGCACATTTCCCCCACTTATTGGCACATTTTCGTTTCGTGGGTTATTGACTTTACACAGGTGCGATCCGTTAAATTGATTTTAATTGTGGTTTAAAGATTTTTATTTGAATGACTGAATGAGTCATCTATGGGAGAGGAATTCAGTTCATAGAGATGAAAGGGATAAAAGGACCAGGGCCTTTTTGTACTTGGGACCCCTTCCTGTCTGAGAAATGTTTATGTGACCCATTACTTCTCTTTTTCATTTAATTCTCTGAAGTGGCAGAATACAAGCTTGCTCTGTCTTCTATGTGATATCCCTTCAGATATTTAAAATAGCCTTTGTATCATTTCTAAGAGGTGTGTGTGTGGTGGTGCAGCAGTTTAAACTGCTTGCTGATTGAACTTGTTGACCAAAAGGTCAGTGGTTCGAATCCGTGGAATGGAGTGAGCTCCTGTTGTTAGCCCCAACTTCTGCCAACTTAGCAGTTCAAAAATATGCAAATATGAGTAAATCAATAGATACTGCCTTGGTGGGAAGGTAATGGTGCTCCATGCAGTCATGCCAGCCACGTGGAGGTGTCTATGGACAATGCCAACTCTTCAGCTTAGAAATTGAGATGAGCACTTTGTAGCCTTTTGCCCTTACTTTTTGCAGCCAGGATTTCAGGGCCTAGAGTAAGTCTGCCAGCTAGTTTGCAGCTTAGGTGGACTTGGCGAAGCTGCAGCAGCCATTTTAGTGCAGGGAAGCCACCATCTTAGAGAGAGTTTAGAGAGGGGGAGTGTCTTAGGCCTGAGTCAGCAGAGATCGACCAGGATTGGTTTAGAAAAGGGGGCGGAGTTTAGAGAGGCTTGGAGGGAAAAAGAGCCTTTTAAGTGACAGAAAGGGAGAGTTGAAGATTAGGTTTTGAAGAGAAAGGATGTGTGAGAAGTTTGTGGTTTTAAGAGTTAGGAGAGGGCAAAGTTTTGCCAGTGGTTTGCCAGCAAATTAGCTGAAGCAAACTGTCAGCTATTAAGGATATAGCTGGGTTGTATCTAGATAGGACTAGGTTAGTGTATCTGAGCTATAGAAGAAATCCTGACAGAGATTTGGTTCCTGTTAAGTTTTCTTGTTGGTGAAGAGAAGAAACTCTTTTTATTGTAACAAAGACAGAACCATTATTGTAACCGCTACGCATTCAAGACAAAAGCAACCATTCTCTGTAACAGCCAAGATATTGAACTGCACTTACTTTCCTGTTTTTCAATCAATAAACTTTCATTGATTATTTAAATTTAAAAGCCTGACTCAAGTGTGCCTTTGTGGCTAAAGTTTCCTACACAACCTCAACTGTTTTAAAAAGAAGAAACAATAGGGCACAGTGTTTGGTGGTCTCAAATAGATCGTTAATATTAGACAGCTAGAGAGTTCCTTTTTACATTTTGGTGGCAGCGGAAGAAACTTAAAGATACCCCTCAAACATCATAATTGTTTCCAGTGATGTGGGATTGATTATAGTATATCCCCATCTTTATAAATTGTGTGTGGATGCTCGAATACGCTAGTGCCCGGTTCTTTATAATTGGTGTACAGCGGAGTGGGATCTGATATTGTTTGATCCTCGAAAGGCAACTCATTATAAGCACCACCCCCCAGAGTCGGACTCGACTAGACTTAATGTAAGGGAAACCTTTACCATTATAATTTCTAAGCCTTTTTTTCTCCAAACTAAGCATACCCAGCTTTCTGAGCTGTTCCTCATAGGGTTTGATTTGCTCAACTTTTACCACATTGGCCACATTCCTCTGAACAGATTCAAACTGTCCAAAATCCTTCTTGAATAGTTCTTCCCAGAACTGGAACCATTATGCCAGGTGATGATTTATTTATTTATTTACAGTATTTATATTCCGCCCTTCTCACCCCGCAGGGGACTCAGGGCGGATTACAATGTACATATACATGGCAAATATTCAATGCCATAGACACACAACATAGATAGACAGACACTCAGAGGCTATTTAACATTCCAACTTTTTCTGGCCACCAGGGAAGCTGTCACATCACCATTCATCTGCGACACCAATGAAGTACTTCCTCATTCCCTGCATGTTTGCTGGAGATTTTAATGGCCTCATAAATTAGTTAAATTAGCCTCCCCACATAAGTCATACCTAAATTTCCTACTTGACAGATGCAACTGTCTTTCGGGCTGCAAAGGTCAACAACAAGCTACACAAATTGGTCAGAAGCTCACTCCGACCCGGGCTGGCTTCGAACTTGTAAAGGAGGACTGCTACACAAGCTGCCACCAAAAATGTAAAGGTCCACTAAAAAATGTAAAGATGGCTACTAAAAAAAAAACCTGCCACCAATTTGTAAAGATCTATATTCGATTTGTAAAAGGCTCTTGTATTAATATCACTGGATGCCACCCTATTTGTGTTGTGAGGTAATTATGGTAGATTGGGTACACCGAGCGTAGAATAAATGGAGATGAGGCAGTTTTTAAAAACCAAAGAGAACAAGTTTATTTGAAACAAAGCGTATGGTTACAGTTTGATGTTGAGCTTGGCAGATGCTTGAAGAACGATACATGTAACTTGGTTGTGATACAGTTCAAACTTCCGATGTTACAACTTATGAAACTCTTGCTGTGGTGAAGCACTTAAAAACAATGTTTTACAGTGGTGAATAGTCTCCCTGTTTGATTCTTCTGTGATCAAACACCAGATCTCTAGTTCTCTTAACTAGGGATCCAAGCAAGCCTCTGTTAGTTCTTTCTAACTAAAGAAACTAACAAGGTTTTCCCCTTCAGCTTTCCTAACTGAAGAAATCTCTGACTATTCCCTTCTCAGAGTCTCAAACACTGACTGACTCTTCCCTTCTCAGAGTCTCAATCCTAACTCTTCTCTTCTCAGAGTCTCCCTCCTGACTCCTCTCTTCTCAGAGTCTCCCTCCTGACTCTTCTCTTCTCAGAGTCTCCCTCCTGACTGACTCTTAACTGTCACTTTACAGAAAACACTCTCCTCTAAGCTCCTCCCACTCCTCTGCAGCATCGTTTCCATGGTAACACACTCCTCACAGCTAGGCTGCTCCAGCCTTAGGGCAACCAAAGCAAACATAAATACAGTTATAATCATATTATTATAAACACTTCTGTACAGAACTCATGACCAGTAGTGATCTTAATGCAGCTGACTCTCAGCCAGCTGCGCCACAGTCCCAGTGATCTCTGGCCAAATCAGAATTAACTGGCACAGTTGCTTTCTATGATCTAAATACTATTCTCCAGTTGACACTGGCTAGAATTGCATTGTCCTTTTAGGTGACTGCATCACACAGTTGACTCCATTGACAATAGTGGCGAGGCCTGCAGTACATTTGGCAGAAAAAAGAGAAATGGCAATCATGTTTGTAGATTCCAGGAGGCTGGAATATTCATTTTGCTTTTCACATAACTATAAGACTTTTTTTAAAAATTTTACTAACACAGTGTTTGGATTTTCAAAGTGTAAGAAAAATGCCCTGATCAATGTCAGTTAACACGTCTGCTGTTGCTGACAAGAAGTCTACTAAGGGCACTTCCACACAGCCACATAACCCAGAATATCAAGGCAGAAAATCCCACAATATCTGCTTTGAACTGAGTTATTTGAGTCCACACAGCCATATATCCCAGTTCAAAGCAGATAATGTTGGATTTTATTCAGCTGTGTGGAAGAGACCTAAGATTGATAACCTTGGTCAATGAGTATCTGCACCAGGCTGCTTCCTGGATTTCTAGAATATGACAGCTGACATCCCTAGTTTGTCCCCTGAATCGGAAAGATCCTGAACTCCTGTTAAAGAGAAGTGCAATAAGTGATTTCTAAGTGTTACTACAATAAATTCCCAGAATTTTTATCTTTTAACAAAATGGTGTAGCAATAAAGTTGGAAGATCAAACCAATGTCTTTTTTAAAAACCCAACCAGGATATTCCTTCTCCAGAGAGAAGTTATCTTCTCATTCCTGTTCTTAATTTATATGGAGGAACCTGTTAATTGCTTCCAAAGCAAATTAGTAAAATGTTAGCCAAATTATACTTTGATACATCTGGTAGGAGGGAGAATGATGCCTCAGTTGTTTGTTCGTCATTAAAATGCTGTTGCACATTTTACACTTTGTGTTGTTATAAACCAGCAGTAGCTTTTTGGAATGTCTTGTGTGAATGTTCTGAGAAATAATAAGACTTGCAGATTTGATTTTGAATATTTTTGTGTGAAAAGTCGATCTACTGTGGGAGGACATGAGAGTACACCACCCTGGATGGCTCTTCTGAGTTCACCATGTGGTCCCATCTGTGTGTACTCTTTCTCTTCCGCAGAATGGTTTGTACAGGAATTTGCAGCATGGAGTGGACTGGTTCAGCGAAGCAATTGGTGTGCCTCCTGAGAGGAAATACAATGCTGTCTTATTTGGAGGTATGGATTTAATTCCCATATGTGACTGTTTTAAAAACAGTATGATGATGAAATTGACTTTGTCCATGTTACGTGGTTCCTTTATGTCTCAGTATACTAGCTCGGTTTGTTTGGGAACCACAACTTGTATGGTACATGGAATTGTATGCATTTGATTGAGGCATTGAGCCATCTGTGGAGTATGTTAGGGTCACTAATACTGTATTAACAGTCCCAATTGCACTGAAGATGGGAATGGACTGATTGAAGGAAGAGATGGCATTATATGTAAGCTCCATGTATATATAATCTGCGACAGTTTAAACGAGAGTCAAACATAATTTCTAGAAAACAGGCCTGAATATTTAATACAAGAATGTAAAGAATGAATAATTTTACATCATCCTACAGGTATAATATGAGGGTTGAATGAAAAGTAATGCCTCCACCTTCATAACTCCTCAACAGATGGCAGTACTGGTATGTGGCAGGTACTGGCTTGTTCAGTAGACTCTCCTCTACAGTTTCATTTTGGCGGGAAGCCTTAGCATTGAATGGTTGTGTTGTTATAGTGCGAAGTATGGAACCCTGCGCAGACAGTCGGGCAATGCAACTTAAGGAACGTGCAGTCATTGAATTTTTGACAACAGATGGTGTCACCAGGGGCGGCTCAACCCATTATGCAAAATAAGCATTTGCAGTACAGTTGATTTTGCCCAGGGGCACTCTTGAGGTGCTCTTGGGGGAAAATAGACCTTGATATATGCGAGTTGTAGTACTGGGATACATAGTTCACCTACAATCAAAGAGCATTCTGAACTCCACCAATGATGGAATTGAACCAAATATGGCACACAGAACTCCCACAACAAATAGAAAATATATATCAGTGATTGGTTGGGGGGGGGCACCAAAATACTGTTTGCTTACCGTTGAAAATTACCTAAGGCCGCCTCTGGGTGTCACCCCAAAGGAGATTCATCAGAGAATGCAAGCTGTTTATGATGACTGTGTTGATGTCTGTCGTTGGGCAAGTAAGTTTAAAGATGTTGAGGTGACACTTTCTGCTGTCAAGAATTCAATGACTGCACGTTGCTTAAGTCACATTGACTGACCGTCTGTGCAGGGCTCTATTCTTCGTACTTTAACAACACAATCGTTCAATGCTAAGGCTTCCCACCAGAATGGAACTGTAGAGGAGAGTCTATTGAACAAGCCAGTACCTGCCACATACCATTACTGCCATCTGTTAAAGAGTTATGAAGGAGGAGGCTTTACTTTTTATTCAACCTTCGTACATCTCAGAGGCTTTTGCTCTTAAATGTTTGGTAGTGCTAATACCCACCAAAAGACAGAGCTTGAAAGTAGGGCTTCTTCAACTTTTTTCATTTGTGTCCCCTTTTCACCCAATAGTTTTTTACATGACCCTGGGTATATAGGTATATTAAGTAGATAGACAAATCAAATATTTGCTGATAATAAATCATAATGAGATTTATTTTAAAAGACAAAAGCAAATTTGCATACTAATGAGATCAATGTGTTTATTTTTATATAAAGAATTGCGGCAACCCCAGAGGCACTCCAAGTGGCCAGATACTGGTCAAAGGACATTTAACCAAATACCAAATTTGCAAAATCTGTGTGGTTTTTTTTCCTTTCTTTTTTTTTCTTTTTTTTTTTAATCTCTGTGTTTGTTTTGCTCTGTTAGAATTGTAATACAATGGTTGCTGATGACACGATAAATAAATATAAAGAATTAAATCTTGGCAGAATATTTTGATACTTCAGGACGTAGAGCATCTTCAGCGTTTTTTCAGAATTGATCAGTGTTTTGATTTTCTAGTAATCAGTGTTGAGAACAACGGTTCACATAAATATATAGTACAAAATGGCAGAAGTATTTCTGATATTGTTGCAAATTCTAATTCCAAGCCAAAATTTATTTAACCTTTTTAAAAGGAAACTCAAGTTTTAAACCTAGGTCCAACTTTTAATGGCAAATTACTGATATTTTTCATTTCAAATTAGTATGCTTTATGAACCCAACTTAGTTTTTAGAGGTCCTGAAAAGATAGACATCAAGCAAATTCAGCATTTGCAAGGCTTGCTGAACAAGGTAGATTGATTTCCCCCTTTTTATGATGTACAGCTGAAGCATCTGCTGCAGAATTGTTGTTAGCAGATTCAAATCAATGTTTAAAACAGCCATAGGTGACAAAGTATTTTTGTTCATTGCGCATTCAGAAAACTTTTACTGTTGCCAATTTTTTGTGACATCCATATTAATTTATGTGAGCCCATATGGGGTCTTGAGCCACACATTAAGAAGCTATACTTTAGAATAATAATGTATGCATTTCTTAAATATATACTTGACATTTTAGGAGGGAATGCTTAAATTCTGTATATCGAAATCCTGTAGGATGTGATGTGACCCTTAGGAACATATGGCTGAGATTTTAAGGACTGCTCTTGATTCTTGTTTCATTTTCAATTTTCCAGGTCTAATTGGATCGGTCTTTTCTATGCTTCAGTTCTTTTTCTCTCCACTCACTGGTGCTGCTTCTGATTGTTTTGGGAGAAGGCCAATCATGCTGTTGACTGTGGTATGTCTGATGGGAACAAAAGGTGTGCAGTGTGCCCTCCAGCAGTTCAGTTTAGTTCTGAAATGTATTGTACAATGGTTGGGCTGTTTAGTGTAAGAAAAACACCCAGTTTCAAGCAAATTGAAACTGAATCCAGATAAGACAGAGGCGCTTATCATTAAGGATTCTAACCTTTACAGAGGTGTGTCAACCAGTTCTGAATGGGGTTATACTCCCCCGAAGGGCTGTGTTCACAGCTTGGGAGTGCTCTTAGATCCATCACTCCAAATGTCAACCCAGATAAGATGTAACCGTCAGGAGTACTTACTGCCAGCTTTGGCTGATACGCCAGCTGTGCCCCTTCCTAGATTTGGAAGACCTAAAGATGGTGGTACACAAGGTGGTAATCTCAAGGTTGGATTTCTGCAATGCACTGTATATTGGGTTACCTCTGTACCAAGTTTGTGAACTCCAGTTAGTTCAAACCATGTCAGCCAGATTGGTTATCGATACTTCTATGAATGAGCATATCACACCTATGGTAAAATCAGTCTACTGGTTGTCAATTAGTTTCTGAGCAATTACAAAATGTAAAGTCCTACATCAGTGGTTCTCAACCTGGGGTCCCCAGATGTTTTTGGCCTTCAACTCCCAGAAATCCTAACAGCTGGTAAACCGGTTGGGATTTCTGGGAGTTGTAGGCCAAAAACATCTGGGAACCCCAAGTTGAGAACCACTGTCCTACATGGTTTGGGGTCTAGGTCTATAACCTGCCCCGTACACTCAGGTCCTGTGGGGGACATTTACTTCAACCAGCTAATCAGCCTCTCCTAGTCTGTGGAATGGCCTGTTGGAAGACACTGCTATTATACCTCTGATTAATGTCTGTCTTCCGTATCTAGGACCTGCTTATTATGCTAGCTCAGTTAACACCTTGGGCAATAATCTACTAATATACCCCTAACGAACTCTTCTGCTTCCCAGAAGCATCTGGGAAATTGATGCTTCTGTTTGATGCTTTGTTTTATGTTGATATAATTTATTTGATAGGTTATGTTTAATTTCAATTTCAGTTGCTAAGTTACAATTTGTTTTTATATGTTGGGTTGTTAGTTTTCGTTATTATCTGTGTATTAGTTGTTGTGTTCAGGCATTGAATGTTTGCCTTTTTTATTGAATCCGCGCTGAGTCCCTTTGGGGAGATAGGGTGGAATGTAAATAAAGTTTTTATTTTTCTATTAAGAGATTCCGGGGGGTGGGTGGGCTGGTAGCGCAGCGAGTTAAATCGCTGAGCTGCTGAACTTGCTAATCGAAAGGTAGGTGGTTCGAATCTGGGGAGCGAGGTGAACTCTCACTGATAGGCCCAGTTTCTGCCAACCTAGCAGTTCGAAAACATGCAAATGTGAGTAGACCAACATTTATTTATTTGTTTGTTTATTTACTGTATTTGTATACCGCCTTTCTCAGCCCACAGGCGACTCAGGGTGGTTAACATGGGAAAATTCAATGCTTACAATGTCTTAAATACAATAAAAAACATAACATATAATAAAAACTGAACAAATCAATAAAATATAAATTCATAGTGTCTCCTTGTTAAAAACATTGTCTGGACTCATTGTCTAGTCGTTCCATTTTCCTGTGTCAGCTACTCTGAATTTGCAAATGCTTGTTCAAAAAGCCACGTTTTGACTTCTTTCCGGAATCTTAAAAGGGAGGCGGCCGATCTAATATCTATAGGAAGGGCTTTCCACAGCCAAGGGGCCACCACCGAGAAGGCCCTGTCTCTCGTCTCCACCAAACATACTTGTGACGAAGGCGGTAATAGGTACCGTTTCTGCAGTAATGGTGCTCCATGCAATCATGCTGACTACATGACCTTGGAGGTGTCTACGGATAACACCAGCTCTTCGGCTTAGAAAGGGAGATGAGCACCACCCCCCAGAGTCAAACACAACTCGACTTAATGTCAGGGAAAACCTTTACTCAGATTCAACAGCAAAACAAGCTGTCAAAATTTGAAACATAATTTATTTATTATTTATTATTTATTATTATTTATTTATTACTTGCACTTGTTAACCGCCACTCTCAGCCCGGAGGCGACTCGTGGCGGTGTACAAAACATAGAAAAAACAACAATTTACAATAGAACAAGACAATCATACACATATAAAAATCCGCTTCGTCTAGATTAGGGTCATAGTCAATCTCATCATCATAGTCCATTCCGGTGATCATTCCAAGGAAACATAGCACTAGCTAAAGGCCTTTTCGAAGAGCCAAGTTTTCAGGCCCTTGCGAAAGGCCATGAGGGAAGGCGCCTGTCTGATTTCAGCAGGGAGGGTGTTCCACAGCCGGGGGGCCACCACCGAGAAGGCCCGCTCTCTCGTCCCCGCCAGGCGTGCCTGTGAGGCAGGCGGGACCGAGAGAAGGGCCTCCCCGGATGATCTCAAGGTCCTCGTGGGCTCGTAGGCCGAGATGCGGTCTGCAAGGTATTTTGGGCCGGAACCGTTTAGGGCTTTGTAGGACAACAGCACCTTAAATTGGGCCCGGTAGCAGATCGGCAGCCAATGGAGCTGGAACAGCAAGGGCGTTGTGTGCTCCCTGTATCCCGCTCCAGTTAGTAACATGGCTGCCGCGCGCTGGACTAGCTGAAGCTTCCGGGCCGTCTTCAAGGGCAGCCCCACGTAGAGAGCGTTGCAGTAGTCAAGGCGGGATGTGACCAGAGCGGGTACCACCGTGGCCAAGTCAGACTTCCCGAGATACGGGCGCAGCTGGCGCACGAGCCTGAGCTGTGCAAATGCTCCCCTGGTCACCGCTGACACCTGGGGATCCAGGCTCAACGATGAATCCAGGGTCACACCCAAGCTGCGAACCTGCGCCTTCAAGGGGAGTGCGACCCCGTCCAGCACAGGCTGTAACCCTATACCCTTCGGCCTTGCGACTGACCAGGAGTACCTCTGTCTTGTCTGGATTTAATTTCAGTTTGTTCGCCCTCATCCAGACCATTACAGCGGCCAGGCACCGGTTCAGGACTTCGACAGCCTCCTTATATACTACAACTTAGGAGTAACAGAGTTGGACATCATCTGCGTACAGATGACACCGCACCCCGAAACTCCGGATGATCTCACCCAGCGGCTTCCTTTGTGTAATACTTTTTTTAAGAGCAGCATGTGTGTGGGCTCATAGTGTGAATCTCCATGCTGAGGTAACACCATTGCTGGTCATCGTCTGTGTGTTTGTTGGTGACAGGGGGGTCCCCGAATATATACTACCTTCTGGTGAGTACGGTTTCCCATCA
>NW_026847549.1:98793962-98846462 GCF_025583915.1 Anolis sagrei ordinatus
ATTAAACATATATCTTCTGGCAAGCCTACCCAGTCAGTTTTGAACTATGAATTTTAAATGTACATTTGATTAATATTGGTGTTTTCATCTTTGTTCTGTGTTTCTTAATGTTTTCATTTTAATAGTCTTCTGTTGTACTGTCGAATGTATTTTAATCATGTTGTACTCCATTTTGAGCCATGAGGAGAGACAGGTAACAAATAATGTTTCTTCTTCTTCCATTTGTAGATTGGTCTGATTGCATCGTATTCTCTGTGGGTCATTTCAAGAAGCTTTGAGCTGTTTCTTTTCTCTAGAGTAATTGGTGGAATAAGCAAAGGGAATGTCAGTCTCTCCACTGCCATAATCGCTGATTTGCAAAATCCGAAAGCTCGAAGCAAAGGCATGGTGAGTCTTTGAGCCTTTGAAGTTATCTGCCTTTTAGTTTTTAATTTGCAGAGTGGAAGTTTATTATTTGCTCTAAGCAAACAATGCAGTTGTATACTTTCACAAGGATGAGTGGGCTTAGATAAGATGAATTGACATGAACTTGGCTGTTTACCATTATCATCAAATAGTCCAGCAAGATTGCATCAGTTTTAGCCTGCTCTGGGCCAAAAAACATATTTTCTAGCCAATAGGAGAATCGGTAATGGATATGAGAGGAACTTTTTATCCTTAATGAGTATGATAAGTTATTTCTATGCATCTGTTATAGTGTTCTAGTTATACTTACTATTATGCAAACATGATTGTATAGATAAGTTGCGTTCTTTTTTGGTTACTTGAGCCCCTTCCACACAGGTGAATAAAATCCCACATTATCTGCTTTGAACTGGAATATATGGCAGTGTGGACTCAGATAACCCAATTCAAAGCAGATATTGTGGAATTTTCTGCTATGATATTCTGGGTTATATGGCTGTGTGGAAGGGCTCTAAGAAACCCCCAAGCCTCAGTGTTTTCAATAACCTGTGATATTCTGCTGTTTGTGCAGTGACTAGTTCGCAAATTACAACTAGCTCTAAGATCATTGATTCACATTTCATTATTTTCCATAACTGACCCAACTTAGCCAGAATTAACATTATCTAAGTAAGTTAGTTATTATTCTTTCTTTTCCCAGAAGATAAAAAGCAAAATTAACAGTGTATGATATATAAGACAAATTTTCCAATATTCAAAGATTCGGGATTTAAAGACTAAAAACTCCAAAAGATTCTAATCAACTTGTCACAATTGGATATATTAAGGAGTGTACTAGATATTATCTTTTATTTTTAATTGAGCATTTACAATCTCATAAATTGCTAGCAGCCCATACTCTGATACAAGGAGCACATTTCATCGCCCAAAGACAGAAAAAGGCACTCTCCTTGTGTAAAGTCTGCACCTGCTGTCTAAAAACATACAGTTCATCAAAATTATTCTTGATCTTCCCAGAAATTGCTGCTGCATAACTGTGAAAGCTATGAAAGTGCAGCTTGCAACATTTTGGCTTTGATATGGTTTGTTGCAGCGAAAATGAATTTGAACTAAAAGCATAAGCGAAAAAAGGGGTTGGAGAGATAGCAATATGTTCTCAAAGGCTTTCATGGCCAGAATCACTGGGTTGCTGTGAGTTATCTTGGCTGTATGGCCATGTTCCAGAAGCATTCTCTCCTGACATTTCACCCACATCTATGATAGGCATCCTCAGAGGTTCTGAGGTCTGTTGGAAACTAGGTAAGTGAGGTTTATATAACTGTGGAATGTCCAGGGTGGGAGAAAGAACTCTTGTCTGCTTGAGGCAAGTGTAAATGTTGCAATTGGCCATCTTGATTAGCATTTAATGGCCTTGCAGCTTCAAAGCCTGGCTGCTTCCTGTCTGGGGGGAATCCTTTGTTGGGAGTTGTTAGCTGGCCCTGATTGTTTCCTGTCTTGAATTCCCCTCTTTTTGAGTGTTGTTCTTTTAGTTACTGCCCTTATTTTATATTATTTTAATACTGGTAACCAGATTTTGTTCATTTTCTTGGTTTTCTTTCTGTTGAAATTGTCCACATGTGTATGGATTTCAGTGGCTTCTCTGTGTAGTCTGACACGGTGGTTGTTAGAGTGGTCCAGCATTTCTGTGTTCTCATATAACATGCTGCGTCCAGGTTGGTTCACTGGGTGCTCTGCTATGGCTGACTTCTCTGGTTAAGTTAGTCTTTAGTGCCTTTCATGTTTCTTGATTCATGTTTGGGCAATGATGCGTTTGGTGGTCCCTATGTAGACTTCTTCACAGCTGCATAGGGTACAGTATACTCCTGCAGAGGTGAGAGGATCCCTCTTGTCCTTTGCTGAACATAGCATTTGTTGAATTTTCTTAGTGGGTCTATAAATAGTTTGTAGGTTGTGTTTCTTCATCAGCTTTCCTATTTGGTCAGTGGTTCCTTTGATGTATACATCAAGCTGATGAAGAAATGCTTCTGGAATTTGTCCATACAGCCCAGAAAACTCACAGCAATCCAGAGATAGCAATGCCTTGCTTAGCAAGTGCTCATTTACTCAGATGTGTGTCTGTATGTCCCTTCAAACTTGCAATAACGACATTTGAAAGGGATGGACTGAATGTCCCAAAATTTGATACCTTTAAGTGATAAGGGGACTTAGAAACATATTTGATTATCAGATAATTTAATTTTTGAAAATTAAAAATAAATATTTGTACAATTACAGTTAATTTGTGCAGCATAATATCTCCAATAATTAAGGTAGAAAAATAAAAGTGGTGCAGGGTAAATGACAACCATTGATATGTGGAGTATTGGTAGCGGAGAGGAAAAGGAGAGAGAGGGAGACAATAAGACATTCTATCAGTACATCTTACAGCACACCAGTAATACCCATCAATGGCTATGCTGGCTAAGGTTGATAGGAGTTGCAATCCAGTAAAATTTGTTGGGTCACATATTCATCATCTGACTTGAAACATTTTGAAATACATTTCAGCCGTGATTAGCATGTACCCTGCATTGAAGCCAACACAACATTAAGCTTGATCAACAAAACCAAATTTATAATGATAGCTAGCCTTGCATCAAGTGATTCATTGGAAATTTAGTGCATCAGTAAATTTGTTTATAATTCAAAAGCTGGTTAGACATTTTAATAAATATTATGCTATGTTTTCCTAGGCAATGATTGGTGTGGCGTTCTCCTTGGGTTTTACTTTTGGTCCAACTCTTGGAGCATATCTTGCTATGGAGAAAGAGAAAGGAGAGATCTTCTATGTTAAGGCTGCAACCTTTGCTGTCATGTTTGCAGTTACTGAATTGGCTTTCATCTTCATGCTGTTGCCAGAGACGCTGTCAAAAGAACAACGGGTAACATTTTCTGAAAACATTTATAATGCAGTTGCCTGGAAATAAGAGACAATGTCCACTTCCTCCTTCAGTTCTTCAACCTTTGTTCCTCCTGGTGTTTTGGACTTTGACTCCTAGAATTCATGAGCATTGAACAAACTGGCCAGGGCTTCTGGGTCTTGGAGTCCAAAATACCTGGAAGGCCATGCATTTTGATTAGAAACTGAACAAAGAAACATCCAAGGATGCCCCATTACTTCTCTAAATCCTACTCCACTTTCCCTGCCAAAGAGCTTTGTTCGTAAAGTTCCTCCTTGATTGAATCACCGGCATTTTTCTGGCATTTCCTTATGGGTGTCTTAAATACCTCCATGCTTAAGCAGTACCTCTTTATCTACTCACATTGCTGTTTTGGAAACTGCTAGGAAGGCAGAAGCTGGGCTAAAGGCCAGGTCCTCACTCTGGCTTCAAACTGTCAACCTTTTGTTTGGCAAGATCTATGGGATGAGGACAAACAAGCTGAAGATTAATCCCGACAAGACAGAGGTCCTCCTGGTCGATCGTAAACCAGATTGTGGTATAGGGTGGCAGCCTGTGCTGGACGGAGTTGCACTCCCCCTGAAGTCACAGGTCCGCAGTTTGGATGTCCTCCTGGATTCATCACTTACATTTGAGGCTCAGGCATCGGCGGTGGCCAGGAGGGCCTTTGCACAATTAAGACTCGTGTGCCAACTGCGACCGTACCTCAGGAAGGCAGATCTGGCCAAGGTGATCCATACCTTAGTCACCTCTGGACTGGATTACTGTAATGCACTCTACGTGGGGCTGCCCTTGAAAACGGCTGGAAATTCCAGATGGTCCAACAGGTGGTGGCCAGGTTGTTAACTGGGGCTCCTTACAGGGAGCTGTCAACCCTCCTGTTCAAGGAGCTCCACTGGTTGCCATTCATTTTTCGAACTCAATTCAAGGTGCAGGTTCTTACCTACAAAGCCCTGAACGGTTTGGAACCCACCTACCTGCGTGACCGCATCTCTGTATACGAACCCACACGATCTCTTCGATCATCTGGAGAGGCCCTGCTCGCAATCCCACCTGCATTGCAGGCGCGATTGGTGGGGATGAGAGAGAGGGCCTTTTCAGTGATGGCCCCTCGACTCTGGAACTCACTTCCTAAGGCTATCAGACCGGCCCCAACTCTGGCAGTCTTTAGGAGGAGCTTGAAGACATGGTTGTTCCAGTGTGCCTTCCCAGAACAATGATTCCATAGCACCTTGTCCTCCAAAGCACTTTACATTTTTTAGGTCTGCTTGTATGTTTTCCACAAACGCCCCATCACTTTTTCGCCCATGTTCCAGCATTACTTCCAATTTTAATTTTACATTTGGCCTTCCCACAGTTTTAATCGTGTGGTTTTATTGTTAATGTTGCATTATTTTATTGTCCATGTTTTTATTTTAATTGCTTGTATTGTTGTTATTATTGCTTGTATTGTTGTATTTGGGCTCGGCCTCATGTAAGCCGCACCGAGTCCCTTGGGGAGATGGTAGCGGGGTACAAATAAAGTGTTATTATTATTATTATTATTATTATTATTATTATTATTATTATCTACTGCAGCTGGCTGTTAACCTGCTGTGCTAAAGCCCAGCCCAATGTTATGGATGTGATGCAGGCAGAGATATGGGATCTTCCAGTTCAGGAACATCCAGAACCAAAGTGAGAATGAAACTGATAGAACGAAGCCAAAAAGCTTTGAAACCATCCCTCCAGAAACTCTTTTTTTGCCACATAGTCTGTGAAACAGAGGCAGTGTTTATTTGGGGTTTAGAATGAAAAGACCCTTGCTCAAGTCAAAATGTGCTGAAAGCATACATTATCCCATGACTCTTGGCAGGAGTATAGCATGAAATTGCACAAATCTTTGGGCATAACATCTGTCCATTTTTAAAGAGCTGCTCCTTCAGAGCAACTATGAATTGAAGGGATTTTGTAAATCTGCTAGTTAGTTATGGTTCAACCATGGGGAAACAAGAATCACTGACAACCTGACTGACTTCCTATGTGGGCTGGAGTAGCTGAGCAGTTTGAATACAATAGATGCATGGATGACCCTAACAATTAATGAACAGCTGTTTGAGTTCAAAGGTAGATGTTTATTCTGGCAGTTTGCAGGAAAATATGGCAGAGGGATGTGATGATTTGCAATGACGTCCTCTGAAGGGAGATACGTACTAACATAGGCAGAATTTTACACCATGAGAAGCCCAGTTTGGTTATTAAATAAGCCATACATTGTGATAAGCAGAGGAAGAGAGAACCAGCAGAGAATATTTCCTATATGGACAAAAAATATCCCAGAAGTGACTCCATGACTTAAAAAAAATAAACATCCAAAACTAAACCTGAGGATTGGAGTGATAATAAGTTTTTTTGGGTAAGCAAGTGGGAGAAAGATTCCTTCAGCTCTGGGGTATTTTTCTTCTCTTTCAGGTGTCCTCCGTGATGTCTGGTTTTCAGTCAGCTGCTCACTTGATCAGTCCTTTGGCCTTGTTTCAGTTTTCTGCAGTAAACCAAAGAATGGAACCACATTCCAGACAGAGCAAGTCTTTAATTTTTCTTTTTGTTTGAAATTGCTTGACAGTTTCAGGGCCTTTCCAGAGAAGCCTTATATCCAGGATCTGATCCCAGGTTTTCTGCTTTAAACTGGATTATATGAGTCTGTACTGCCAGATAAACAGAAAACCTAGGATCAAATCCTGGGATATAGGGCCTGTCTGGAAGGGCCCTTAGAATCCTGTTTTATTTTGTGGTGCCTTTTTCTATTACTTTTCTATACAGTGGAAGATAGCCTGTATTTTACTCTTACTTAGAGTGAGATAATCAGTTTAAATTCTCCAATTTTTAAGGCACATGTTTTCAGAATAATAATATTTTGTATGCTTTATGCCATAGTTTGTTCTCTCACCTCTTCTAAGCATTAACAGTAAAAAAAAAAAGCAAGGGGTCTCATCTAGTGCAAGTGTTTTGTCAATATGTCCTTAATCGATTTTTGGTAACTAAAAGATGGTGGAAAGAGTGGGAAAACGTAGAAAATTTAATATACCTTCTGAAAAATCCATGAAAATTTGTTTATGAAGTAGAGTAATTTTTCAGAATTAAATTAAAAATGAGGCTCTTTAGAAGTAAAATGCACCAGAAAGAAGGAATACTATTAATATTATGAACTGCCCCTGCCCTAGCAAAGCTACAAAACTACCCTTCAAAAACCAACAAACCAATTACTGCACAAGATCAAACATAGACATGCAGACACAACTATTCTTTCAAAGAGAAACTGACAGGTAAAGTGTTCTTTCCAAGTAAAGAAGAAAAAAACTCATAGGCAAAATACAATATCTAAAACTACTAAGTCAGGATATAATATGTCAGCTGCCCCCAAAATGTATTCTTTCTGTCTTTCTTTCTTTCTTTCTTTCTTTCTTTCTTTCTTTCTTTCTTTCTTTCTTTCTTTCTTTCTTTCTTTCTCTGGAGCAGAAGTAGCTAGTGGGCTGAACACCCTGTAAAGGAGATAGATGGGCTGCCACTGCAAGTGGACATCCTCTCCMAAAATGACCACGTGGCTTTGCGGCACATTGAAAGGAGAGGAAATGGCTWSAACAGTGTAGACTACAGATCTTTTCAGCTCAGCCAACAATAAAGGAAGTGAAGTGACTAGGATTCCTGGCTGTGTGTTGAATCCCAGCTGCAGGCTGACATCTAACTATATTATCCACAAAAATGGGGTTTGAATGCTGGGTTAGGAAAGAACTTGGTTAGCATTAACTGCAATTACTGCACCTGAGAATTTATTCTAAATCACTGAAAGTAAACAAAGAGGAGAGGAGTGGGTTTATATTWATTTATTTATTTATTTATTTTATTTATTTATACGCTTGTATACCGCTAATATCTCAGCCTAAGTCGGCGACTCATTGCGCTGTTTGATGGTTTATGAATTCTCATAAATTACAGAAAGCKTGAGCAAGAATTAGGAAAGTGTTAGAATATATAGCAGATATGTATAAACTGCATTATACGATCAGTGTATATAGGGATGGGCAAAAGTATGATAACTGGGACCCCATGCTGGTTGTGCACCGTGGGTGAGATTCATGAAGGGAAGATGTGCGCGAGACCGTGCAGCGAGTGAGAGATGCAGCTGGGAGGGAGGAGATGGTCTACGGCTCACACGTCCTGCCCTCCCAGAGCCCCGGCTCCCCCACTGTTTGAAAACAGGCAGAGGAAAACAGAAAAAGAGGGAAAGGGGGGATCCAATTCCTGCCGCTCTGATCACACTAGGGCCTTCTAAAACCCTTCCCGGCCACCAGCACACTTTGAAAAAAGCAGCCCCAGCAGCTGGGAGCAGTTCAAGTGGACTTCCCTTCATTAATTCTGACGCACGTTGTGCAACTAGCGTAGGTTTCGTAGGGTCCCAGCTATCATACTTTTGCCTAGGAATGGTTGTACATATATTCTCCTGGACTGACGCTGCATGCCAGCTTTTATAAATACTATGTTATTACCTTCACAGACCTCAAGACCCTTGGCTTAGTGTACTTCATGTACCTCTTCCTTTTCTCTGGTTTGGAATACACTCTGGGTTTCCTTGTTCATCAACATTTCCAATTCAGCAGGTATTTCAAACAGTGTTTGTTCTGTGAGCAGAAACCACAAACTATAAAAGAAGTCTGCCGTGTATTTGCTTAGCTGCACTCTGTTATATACTTTGTTCAATTCCCACCCCTTGGGAAAATTCAGGAAATGTCTCTACTATTAATCTTTCTTTAGAAGAAAGCAACTATTGTTATCTCGAGTGGAAACTGCTTCCTTAATAGTGGCAGGTGTAGGATCACCTTCAATCATTTACTTGCTGGAAAGCAATTATACGTATTTATATGCTTTCCGCCCCAACTTGAGATCTGATCAAGTGACACTTCTGCCTCACCAAGGTCAGAAGCAGGTACCAAGAGGCTCATAACTGGTTTGCACAACAGAAAATCATATTAAGAATCAGCAAAGGGATTCCTCGAAACAGAACTTGCAGACTTGCGTCTCTCAACAGCTTGAAATTCTGTTTTGCATCTCCTGATTTGAACTTCCTTTTAATGTTGTACTTGTCTGGACCACTGCTTCTTAAACTGTGGATCCTGAGCCCAGATTGGGTTCCTTTAGATCAATGTTGGGGTCATGAAAAATTTGGCCACAGTAAAAGTATTTAGAATGTCAACAAGTGACTATTTTAATTTACATTAATCTCTTGTGCAGTGTTTACAGTGGATTCTGCAGAGGATGCTTCAGCTGTACTTCATAAAAACAAAAATCGGCCTGTTTGGCAAAACTTGCAAATACTGACGTGTTATTGGTAAAAGTTTGATTTTTATACCAATTTTATATACTTATATACCTGGGGTCATGTAAACATGCCTCAGGCCAAAAGGCGCCACGAGTGGAAAAGTTTAAGAAGTCCTGGCCTGGAATAAGGTGATAAGCAGTCATTTTACCTTTGAAAAAGTGCTGACTTGAGAACCAGTCTAATCCTTTTAATCAATACTGCAAATTTGCAGAAAATACGCATCTCTAAAAAGAAATCAAATTACTGTTATTTTGTTTTGCAGAAATACAGCATGAATTTATTATTATTTTCAATTAATGTAATGTGGAAAGTTCCCTAAGAGATTTTGTTATGTTACTTTTAAAAAGTATTTATTGTTTACTAACTTGGGTACCTGGTGTTGCCTGGGTTATTTTTTAATTGTACAAAATGCATAAGGTTGTAGATTAACAACTGACATCATGCCAAGTTAAACCCGAGAAACTCCATCAGGACTTAAAGTTTGTTATGTTGGGCAAGTTTGCTCTGGATGCATCATCGATGGTGTTCAGTGTGCTCTCTGGTTTTAGGATAAACTACAACTCCCACTATGGAGGGTCAGTCCCCTCAAACCCCTCCAGAAGGTTGAGTTAGTCATGGGGATTCTGTGTGCCAATTTTGGTCCAGGTCCATCATCTGTGGGGGTCACAGTTTCTCTGGTTGTGGGCGAATTACATCTCCCAGAAAGGAAGGTCAGTTAGTTCCCCCCAAACCCTTCCAATAATCAAATTTCAACATATGAGGTATATGTACCAAGTTTGGTCCATATCATCAGTATTTGAGTTCACAATGCTCTCTGGAGGTGAACTACAACTCCCCCAAATCAAGGTGAATTTTCCCCAAAGACTTCCACTATTTTTTGCTGGTCATGGTGGCTCTGTGTGTCAAGTTTGGTCCAATTCCATCTTTGGTGGAGTTCAGAGTGCTCATTGATTGCAGGTGAACTATCAGTCCCAGTACCTACAACTCCAAAATATCCATGCCAATTCCCGTCAAAACCCACCAGTATTCAAATTTGGGCACATCAGGTATGCATGCCAAGTTTGGTCCAGATCCGTCTTTGTTTGGGTTCATAGTACGCTGTGGATGTAGGTGAACTACAACTATAAAGACCTCCAAAGACCTCCAGTATGTTTTGTTGGTCATGAGGGCTCTGTGTGCCAAGTTAGTTCCAGGGCCATCATTGGTGGAGTTCAGAGTGCTCTTAGATTGCAGGTGAACTGCACATCCCAGTACCTACAACTCCTATAAACCATGGTGAATTTTCCCCAAACCGCTTTAGTATGTACAGTTGTTGATCAATTCCTTTGCTTGCCGTGTGCCATAAAAAAGAATAGGAAAGGGTTAAGGGAGAGGCAGTGGGTGGGTTTATGCAAATTTCACACAATTCAAGATAGTAAGAAACACTGGGGTGTCTGTGGTGGAGGAAACACATAAAATCTAGGATGAAATGGTCCCTGTATGAAAGCCTTCACTTGGATGGTGGACAGTATAGTGTTTGTGGAGGACACTGTCAGGGCTCTTGGACAAGTTCATGGCGCTCACTTGTGTGTGTAAGTGGATACTCCAGCCACATACATATATATTTTCGTTTTTATTATGTGTATAGATAAGATGGATAGATAAATAGCTGAAGTCATTATAGTGTATATAACACATTCCATTGTTCACTGTGCTGTTTTTTTTATTTTGCTAGAAGAAAATATCTTTTAAAAGTAACATAAAAGTAACAATCACCTGTTACTCACGACACCAGTACAATAACTTCCCTCTTACTCATTGCATCACTTCTGGAATGTAACTTTCTTGCATCGTCATTGTGAGGGTTGGTAAATGTGTATAAGCAGAATAAGTGGAAGCTTTGCACAGTATTTAAACCAAGATATATCCTGCTGTATAATAAAATGTCACTCAGGCTTGTGAAACAAATAACAGTATCTTTGCTTTGATTCAAAAGTTCAAACAGGGTAACAATGTATACATTGGTCTCTTTGAATTCAAGCAGGGAACAGAGGAATAAAATAGTCTTTGAAATATGCCTCATGCCATAAAATGATCAGTCCTTAAGATAGTTGGCAGCCAGCACATTCTCGTCACTAAAGCAGAGAACAAATGGCAGAATGACAGTTAGAACCGTTGGCCTCAGTAGCTAGCCAGAGGCAACAGCCAATCAGAACCCTGGCACACTCAGCCAATCAGCTGCTGACACATCTCTCTGCAGTTAACCCACCATATCATGGCGTTCTTTTTCAAATCTTTACACTCATTACTCATTATAGGTAAATTATTCTACTTCTCACACAATAGCTCTGGGGTTTTTTTCTATATAAAAATTAACCCAAGCAAACTGTTTATTCCATATTTATATATTTGAGACCTGGTAAGAATCTGTTTAGCAATGCTTTGTAGCTGTAGCCCAAGTGCAATGGTTGCGTGAGTTACGTCTGAGAAGGGATTTCCTGTGAATGAATGAATGAATGAATGAATGTGTGATGATTTGAGAAGAAATAGCAACCTCTTTCTGTTTTATTTAAATCTTTTGCTTTGGAAAAAGGAGCAATCCATTTTGCTGTGTTTTTTGTGCCTTAGTTAGATTTCATTAGGGGGGATGCTGGGGGCTGATGAAGGGTGGGGTTGGAGGTTGCATGTCTATCGCATTCCTTCTCAAACTTGGCTGACACATGCATGACCTTTTGTTCTCTTTTGGCTTCGCCTGCCCCGTTCTGGCTTAGCATGGAACAGGGAAAGATGTTTTTCTTCATTGGAATATCAATGGCTGTGATCCAGGGAGGCTACACTCGAAAAATCAAGCCAGGAAATGAATTAAAGGCTGCAAAAATGGTAAGCGCTGTCTTTAGAATTTAAAAAGTGTTCTTGCTTCAATTTCACACACGCAGGCCTTCAGAAGTTTTCTGAACAGGTTATTTGGAAAATTAAATTAACTTAATATTTATAGAGAAACTACAAAGTCAGTAACTAAAGACTATAAAGTGGTGTGGTGGTTTTGAGTATCAGCTGCAGCACATTACATGGCTTACATAGGACGTTCTTGTGACTTTTTAAATGTGCTGCTTCCTGTTTAAATCTACATTGCAGCTTGCATTGGTCTTGAGCATTTTGTGACCACTGCAGTCTCAAATCGGCTTTGAGCTCCACTCTATGAGCAACGTATCTCCCTCTGTGAACCATCTCGGAGGTTAAGATCATCCAGGGAAGCCCTGCTTTCGGTCTCACCTCCTTCACAAATGCAACTGATGGGGACGAGAGACAGGTCCTTCTCAGTGGTGGCTCCTCAACTATGGAACTCCCTCCCCAATTAAATTAAATCAGTACCCTCCCTTCTGGCCTTCAGAAAAAAGTAAAAGCTTGGCTATGGGACTAAGCCTTTGGGCAGTAAGCAATACAAGAAATGATCAGGGATTTGGACTGGCCTTGAACCATGTTTTTTGGATTATGTGATTTTAATGTTTATAACATTATAATATTTAAATGTAATGCAGAATAGGAAACCCCAGCAACATGTCCCAAAAGCACTTTACTAGAGACTTAAGATTGTCCGCACATTGCACTTACTCAAAAATCCTTATATTTCAACTGTCATACTCAGCACTTTTAATCTGTACCCATCTACACTTGGCCCGGCCTTAGTTTTATTGTGCTACGGTGTATTGTTTTTACTGTTTACTGTTATTGCTTAATGTTTTGATTTGCTTTATGGTTTATGTGTATTGTTGTATTGTTGTTTTATGAGGCCTTGGCCTTTGTAAGCCGCATCGAGTCCTTCGGGAGATGCTAGCGGGGTACAAATAAAGTTAATAATAATAATAATAATAATAATAATAATAATATATAATAATTAGTATATTCCGGCATATAAGACGACTGGGCGTATAAGACGACCCCCAACTTTTCCAGTTAAAATATAGAGTTTGGGATATATTCGCCATGTAATACTTCCCCTCTTCCAACGCACACCAAATAAATTTTTTAAAAGCATCAGGTTTGATTTCAATATGGTAATTTTCCTATTATGCTCCCCCCACCATATGCGGCAACCACAGATTCTCCAATCCAATTGGAAGTTTCAGCAACCACTCTATAAGACGACTCCCACGTATAAGATGACCCCTATTTATAAGGCTACTGCCGTGTATAAGACTACCCCATGTATAAGACTACCCCATGTATAAGACTACCCCATGTATAAGACTACTCCTGCATATAAGACAACCCACGTATAAGACGACCCCTGACTTTTGAGAAGATTTTCGTGGGTTAAAAAGTAGTCTTTTTTTTTTTTTAATATAAATTTTTATTGATTTTTCCAATAACAATGTACAAAACAGTGGGAAGAAAGAAATAAAAAAGAAAGGAGAAGAAAAGGAAAGAGAGAAAGAAAGAAAAAAAAAAAAAGAAAAAGAGGGGACAGAAATAGAAAAAAAAAGTAGTCTTATGCACCAGAATATATGGTATATATATTACATGTAATATTACTAATAATATTACAATATATTGGTATAGTACAATATAGTAATATTTAATACTGATATTGTACTATGCTAATAATATAATATATTGTATATATATATATATATATATATATATCTTATGAGTCCGCTCAGGGTGAGAAGAGTGGCATATAAATGTTGTAAATAAATAAATAAATAAATGTTTATATTAATATATTTTAACTCCATGTTTAAATGTTACATTTTTATGATCTAATTGATAGCTGTATATGTTATTATGGTTTTATGTTAGCTTTCATATATATGTGAGGCATTAAATTTTGCCATAAATATGTTGGAAACCATTTTGAGTTGTTCCACACACACACACAAACCGGGGCGAGAAAAGTGGTATACAAGTGAAGTAAATAATAAATAATCTAGATGGACCCATAATCATCGTTATATGGATTAGTTTGCAGGCCTTTTACTTTCCTTGGAAAAAAAAGTTTCCCGCTTGTCAATATCCTCCTTGAGCTGTGGAGCCAGAACTGGATACAATATTTCAGGCAAAGTCTTACCAAAGCAGAACAGGCCATCCCTTTGGCAGTGAGCCACCTGGTCTCAAAAGTACCATAATTCAGGCAAATGAGAAATCCTCTTTCACAAGACCGTTGCGTGATGAAAACCATGGGATTTGTCATTCTCTCTCCACTCCCTTTCCTTTTGGTAGGCAATACTGCTGTTGGTTCCTGCTTTCCTTTTAATTGGCTGGAGTAATAATGTGATCGTTCTGGGCACTGGATTGTTCCTCTACTCTTTTGGTGAGCTCCTCAAACATCTTTCCCAGCTTGAAAGTTAAGTGAAGCATGTTAAATGTGTTGCATAGTTTGATTGAATTTATTAATGCCGAGAGCTTAAAGTTAGAAAAGCTGCTTTCTTTGCTTATAAAAAGTCTTGCAGGAAGTGCAGAACAGTTTCTTCTCATGCTAATGGCCTTCCTGGTAGTTGCCAGGGTGATGTTTAAACATATTACTAGATTGTGCTGTTTCAGCTTATATTGAGCCTTTACCTCCTCCTTCCAAGCCCTAATGGGAATTTATTATGATATTAACCCTGTTCTGGCATCTCCCTCCCTGCAAAATTATGGCGTCTCAGAAAATAGTGATTCTTCTCCATTGCTAATTGTGGGGATTGGTAAATGTGAATAAACAGGGCATAGGGTTAAAGCCTGTGTTGGATGGGGTTACACTCCCCCTGAAGACGCAGGTTTGCAGCTTGGGCATGATCCTGGACTCATCGCTGAGCCTGGAAACCCAGGTTTTAGCAGTGACCAGGGGAGCATTTGCACAGTTAAAGCTTGTGCGCCAGCTGCGCCCGTACCTTGGGAAGTCTGACCTGGCCACGGTAGTCCATGCTCTGGTTACATCTCGCATAGACTACTGCAGCACGCTCTACGTGGGGTTGCCTTTGAAAACTGTTCAGAAGCTTTAAATTGTCCAGCGGGCGTCAGCCAGGCTACTTACAGGAGTGGCGCTCAGGGAGCACACAACTTTGCTGTTGCGCCAGCTCCACTGGCTCCCAATTTGCTACTGGGCACAATTCAAAGTGCTGACTTTAATCTATAAAGCCCTCAACGGTTCTGGCCCACTTACCTATCCGAATGTGTCTCCCTTTACGAACCTTCCAAGAATTTAAGATCATCTGAGGAGGCCCTGCTCTCGCTCCCGCCTGCCTCACAGGCGCGCTTGGCAGGGATGAGAGACAGAGCCTTCTCAGTGGTGGCCCCTCGGCTGTGGAACTCCCTTCCTGGAGATATTAGATCAGCCCCCCTCCCTCCTGACCTTTAGGAAAACAGTGAAAACTTGGCTCTTCGAACCTCATTGTAACTCAATATTGTGAACGAGTATGGAACGGCTTAACTATGCAAATGGACATAGATTTTAACCCGGAAGTCTTTGATTTTTATAGTTTTAAACTGTTTTATTATGAATTTTATTATATGATTTAGCCTGTTTTAAATGATGTATTTATGTGTGTTCGGCATCTAATTTTGCCAGTCTGTACACTGCCCTGTGTTGCCTTCGGGCTGAAAAGGGCAGAATAAAAGTGTAGTAAATAAATAAAAAAATAAATAAAAGCATTACCACCGTTTTTAAACTAAGATATACCCTGCAGTATAATAAAGTGTCACTCAGGCTTGAGTTACAAGTAACAGTATCTTTACTTCAGTTCAAAAGTTCAAACAGGGCAACAAAATATAAAGCATTCTCTCTAAATTCACACAGAGAATAGAGGGAATAAAATAATCCTTTTAAACAGTCTTTAAAATATGCTTCATTCCTTAAAATGATCAGGCTTCCTGATTGCTTTCAGTCAGCACTCTCTTCACTGTCCAAACTGAAAAGTAGCAGTTAAAACCGTTAGTCTCAGCAGTAAGCCAGAGACAGCAGCCAGTCAGAACTCTGGCCCCTGGCATTCTCAGCCAATCAGCTGCTGACACATGCCTTTCCAGTTAACCCATTTCATCACGGCGTCCCTTTTCAAATCCTCACACTAATGACATTGAGGAAAACGTCTCACTTTCAGTGGTGGTGGTGAATGTTTCATTCACCAAGATGCTTTTCAAACTATAAAAGAGAGTTGGGCAGACTGTGGGCCTTGCTGCCTTGTGGCTCCCAAAGCTGTCTTTGTGCCCTTTGGCCTCTCCCTATTTCTGGGGGGAAGCTTCTAGGAGATGCAATTCACTAAGGGGCTTATCTACACAGTTCGACATTGAAAACCGTTGTGTTTTGAACCCCAAGCGAGCCACTTTTTGTGCTGGGGCGTTTTTTAGTTGTTGGCAGTCTTTGTAGAACACTTCCTAGAGAACTACAGAATATTAGCCCCCAACGATCCATAGTTGGCAGTACTTTGCAAGGAAAGCAAAGTAAACATTGACTGGTTTTCAACATAGCAATCCATGAAAATGAAGGTTGTCTGTCATATAATCTTTTCTTGTCTGTCATATATGCATATCTTTTCACTTAGATATTTAGATTTACTGGTTTAATGACATCTTTAACTTGCTTCCAGCTTCTGCAGTTGTTGTTCCTACTCTGTCTACAGTGGTGTCCGGCTATGGTGAGTGGCTGTTTAATCAGCCCCTTCCTCTTCCAATTGTTGTTTCAACAGTATATTGAATATGAATCCTCACAGCCAGAGGAGTTCTGTCAGATCTTTGCCTTACACATTTTAATGGACCACATTAAAAGAAGGATTGTCTTTGACAACACAAAATGTCTGAACACTAACAATAACTGATGTACAAAAAAGAAAGAAAAGGTCTGTGCATATTTTTTTTGATATTTACCACTACAAATCAACAAAAAAAGCTGTCACAATCCTAATTATGTGCCACCTCATTCGGAGGATCTTTTAAAATCATCAAGCAGGTCTTCTGGCTTGAAGGTTTGCAATTTTAATGTGAATTATGGATAATGTTCCAATATTTGTAGAAAGTAACATACTCTGTTCCATTGTCATCTACAAAGTATGCTCTTGCAAACTACGCAATCAAATTATTAAAAAAAACCAAACAAACATAAATGCCATAATGTTTACAATTTTGTGTTGGGCATCCTGGGTTGCAGCCTGGAACTAAAGATCTCACCCTGAATCCTTGCAGAGAAATAAAAGCAAGTTTGGGAGAGACAACTAAATGATTCATCATGTGCCAGATACAAAAATGACAGGCTGGAATTACTTAGTACAGTGATACCTTGAGTTAAGAGTTTAATCTGTTCCGTGACAGATCTCTTAACTCAAATCACTCTTACCTCAAAGCAGATTTCCCCACTGAAATGCTGTTAATCAATTTCCGCTCTTTGAATCCTCCCCCTAATTTTTGTTACATGTTTGTAAATAAGAATTTACTTTATAAATAGCAGTATATAGCCTTTACCTCCTCCTTCCAAGCCCTAATGGGAATTTATTATGTATATAATATATGTATATATGTGTGTGTGTGTATATATATATATATATATATATGTGTGTGTGTGTGTGTGTGTGTGTGTGTGTGTGTATATATAGTGTGTGTGTGTGTGTGTGTGTGTGTGTATATATATATATATATATATATATATATATATATATGCACATTGACATGGAACAATAAAAACAAAGATCAACTTTAAAAAGGTAGGCACACAAAGTTGTGGCAAGGAAGCACATTTGAGGCCACAAAATGTGTGTTGCTCAGTGTGGCAGCAAGGCAAAACCTGCACAGTCACATGGAACAATAAAAAAAAAGAAAGATCAACTGGTAGAAATACAAAGTTATGGTGCAATGATAAAAGCATAAATTTGTGGCAAGGAAGCACAAAGTGAAGAGGCAGAAGCGTCATTTTCTTCTTACTGTACTCATTCCAGCCTCCCTCCCTCTCTTGCTCTCACCCCCTTCATGAAGCCAAACACACCAGGAATAAAAACCATACAAAATCAACTAACCCAAAGTTCTTCAAAGCAGACAAGAGCAAAGCAGACAACAAACTCCCAAAGCGGACAAGAAACATGAGGCACAGAGGCTGCTCCCTTAAGGCTTGTACTGTTGTGCTAGCACTCCCTCTGGTACTAGCTCTTAACTTAAAACACTGCTCTTATGTCAATGCAAAACTGGTTGAGTGAGTGCTTAACTCAAAATGCTCTTAAGTCAGGATGCTCTTAGGTCGAGTTTTCACTGTTTTAAGATCCTGACACCATGGATCCCTAGACCAGCCAAGTTCCATGTCATGCTGGCTTGGTGAAGAACTCAAATTACCACTGGGAAACAGGGTTTTATGTAACAAAACATTGTGTTGCCATGGACCACAACATACGCTTCATCTAGGAAGAATGCAAGGAAAACAGAGCTCTGTGAGAAGGTACTGTGCCAAAATGGTGAAACAGCAAAATACGACACCCAAAGTCATCTGGTCATCTAGCTAATATATATAGGTGATAAAATCCAACCTTAGCACCAATCAGGTGAAGATGCACCAGAATTTAAGGATAAAACTCTGAAACAAGTGAATAAATTGGGGGTTTGTGCTTGCCATTACTAAATAGTTATTTGCTTGGTAGCAAGGGAGTTCATGGCTGGACACCCACAAAAATCAAAATGGAAACAGAAAGGAGGAGACCAGGAAGAGGGAGCCACCACAGTCCTATGGTCATCATACACACCATTAACCATACCCACTTCCTGCAGTGATTCAAAGCAAGTGGAAAACCCATACCGGAAAAAGGGGTCAGGGTGAGCTGTGACAAATTTCTTACCACATTCCTTTGGTGTGAAACAACAGTGAGGACAGTAAATACACCAGGATGTTACCTGGCAGCATATGCATCCTTTGAATTGTGTCAAAAGTAAACCTCATCGTTCCATTGACGGTTATAACACAAGTTAGGATTTCCCCTGAGCTACGTTTTGCTTCCTGTTAAAGTATAGTTTTGATAAACACCTAGAAATCCAGAATAAAGTTAAAAGGTCAATAATGAAATAGAAATCATTTTGATACTACCAGGATTTCACAAACTTCAGGAAGGGTAGGAGTAACATGCTTGGTTCTGTTGAGTAGCTACCATGTGCCCGATTTGTAGCTTCCTTTGGTCAGCAGAGGAGCCTACATACTTTAGAGCAGTGATTCCCAACTTTTGGTCCATGGACCACCAGTGGTCCATAAGAACGAAAATATGGTCTGCGGCCTCACCATTACTACACCGCTGCCTTGAAACCATGTAGCAACGAGAGCGATTGGTCTCACAAAACCCTCTTATACTGCCAAGACAACGGGGATGTTGGGAGGGGAGAGGCTTGACTACCCATGAAAGGTAAAAGTAACTACCACATCAGCTCGAGATGATTAAATATGGTTTTCTGTGGGCGAGCAGATTGCGACTACTGGGTGGCATATGTTCTGTATCAGAAACTAGAGCTGATGTGGCCTATCCAATGCAATTTTCTGAATCAGCACCCCAAATAACAAACCCAAATCTAAAGTTGGCCAAAAACTGATTCGTAACGCTTTTGGTACTAATGTTGGAGAGTGGTCCCTGGTCAAAGTGGTCCCTGGTCACATGGTCCCTGGTCAAGTGGTTCTTGGTCAAAGTGGTCCCTGGTCAAAAAAAGGTTGGAAACCACTGCTTTAGAGCCTCTACATCTCATCTGATCTTCAAAGATAAGCAGAGTCAACTCTGATTAGTACTTGGATGAGAGACTGCCAATGGATTCCTGGTACTGCAGCCTGTATTGCAGAGGAAGGAATTAGTAAAGCCCCCTCTGAGGATTCCTTTGCTTAAGAAAACTATGAAATTTCTGGGGTTGCCATAAGTCAACAGGAAGCTTGAAAGTGCACACATGCATGCACATGTACACACAACTGCCTGTTTTCCTTGTAAAGCCTCATCCTGCATAAGTTTTTAAACACAAAAATGTGTAAAGGAGCAAATAAAATTATTTGGAAAATTGAAGTTCAAGAAGTGTCCTGCTACCATATGTGGTGGACCTGTAAAAAGACCAGAAACGATTTTGAGACAAATTGACAAGGTGATCCAAGAAATTCTTAAGAATCAGCTTTAAACTAGAACTCCTACTACTAGGACAGTAGGATGATCAAATAAAAAGGAGCATGAGAGACTATTGTAGTACATGTTAATAGTAGCAAGAACCCTCTATGCTCAAATAATGGAAAAAGCCAACTATGGAAGATTGGACAATGAAGATGTAGAATTAATAGACATGAGCAAGGTAATAATTTTGTTGAAGAATTAAAACACTGGACAAATTCTTAAAATAAACCTTTTTAATTTATATTTGAGGGAGAGTAAAATGCTTTATGTAAAAGTTTAGAGATATAAACTGTTAGAATATTCATTTGTTAATATAAAAATAGAGAGAAGTAAACTTTCTGGATTGTCATAGTTGGTCCTGAAAAGGTCTGTTTGTTTGTTTGTTTGTTTGGTTGCATGCTGCAAGTTGCTTCTGGTGCGAGAGGATCAGCTGTCTACAAATTATAATGTGAATTGCGGATAGTATTCCAGTATTTGTAGGAAGTAACATACTCTGATTGTTCCATTGTCATCTATAAAGTCTGCACTTGAGAGGCACTCCAAGTGGTGAGCTACTGGTCAAATGACATTTAGTATAATGCCATTTTTTAACTTTGTGTTTTTAAATACATTGCAACTGTACCGTCAGTTCACTTCTTACACAATAAATAAAAACTTTCTGGATATAAAGTGAAATAAAAAATATGGAACTATAGAGTAACCGATGAAAGAGAAGAAGGAAATCCTCTTTTAAAACTAATTTATGTATATATGTTTTTATTTTAGTTACATCTAATTAGCGTAGAGATATATGTTGGTAAGAGAAATTGTGTAGTTACACACACAAACACAACTGCCTGTCGGTTTCCCTCAACTTGCAAATCTTGTGTGAGTGTGTTTGTCTTGGCCAAGACCAGGAAAAGTAGAGGGGAAAAAAGAAACATACAGTTTGGCTGTACTACAGATTCCCCCTCCTCAACCCACTACTTTGCAGGAACATGAGGTCAACAGATATGGATATGTCAGCTATTATTTCAGCCTGAGGCTTGGGAGGAAGTGGCCTCATTCGCTGTCCTCATTCTGACAGATATGTGGAATTCCAAAAGCTAGTGCTTTTGAAAAGCTCATATCCTTTACAATTTGAAATACTACATTGTTAGAAATGTATCTTTGCCTTCAGGTCACTTGTCAAGTTACATCAACCCCATGAGATTCCATGGGGTTTTCTTTGGCAAGGAACACTCAGATATGGTTTTGCCAGTTCCTTCCTCTGAAATAAGAGGCAACAGCGCCCATTGTTCCTTGGTGATCTCCCAAGTGATCTCCCATCCAAGTTGATCCTGCTTAAATAGTACCTTTAGGATTTGTAGTGCCCTTAAAATCTAAGGCAGGAGTGTCAAACTCATTTTAATCATGCCCCCCCCCCCCAATGGCCCAGTGGGTAAAACTGTTGTGCCGGCATGACTGCTGACCAAAAGGTCGGTGGTTCGAATCTGGGGAGTGGGGTGAGCTCCCATCTGTCAGCTCCAGCTTCTCATGTGGGGACATGAGAAAAGCCTCCCACAGGATGGTAAAACATCTGAGCGTCCCCTGGGCAATGTCCTTGCACACAGCCAATTCTCTCACACCAGAAGCAACTTGTAGTTTCTCAAGTCACCCCTGACACGGAAAAAATAAATCAAGGGCCACATCATCCCTATGGTTGCCTTCAAAGGGCCATTGGATCTCTCTGGATAGAGGGCCAACTATAATTTTTATATAGTGTTCAGTGCTCTTTAGTTTTTACTCAGTTTGAGTACCAAGATGTTTTTGAATGACAACTCCCATCACTTTTGATTACCCACTGTGCGGACTGGGAATAATGGGAACTGCAGTCCAACAGGCTCTGAGGTTTGGGGAAAAGTTAAATGATGTTTTAAGGAGACATCATATCCACAAGTCTTGCATCAAATTCAAACACCACTGTCCTGAATAAATAGAACACACTTCAGCCTTCCAGATGTTTCTGTATCACACCTCCCATCAGCTCTAGTCATGACGTGTAGTGATGATGAATACAGTTGTCATCCAACATCTGGAGGGCTACATAAAATAATAATAATAATAATAATAATTATTATTATTATTATTATTTATTTCTATACTGCTCTCTCTCCCCAAGGGGACTTGACGGGCTGGATTCGGCCCATGGGCCTTAACACATGTATTTTAGTGTTAAACTACTTTCTTTTTAGGAACACACATATAAAGATTAGCAACACATTGCATTCATTTTACTTGTTTTATTTAAAGTAGCATCCTCCATGTCGCCAGCATTCATTTTTCCTTTGCTGGGAAAAGCTGAAGAACTAAGTTAGAAATGCAAAATGATCATCGTTTTCTCTGTTATGACTTCCATGTTTTTATCAAGAAGAAAATGGCTGAAATGTTCAAGTGGAGAGGTTCAAGCATATTTATTTATTTATTTACAGTATTTATATTCCGCCCTTCTCACCCCGCAGGGGACTCAGGGCGGATTACAATGTACATATACCTGGCAAACATTCAATGCTGTAGACACACAACACATATAGACAGACACTCAGAGGCTATTTAACATTCCAACTTTTTTTTTTCTGGCCACCAGGGAAGCTGTCACTTCATCGTCAATCTACCATACTGATGAAATACTTCCTCATTCCCTGCATGCTTGTTGGAGATTTTTTATGGCCTCCTAAATTAGTTAAATTAGCCTCCCTACAAAAGTGGTACCTAAATTTCCTACTTGACAGATGCATCTGTCTTTCGGGTTGCAAAAGTCAACAACAAGCTACACAGAATTGGTCGGAAGCTCACTCCAACCCGGGCAGGCTTCGAACTCATGACCTTTTGGTCAGTAGTGATCTTAATGCAGCTGACTCCTAGCCAGCTGCGCCTTTCATAAAAGGTATGGAACCCTACCTTTTATGAAAAATAAGCCAATGGAAGACAAGAAAAACAGGCTGATTTCTACCTCTTGTTTTCACAGGATTGATAAGCCAAAAAGGAACGGTAATGGGCATCTTAAGGAGTCTGGGAGCCCTGGCAAGAGCTGTTGGGCCAATCACGGCGGCCACAGGTATTTTTTTCAGGGGTCTTCAAGTGCCCAAATGTCGTGGTTCCTTAAAAGGAACACAGGCTGTTATGATAACTTGGAGAAAAGAAGGCTGAGAGATGTGATAGCCACAATTGAATATCTGAAAGGATGACACCTTGAGGAGGGGGCAAGCTTGTTTCCTGCTGCTCTGGAGACTAGGACACAGAGCAGTAGATTCAAATTGCAGGAAAAAAGGTTCCACCAAAACATTAGGAAGAACTTCATGATGGTATGAGTTGTTCAGCAGTGGAATATGCTGCCTCAGAGCGTAATGGTGTCTCTTTTTCTGGAGGTTTAAGCATAGGTTGGATGACCACCTATCATGACTGCTTTGAGTGTGTGGATGAATGAAACTTTATTTATAAATCCTGCCTCCCAAAGGAGCTCGAAGCAGCATACATGTGTGTTCCTACATGGCATGGGGTTAGACTGGATGGCCCTTGTGGTTACTTCCAACTCTTTGATTCAGTTGATAAAATAATTTCTAAATAATTTGGACAAAAGGGGTGGCATCCTGTTGCTTTGGCTCAGCTACAGTAGACCTATTGAATCATTTATTGGAGGATGAGTTAACACATAGATTGATTTACCGACTCATTTCTAGTCAGAATCAAGAATAGGAATTATTTTTGGTTCCTCAATTGGGAACTATTCTTGTTTTTCAGTTAACTTTGAAGGAGCAAAATAGAAGTCATATGTCCTTGCTATCAATAGTCAGGGTTCCTTCAAGGAAAAATTGTAACTGGAAGCATTGACATGTATCCAGGTCAGGAAGTATCCCACAGTACACAAATGACCATTCTTAGCTCTGGATGGGGATTAGATTATTTCATTTTCCTTCTGACATGCTTTGTGTTTTTCTCTGTCTGATATTAGGGATAGCTTGAGGTAATTTACAGCTAGATTTTCCCTGACCATGCTGTTTTTTTAAAAAAAGGTAAAGGTTTCCACTGCCATTAAGTCTAGTTGGGTTCAACTCTGTGTGGTGGTGCTCACCTCCATTTCTAAGCTGAAAGAGCTGGCATTGCCCATAGACTCCTCCAAGGTCATATGGCCAGCATGACTGCATGGAGCACCATTACCTTCCCGCAGAAGTGATACCTATTGACCTACTCACATTTGCATGTTTTTGAACTGTTAGGTTTGCAGAAGCTGGGGCTAACAGTGGGAGCTCATCCCACTCCCCAGATTCAAACCGACAACCTTTCAGTCAGCAAGTTCAGCAGCTCAGCGGATTAACCTGCTGGACCACGAGGGTGCCCTAATGCTGTTTTACTAGAGGTTTATTTCAAGAAAGAAACATGGAAACACTTTGATGCCTTAGTTGAACACCCCTCCCTTCCCTTGTTGAACTGTCCCAAAGTAAGGCAGTACTTCTGGGATTGGGCACAGGAGGTATTTTTTTAAAGAGGAAATATCTCAGAGGAAGTCTTTTATCTTTGTCAAGTTCTTCAGCCTCTCTCGAATCCATAAAATACGACTTCTTTGCTCATAAGGCACCATGCCTTCTATTTAAGGGCCTTGTGAAATGTGGGAGGGGAAAAGGAGAGACGAGGAACAGTTTGGCTTGAAAAAGATTGGTAAAACTAGGTGAGTTGGTCAGCTAAATTGAGTTGAAATGGTTGCAGGAGAAGCAAAAAAGGCAAGAGAAGGCAGCAGATTGATATAATGCTGAAGGTAAAGAGAAAAGGGAGAGTAAAGAATACTAAAACTCAGCAACAAAGACCAAGCTTGCAGCAGTCTTGAGAAACCATGGCAGCAGCTGGCACTCTGGCTTTGGGTTAATTTGGTTTTCATTTGTTATTCAGTTGCTCACTGAAACTTTCAAAGCTATGTTTTGGACCAACTGATTATAGACGTAGAGAAATGCAGATATATTTTTATCCCTGTGTGGGTTGATTTGTATGTGCATGTCTACATTCAGGCACACGTTCCGATTGGAACTGTCTCAGTACTGGGCTACTTTGCATTTGCTATCTTGTGTGAAACTGAACTTACTCTAGCACAAAGTTTCCTAAAGTGTGGGTCGTGACCCAAAAGGTGGGGTCTCCATATCTCTTTATGTTGGGGTCCCCATAACTTTCTGAGAGGATACAGCCAACAGAGAAGAGGCGAGGGAAGGAAAAGGTGTCATCTTCTGAGCTGGATCATTTTTCACTAGAAAATTGATGCCGTTGCTTGGCTTAGAGAGAGAAAAGGGACAAGGAGGAAGGGAGAGCTTAGTTGGGGACCCCAGAATTGAAGCCTGTGAGGCAGGAGGAGGCTCTTCTTGCCTGTGAAAGTGTCAGGGCTTACCTTTCCCACTTATGCTTCATACTCTTTCCCTCCTCAATGTCTTCAACTTGATGTTGACATATCTGTGGACAACAAGCTGAAACAAGCTCCAAGAAAAGCCATGTCTCCCACTGCAGCTATTCCCCTATCCCTGTGACTTTATTACTGTAAACCTTTAGGAACCTAATCAGGCATTTCCTGTCTCAGATGGTCATAGTTTGCTTTTCACCAGTTCTCCGGAACTCTGTGGATGTTGTTGATGAGTAGAGATTTCTGCCCTTCCCAACAGATCGGTGTTAACTTCCTAGGCTGGAGAGAACAAGTTGCTTCCTGTGGGAGCGATCAGATTATTCTCATTCAGTTTTTTTCTGAACTGTTTCATGAAGGTCACTTTGGGATAGTTTCCATTTTTCACAATTGTTAACAGTGTTTTTATAGCTTCTCTTCTCTCTTTCCAGTATACTGGTTGGCAGGAGCTGAAGTTTGTTTCACGGTCTGTGCCTCTTTGTTCCTCCTGCCCTTCATTCTGCTTCGAAGCATTCAAGAACCAAAGAAAGTGGAATAAGTAATCACGTATTTTCTAAGACACTACAATTATCATGCTCACTTGGCTGACTAAGAAGCAGGTTTATAGAACTGCACATTTTGATGGAATGGTCTTGGAAAATAACTCAATCTTTGGGTCATGACATCCACAGGAAGGCCTCACATTTATATATATTTGGTACATACAAAGATCAGAATGAAGAGCCTTGTGGGTATTTTTTTCTTATGTTCACTATGATGAACGGTCCTTGTAATGTAATAGTTCTCAAATGTTTCCATCAATTTTTTTTTGAAGAAAAGTATATTTAAAAAAACCAAAAGGTCTACAAATAGTGCACTTCATCTCTTTCTCTCTCGCTCTCTCTTTTTTTCTTTCCTTTCCTGATCTGGAACTGCTGGACTACAACTTTCCAAAATCTGTAGTCAATATCTACAGAAAAGTTCCCTAGCACATTTTTTCTAAGTATATGTAAACATGTATGTATATTTTGATCTGCAAACTAATCTCTTAGTTTGGACTTAACAAGATGTAAAGTAGTATGAATGTTGCCTTAAACTAAGTATAAGAAACGTGTTGCCTTACAGATACTGGGCTGTACATTCGCATCATAGGTAATCATGAGGAATTATGGGAGTTGTATTCAGAAGTGCACTAGGGTGCACAGAAAATGTGATTCAGTTCTCTTTTTGCCTTAGCAGGGTAGACTTCACTGTCAGTAAAGTAAATATTGTCTTGCAATGCTTATCCTTTTAAGTGGCTAAAAACTGGGAGAGCTTCCGTGGATCAAGAGTTTTCCTTACTCCATCTATACTACATGTGTCAAACACAAAGCCCACAGGCCAAATCCGGCCCACCATGTCATTTTAGGTGGTCCTTCAGATGCTGGACTACAGCTCCTGTATTGCTCATCATGAGACATCGTAACGAGAGCTGATGACAGTTGTGATACAGTAACACCTGAAAGGCTTGTTCTGTTCAGTCAGGAAAGTGGGCTTTGGATGTAGGTACATGGCTTGTGGATATGATGTCTGACTTTAAAATATCTCTAACCCAGGTATGGGCAAACCCAGGTCAGGGGGCCAGATGTGGCCCTTGGGACTCTTTTCTCAAGCCCTCCTCTCTTTCACCTTCCTATAAGCATGAGGATGTGGTGGCCTACCTACATCCTCATGCTGAGAGGAGACCAGGGAAGTCACACACGGCAGCAACACCAGCCTCTTCTGGTCTACACCTTGGCCTCCACCTCCATGGGACTTAGCTGCTCCTCACTGGCATGCGTGGAATCAGCAATTCCCCTTCTTCCAGACCTCCGCCCCTGGCAAACAGGAGGGCGGCTCCTCTTACACCTCCTCTTCCTCCTGCTCCTCTGTCACCACCACTTTTCTCAAGGTCAAGTTCCCACTCAGAAAGAACAACATGAGAGGGAAGGAGAGCCCTAGGCAGCTGCATGCCCAGGTGGTGGCGGTGGAAGAGGAGGAGCTGCCCTCCTTGTCACCGGGGGCAGGGGCCTAAAAGAAGGGGAGTGTGCTGGCAAGGAGCAGCTGAGTCCCATGGCAGCGGAGGCCGAGGTGCAGGCCAGGAAGAGGCTGATGAGCACGACTTCCTGGGCATGGCCGTGGACCAGTCAAGCTGCCATGTGTGAACCCCCCCCCCAAAAGACCAACCCCCTGACCTCCCCCCTCCCTGCCCGGGCTACCCAACCTGCTCTAGCCCACCATGTGGCCCCCAAGTTAAAAGTTTGCCCATGCCTGTTCTTACCTTTCTCCAACCTCACAGCCACAAGTGTTGTTGGGTTGCAATTCCCATTATCCCCAGTCTATGTGGCATGTAATCATAAGTGATGGAAATTGTCATTCAGCAGCACCTGGGGAATCCAAAATGGGTAAAAACTAAAGAGCACAAACCACTATGTAATAAAAATTATGTACATAAAATTGTATGTAATAAAAGTATAGTTATTCTCCATTTAATGGCCCTTTGAAGGCAACCATGAAGCTGATGTGGCCCTCACTGAAAGTGAATTTGACACTCTTGATCTATATCATACTGCCAGCCCTCTAACATTAGACATGTGTCTCTCTATGGGGCACGGAATAGGAGCACCGAATTGGAGCTGTTTCTAACCTTAGAGGGGAATATTCGGTCACTCCAGTAAAAGCAAGAACATATACTGCAAGTTTGATTATTTTTGTTTCCTCTGGTGTTTTCTATCATTTCCCATGGAATGCATTGTTCAGAGACTCATAAATTTATGCAGATAAAAATCATTCAATTACTAATTTATTACTAAGATTAGAATACAGTAAACTATGAAAATTCAGGATTTGAAATGGACTAATAGTATCCCTTGCTGCTTCACCAAGTTCCAGAATTCATTTATGTTAAAGCAAAAAATGATGAGAACAGGAAATGGTGGTAGGTTTGATAGCAAAAAGCTGTAACATTGAATATTTGGTTGCAAAGAACAAGAAAACATAGGAGTAGAATAATAAATTTAAATATTTCAGTGTAATTTTGAGTATTGCTATTTTCTCTGAAAAAGATCATTGTTATAAATTCAAATTCTTTTTTGTACTTCCCTTCAAAGTATGTTTGTATAACCAAATCATGTAGGAACCACACCAGTATCTCACTTGTGTCTTAGGAACATGTACCCGAAAAAATACGAGGAGGGGTGCAATTTCTTCTCGCACTTATTGTCATATCCTACGTGTCTAAAATGTTTGAACAATGAATTTGTCTTCAAAGACTGTAGGCAACTTGTAAATGTGGCCTTAGCATGGTGATGTGGGTGATGCCATATGCTGTAATCATATTAATAGATGGCAAATTGCTGAACAATTTGAATTTTGAAACACACAATATCATGTTAGCTAAACTATAATGACATGTCTTGCTAGCCCTCCTTGGCTATAATAGAACCAATTAGAACCAATATAACTCTGTGTCCATCTTTTTCTATTTTGTTTTCTGTTTATTTTAAAATTATCTTTGATTTCCTAGAGGTAGATTCTCTAGGTATGTATCACAATGATTTTGCATGTATCCAGTTACTTTTTAAGTAACTCTTTGTATTATTTTCTCACAGTTATTTATTTAATCAGAAATGTAATTGAAATACTTCTGAGTGTTTTTAAAAATCATTTTTACATCACAGATTATTTCTGGAACTCAACCAACATTTTCTTCTACAATGAAGGTAATACAATAACTAAGAGAATCATGGGGCCCTTCTAGGAAACAACAGCAAGACTTTGTATTTTGTGCTATATAAATGAAGCTTGATTACGGTTTGGTTCAGGAAATAGCTTTTATGATGAATGATGGAGTATACCTCAAATGAATAAAAATGAGCGATGCCATTTTTTCTAGTAACATTATGTGCAGCTTTTAGAATAGTGCACACTGTGACTGAGTATTATTTTTTTCATGTCTAGCTTTCCAGATACCATATAGAAATAGAATATGTTTTGTACTATACTGATCTTTTTACATTCTGTTTCCCCAAATAAAACTTTTTGAGATTATGGATTTTGCATTTGATTCTTCAAAAGCGTCTGCTCACCACTGTGCCTTTATACAGTATGAAGCAAGTTCTTCTCTTGCATATTGCAAATCATTCCAGTTCAAGCACTTAGGCCTCTGGATCTGTCCTCAAACATGAAAAATGTGAACTGGTAAATTTAGTGGCCGAAAGAAAGAACAAAATCCAACTATTTGCAGATAAATATTAGATGAAACTGGTACTTAACAATTATTTTTAAAATATTGACGGAGGTCCTAATTCAGGTACATAGAGATACACATATGCAGTTTACACATATGAAGTGCCTTAGTAAAGTTTTTTAAACACTTTAAAAACTTTACTAGGCAACTAAACCAAATGTTGATTTAACAACTTTAAAAGGCTAAAGGTCACTGGAAGTCAGAACAACTTGAAGGCACAAAATCTCCATCCTAATGTCCTACCCCTTCCATCAGCTGATGCTTGCCGAGGGGCAGGTCCAATCACTTGACTTGTCCTTCACCCTTTGTGTTTTCACTCTGCAATCAGGTTTGCAAAACATCAAATAGGTGAGAACTTAAGGTGCAATTCCCTGATCAGACCCATAGCCATTTGCTTAATCATCTTAGGACAAGTTTCCAATTTAAATGTTTAAAAACATGTCAGCTACTAATGATGCATTATCTGTAAATGGAAAGAAGAGTATGAACATGAATGCTGGCTGGTTTGGCAATTCTTGAAATGGGTTTGTAGTATGCCCTAAAGGGTAACAGAAGAAGCACTACTACTTTTTGCTACGCAATAGTATGCCTTGCACCTATGCTCCCCAACTTTTTTGGTTTCTAGTAGCAATGAAAGTAGAACATGGTCTTACTAAAATTGCTGTTTTGTCTGAGGGCAGTGGAACTCCTCATGACTGTAACCAGATGTGTCCCCCAGGACTGAAACCCCTGAACTGTCTGGTTGACTTTAACAATGTCCCATGAGGGTATTGCTATACTGGCATTGCCTGTGAGCTGATCTGCAACTCAACTGGTTGTGTTTTAAATGGTGGTGTGATGGAAAAGGTATGATTGGTACTCAAAACAGTTGCTGTCCACTTTGCCAACTGTAACACAATTTTTGTTCCTGTATTATAAATGTGATTTCCTAATTGGTTCTATCATAAAAACATGAGAAATGTGTATTAAACTGCAATCTCTAATGGAACGAGGCTATTCTGGCGGACTGGGTCCACATCAGCCACCATTAGGATCTTAAGTTTCTTCCCAAGTCTTACTGGTAACCTCCACTGCAGGATAATCTTTTGCAGCTAGACCCACCATAACAACTCTGATAAGCCCCTTGGGTACTTACCTTAAATGTTCCCTATACTGGTGAAGACATCTAATATATACATTTAAATGCTCCTTCAGCCATGCATGTTGTCCAGTGTGACCGACTGTACCACACCACAGGCATTGGGAGGTTTGTGTGATCATCATCATAGGCTATATCACTTGTAGCCGAATATGATTGTTTTTCAAGTGTAGAGTTTTGGTGGTGGGTCCACAAATGACTGTTGAGACCTATTCTGGATACACATGGTCCTATGGAGTGAGGACATAGATTTCCAGATGGAAGGCAGTTGGTTTGTGTAATATAGGGCAGTATGAAAGATTGCAGTAAGCTTCCTCCTGCAGGATAGGAAGGATATGGACAGGTTCCTAGCAACCCAAGTGGTGTAATGCCAACTCACCTTCCCAACCCATCTAACTGGATACATCTTCCGATGGTTACACAAGTGCACTGAACATGTGAGTGCAACATTTTTCCGAATGAAACAGTGTGTTTGAGGAGCGGGACATCTGTAGGGAGAGCAAGGTGCTTGTTTATAAAGCTATTTCCTCCCAACCCTGCTATATGTCTGCAAAGTGTGGACTGTCTACAGATGTCACACTCAACTCCTGGAAGAATTCCATCAGCGTTGCCTTTGAAAAATCCTGCAAATCTCTTGGGAAGACAGGCGGACAAATGTCAACGTGCTAGAAGAAGCAAAGACCATCAACACTGAAGTGATGCTCCTATGCCATCAACTCCGCTGGACTGGCCATATTGTCCAAATGCCCAATCACCATCTCCCAAAGAAGTTACTATACTCCCAACTCAAGAACGGGAAATGTAATGTTGGTGGACAGGAAAAGAAATTTAAAGATGAGCTTAAAGCCAACCTTAAAAACTGGCATAGACACCGAGAACTGGGAAGTCCTGTATTGTTATTGTCGTTGTTATTTGCTTAACTATTTGATTTGCTTGTTTACTATTGTCGTGTTATGTTTTTACTGTATTGTGTTCTGAGGCTTCGGCCTATGTAAGCCGCATCGAGTCCTTCGGGAGATGCTAGCGGGGTACAAATAAAGTTAATAAATAATAATAATAATAATAATTGAGTGCTCTAACTGGAGGTCAGCTGTGACCAGCAGTGCTGTGGAATTTGAAGGTACAAATGGAGGGAGAAAGGGAGAAATGTGCCAAGAGGATGACATGTCAAGCCAACCCTGACTGGCACCGCCTTCCACCTGGAAATCGATGTCCTCACTGCGGAAGAACATGCGGAACAAGAATAGGTCTCCACAGTCACCTATGGACCCATCGCCAAGACACTACACTTGGAGGATCATCATCCTCAGACTATGAGGGATCACCAAAGAAAGTAAGTATGGAACATTTGAGAAATGCTAAAGCATCTCGAGAATTGACACTGCTTGAGCTGAAAAAAAAATAGAAACAGATCTCCTTTAAAGAATTTTATTTTTGAATAGAACTGAATTAAACAGCAAAAGAAGGAAAAAATACAAGACTGTTCCCTGCCCCTGCTCCATTTCATACTGCCCGCCGCAGTGAATAACTGCACCATACACAGCTAGGTTTCATGCTGCAATACAAAGAATGGAAAACTACAAAATCTGAACTTAGAAATCATTGCATAAATGTCCTGGCAATGTATGACAGTAGCACTGGAGCAATGGCTTTTGTAATACAGTTTCAACCCTGGCAACGAGACACAATAAAGGTTCTTGGTGTTCACAGGAGACACAGTTAATAAACAAGCTTCAAGCTATTAGTGCCATGCAATCCATATTAAATATTCTTATTCAGATTTCTCTCTCTCTCTCGTTCTGTAGTGGTCAGTGCTGATTGCTGGCCAATTTTGTGGCAGGAAACTCACGGTCACTAACTCCTATCTCCCATTAATGCTTCTGCACTGTCATGCTGGAAGTAAAAATCATTTGCCATTTTAGACCGTCCCAAGGTTAACTATTTGCAACCTAACGTAGGCATTGTTTACAATATAGCTGCGCCCAGTTACTGAATTCATTTTAATTTTCTGCACTTTCTTCAAGCACAAATTGTAAGGCATACAATCCTATCTTGTCAGATTTTGATTATACAACAAAGCCATGATCTGTAAGTGGTGTATTACTCATTACTATATTCAAGTTAATTAATAAAAGTCAGTATTATTAGTTCCCCGGACCTCCAATAATATATGAAAATTTGCTTTGTTTAACAACTAGAAATAACTCAGTTTTTGATGAAGTAAACCAAATTTTGAAAACAAAAGTGTTTCTAAAATATCCACAGGCACAACACAGCTTAGTCACTGCACTGCATTTTAAATGAGTGAATTCCAAGAAGCCGAAGAGAACAGCAAGCTTTGTGAAATCCCAGCTATATTCACTTGCTGCCAGGATGTAGGCAGCCTCCCTGGGGCGCTCAGAAAGGAGCAGCAAGCAGGTCTTATGTTTAAATTTTCAAAATGACATGATGCTAGTCAGACCTTTTTATGTTCCAAATTTTCAGGTGATGCTGAATACACGCTTTTGCTAAAAAAACAAACTAGTAAAATAGCCGTTTTATTCTGTGGAAAAAGGTTACATGAAATTTATTAGAAAACAGGTAGAAGGGTTAGCAGGAAACACCACAAAATTACTTCATTCTTCTTACACACAGGTTTAAATTTCAGCTATGCTACAATACAGAATAAGAAGGGAGAAAAAACAGCTCTCAGTCAAGCCTCAGCGTAACGTTATTTCTAATTACACAGTGCAGAAGCTCATTTTAGTAATACAACTTCTCAAAGCATAAACGCAGTGATCCTCGTGCTGTTAGCCTTTTACCTTTTACAACAAGGGTATGCTCTGGGACAAACGTTAAGAGTGAGCAGATAGCAACATCACGTAGGACTTTGTGAAAAATGTATGCCTTCATACACAAAGCAACATGAGCTTTCGAAGTTACACAGAGTGGCCCACTATCTTCCACGGGGGCGTTTCTGTGGAAGCAATTTACATCAAGGCAGGGAAACCTGTGGCCCTCCAGATGCTCAACTCCAGATCCCATCCGCCCCTGCTAGTTATGGTCAATTGTAAGGAATGGTGGGAGCAGTTCCCCAATCTCTGAAAGAGTATAAATTCTCCAATCACGGCTAACATATTGAGTGAGTTACTGCTCCGATAAACAGGGCTAGCACCTTCTTGCAAATGTTCTGTTATAATCTCAATTCATCAAGCAATTATCTTGAGGGAATTAAAGTTTGTTCCGAGTTGTACATAAAAACAAAAAGGAAACTATGGTCACGTAAGATCAGATAAATTCTAATGGTTAATACACTGAGATTCTAAAACGTAATATTTCTGAAGCTCTTTAGGAGTCGCTCTTCTTTTTGTTCTTCTTCAGAAAGGAAGGCGTACGGAACTTCTTCTTCTTCTTGGACGGAGACTTCCCAGGAGACTCATCCCCACCTGGCTCGGCCGCTGCCCCCTCCTCAGCCAACGGGGCCGCTGCCTCTTCGCCAGGCGGAGGGGGGGCATCTTGGGTTTCAGGGGGACATTCAGTCTGGCTTTGAGCAACATCTTTGCCACATTTATCTTCTTCTTCTTCTTCGTCTTCTTTTTTAAAGGTTGAAATGCCAAGGGCTTCTGAAGTCTCATCAGGGGTGAGGTCTGGGAGGCTTTGCTTGAAAGTTGCAGCATCACTGTCGTAATTGCAAGCCTGGTTAGGCTGCCTCTCTAATGAAGCAATCAACAGGACATAGATATTAATATGTGCCTAGGACGTCAACAGACTCTTAGTGGAAATCAGCTCTGTCTGGGAAAAGAATATCCAGAGCTAGGGTCAAAATCCCAGGGCAGACAAATGCAGTATTCCTTTGGAGCCTGTCACGCTATTGTTTTTGATTTTTTAAAAAAAATAAATGGTTCAAATCTATACCAAAAATAGAGAATGTGTCAAAAATTGCTGATGTATTTAAAGTGACATCATTTACTGATACAGTTCTCTAAAAGTATATATAAAAATATATTGCTTTCATTAGATATACTTGGAAATCTGAAGTGTGGATTACTTAGTTTATACCAGTGGTTCTCAACTTTTTTTTGACCATGGACCACTTGACCAGGGACCACTCTCCAGCATCAGTACCAAAAGGGTTATGAATCCGTTTTTGGTCAACTTTAGATTCAGTTTAGCTATTTCGAGTGCTGGTTCAAAAAACTGCATTGGATGGAACACATCAGCTCCAATTTCTGATACAGAACATATGCTATCCATTAGTCGCCATCTGTTTTAAACAGTGGTTTTAATGTTGAGATAAATTATTTTAATGTTTACATATGTGTATAATCTATTTATGTCCCGGCATTTAATGTTTGCCATTGTATGTTGTGCTCCGCCCTGATTCCCCTTCGGGGTGAGAAGGGTGGAATATAAATGTTTTAAATAAATAAATAAATAAACAAATCTGCTCGCCAACAGAAAACCATATTTAATAATCTAGAGCTGATGTGGTAGTAGTAATTTTTCGTGGGTAGTCAGCCTCTCCCCCTCCTGACACTCCCGTTGCCTTGGCACTATAAGAGGGCTTTGCAGGACCAGTCACTCTCGTTGCCACCGTGGTGAGGCCATGGATCATATTTTTGTTCTTTCGCATCACTGGTTGTCCACTGACCACAGGTTGGGAACCACTGGTTTATACAAATAGAATATGCAATTTTTCCTATTTCTAATGTCCCCGCATTTTCAGAATGCAAAAATGTCCTCTCAAAAAGACCTCCCTTGATATCAGATATTGTAAAATGTCCACAATGGAGGGGAAAATTCTTAGTGGAAAAAAGCTGCACTGCAAAAGCATGCATCCCCCCACTTCCATAACACTACCTTTCTATCTTGCAATTAACAATCTTCGGAAGTTAAAACAGCTGAAAAAAAGTTGTATTAGAGAGAAATCACATCAAACTCAGCAAAACAAAATGTTAAAAGAGACTTTTAAATTATGTTAAGGTAATTTGAAAGCAGAGTCAGAGGATAAAGCCATTTGGAAATTTGTAAGCGGTAATTAGTTTTCTTCAAAATACTTTAAATGTTCCACTACTTTTCTTCAGTCAGTATACTACATTTTATGCAGCACAATTTTTTAATTTTCAGAAAATGAACTGGCACATGAATAAATCTGCCAAGGAAAACGGCTTCATTAAAACGGTGCTATAAAGAGCTGCTTCATAATGTGGTTCTAGTCAGTTTCAAAAGGGGAAGGACATGGAACATTTATACCCTGAGGGGCATGTGATGTGTGTCTGCTTCCATTTTTTGTGTCTTGTTTGAAATGTCCCTTTGTTTAGCATGTAGATAAGGGACCATGTATAGGAGCCAGTATGTACTGTACATACTCATGTATACGTTGGCCTCATGAGTAAGCCGAGGGGAAAATTATGGATTGTGATCTGACCCATGGACAAGTTGAGGAGCGTTCTGCAGAGGGGGAAATCACCAATGCTGACCAGTGCTATTTCCCCACCCAGGAACACAAAATGGGCTAAAGTGGAACCATAGTGGAGAGTGTAGATGGGGTAGGGCTTCTTTTAGATTCTCCCAGGACAGACTAAACCAGTGGTTCTCAACCTGTGGGCCCCCGGGTGTTTTGGCCTACAACTCCCTGAAATCACAGCCAATTTACCAGCTGTTAGGATTTCTATTAGGTCAATACATCTGGGGACCCACAAGCTGAGAACCACTGGACTAAACTCGCCTTACACCACTCTACTCAATACTTTGTTAAGCTATAGTACTGATGATGTTGACCTGGGGAGAAGTTAACCCAGTGTTTTTAGGTTGATTTTTGATTGAAATTTCTTGTCTTAAACGTGAGTATATTGGGTATATAGTTTCAGAACATCATTTGGGGTTCTTCAGGTATGCCATTTTCTGAAACTGCAAGTGATGTCCTCATTCTTTTGGGATGTTCTGCAAGAAGATGGTGAGCTGAAAGAATATTTAAGGCAAAGCCAGAGGTGTTCCTTGGCTGAAAATGGAGGTTTCTGGATGGGATGTTTTGCATAAACAGGCAGAATCTGTTAAGAGTTTGAGTTTTGGGGGGTGGGGAGCCCAAGGAGCCACAGAGGTTCAAAGGTTGCATGGTTCCCATCCCTGCACTGAAAACAATAGACATCTGAAACATCAACACAACAGTATGAAATAAGCTCGTCTACTTTTTTTTTTTACAAAAAAGTCAATTTAACAATTTTTGTTATTTATGCAAGAAGCAACACAATAGTAATTAATCTTTTTTTAAGGGGAATAAATTAGTAGTTTAAGATTAAAATCCTTTAATTAAGATTAAAAGATTAAGTGATGATTTGAGCAATAGCTTATGTGGCTACCAACATACACACTTCATTTGGAAGCCACATTGAAATGTAATTTAGGTATTAATGCTAAGGGCATTCAGGAAGATGAATGCTCCAATTTCAAATGCTCTATTTCACCCAAAGCCATGTTGGACTTTTGCCAGAAAGGCAAAGTATTTGGCTCACTTTACGAGTATCTGACCCATTTCTCCCTTTCATGGGCTTGTTCCTTCTTTTAACCAAAGATCTACTCCTTCTGCTAGCAAGAGGAAAGTACTGAGCTAGATTCCTCAGAACAACACCTAAATTTCATTCTATGTTGGAAATGTATCTAACAGCTGATGCCTCCCTTCATCCAACAAATCCCTCACTGTCACATCTGCCAAATACCCCTACAAAATACCTGCTTTTAGTGGTCAGTTTCGTCTTGTGGCCAATGTGGAAGGGAAATGTAATAACAGATCTTCCTGTCTGAGGTTGAAGCATTACTGAGGACTTCAGAGGCAAAGATCTGTTACTTCCTACAGCCTTTGGGACATTTTAAAAAATTAATTGTGTCTAAAGTGACTTGATAAACTTAAAGTTGCTTCTGGTGTGAGAGAATTGGCCATCTGCAAGGATGTAGTCCAGGGGACACTCGGATGTTTTACCATCCTGTGGGAGGCTTCTCTCATGTCCCTGCAAGGGAAGCTGGAGCTGACAGATGGGAGCTTACTCCGTCTCGTGGCTTRGAACCACTGAGCTTGAGGTCAGCACTTCAGCCGGCACAAGGGTTTAACCAATTGTACCACCYCAGCTCCCTGGGTTTTTTTGTTGTTGTTTTATGCTACAATTCACATCCTTAAAGTACAGACTATCGTTTTACTAATGTAATTATGATGTAATTTTTCCTCTAAAGCAATTGAAATAGTTAAGCATATTCATACTGTATAAATGCCCGACAAAAGGAGAAAACATCACAGAAGATGCAAGAGAATGAAGCAAAGCACAGACAGGTCAGGGAAAGCAGCAGCAACAGGAATGGGATGGTACTTACTATGGCAACAGGTACTCTTTAGCATATCCACCTCCTGTTTGTAATGCAGCCACAAGAAGAAAAAAGCACAAGTAGAGAATCTATGCATCCATCACAGCCATTATATTAAAAGAATGGGCAGTCCCATTCTTATAGAATACAGAATGAGGTGGTATGAACAGACAACTTTGTAACACACACGTGGTAAATCTCAGGGTTAAAAAAACACACGGAACAAATCTTAGATTACACCTCTCTTATTGCTTATACCAGTCCGTTGAAATGTGATTAAAAGATGTCTCTGTCTCTGTCCCTGCTCTCGTTGGGTAGAGACCACAGGAGAAACAAATTTTAATCTAAATTAGAACAGAAACAGAAAACGAAAGGTGTAATCCAATTACAATAATGCTTAAGAAATGTGCAACCACCAAGCAGAATTCATGAAATTTCTGCCACTTCAACGAACAGTTTTGCCTATTCGTTTAAACAAATGAGTTTTGTCAAATTCTTCTTCTACCGGAATATGACTGTCCTTTGTAAGTAGTTGGGTGTTCTGCTGAACACAGATGAACTCCTGACCTAAACAACTCTATTGACATTGAAGTCAATGAATCAGAAAGGCTTGAGTCCGGATGGAGTCTACACAATCTAATTCCAGGTTAAGTACCAAATTATGAATAATTTGGTATGATTTCAGGCAATCCTGAAGACTTTGAAAACTGTCTCTTTAGGCTGGCTATCAGAGCAAAATAACAAGTGGTACATTTTAGGAATGCATACAGAGTAATGAAAACTGGGACAACAGATAAACCATGTATTCACCAATATCCTGATAATTTTGACATTCCAGTATCAAGGGAGACCCAATCTTTACACAATAGTATCAGGAACTACTGCTGACAAACATTTCTGCCAACAGAAACTGAAATTACAGGAGAAAAGGGATATGCTGGAGAAGAGTAATCGAAGTGGTGGTGGTTGTTAAGGTAGCTCAGTAATGACGTTCTCTAAATCAGCTTTTCTCATCCTTTTTACTATGAAGGAACCCTAGAAATATTGTTCAGATCTAAAGGAACTGAAACATAGAAATATACTGAATTTCTTCCATTTTGAGACTCACTTCTTTCCTAGATAAACATCTCTGAAAATGGGGTGCGTCTTAGAATCACAGGTATATTGTGTATTTCTAGTGGTGGTGGTACTGAAATCAGAGTGCATTTTACAATTGAAGAAGTATGAATCTACAGCTGATTTTTACAAAAATTCAGTCAGGCTAGAATTTAACCTAAGTATGGTCATTAAACACTTATAACTGCTCAACTGGATTCTAGCCGAACTCCTTTTTCTATCAATAAATTTGTTGCTATGGAATAAGGGACCAATTTCTCTCAGTGAAGCAAGATTTTACAAAGCATTCCTACTGAGAGGGATGAAGTACTTTCCCCATATCGGAGAGATTATCACTATGGATGAGTGGGGAGGTGGATTTATGGAATCGTTCAGATGCTGGCTGGGATTTCACAAGAAGACATCTTGAAGTTATAGTGAAACATCCACTTGAGCTCATTTCAGTGCTTATTGTTATGAAAGGTATACAGTAATTTGACTATACTTGGAATCTTTTAATAGCACCATAGCACAAAAGAAAGAAAAAAGAGTTGTCTCAGGGTTGAGACAGGTAACAAAAACACACACACAACTGAAATGACTGAAGGGAGTAAGCAGCTTCCTTAAGACAGAGAAAAAAAGGATAGAAGACTTTTTAGTACTGAAAACTAAAGAGAAAAGAAAGCAGAAGCTGACAGACTTGCACAAAGCTGGAGATGAAAAAATCTTCCTTTTTCAAAATGAAAGAACAAATAATATCCACTATGAAACTCCTCATACAAATTAATCAAGACATGGTGCTGCCCACTAGGTTTAGACTTCAAGGAAGTGAGCACCTGATAAGCCATGTGAGCTGAACAAGATGCTTCAAATCTCCAAATGTCAGGGAGAAACAAGAGAAGAAGCTGACATGTTGCTAGAAAGAGAACACTAGCGACACTAGAAAGATCTTGGTCTGACCCAACGAGGGAATTTCTATGTTCTCAATGCACATTTCTTTATTATTGTGAATGCAACCACAACCACAAAATTTAGCTACATGACTCTACAGAGAAAAACACAAAACATTCTTTCCTCCCAACAGAGAATTCAGAGAAAATTAAAAACCTAGGTGCAGCTTCCATAGACTCTTATATCTTTGAGGCCATACCTTCCTCTGGCTTAACCGGAGTGCTGGGTGGAGTGCAAGCAACAGTGTGGTCAGGAGAACCTTTTTCTCTTTGCTGTCTAGCATCTTCTGAATCTTCTAAAAACAACAAAACACCAGAATACAGAGCTTACAAATATGACCACACTCCTTCATATTAAATGTACAGAAAAAGCAAATGATATATAGATAATAATAATAATAATAATAATAATAATAATAATAATATACTTTATTTATACCCTGCCACCATCTCCCCAAGGGGACTCGGGGCGGCTTACATGAGGCTAAGCCGAACAACACATCAATAAAAACAACAAAGCAATAAGCAAATAAAACAATACAATTAATATAACTCATATATAAACAATAACACGCAAAAATTTAAAAACTATGGCTGGGTCAGATGTAATAGTTAAAAAAAATAAATGACATATATCGTTTATTATTACTGGGAAAAAAACATTTTCAGAGGAATAAAATAAGCAAAACAGATGAGCACTATCAAGCGAAGGCTAGGCTTTACACTTGTGATACCTATCGCTATAGTGCTCTCTGTTAAATGAACTACAGCACCTTGATGTTTGCATTTGAAATTTGCTTTGGCTAATGGTAACGGAGGACTGTAATGTCCTGATCTACAGTGCCTTGGAAAGCCTTTGGCTGAAAAGTTAGATTTCTGGAAGGTGCAACTACCATGACAAAACTATGTCATCATCATACACTGGCCTTCAATAGTTTCAAACCAGGAAATCCCGGAACCAGTTTGTGGCTCAGGGCCCTTCCACACAGCCATATAACCTAGAATACCAAGGCAGAAAATCCCACAGTATCTGCTTTGAACTGAGTAATCGGATTCCACACTGCCATATATTCCAGTTCCAAGCAGGAAATGTGGGAGTTTATTCAGTTGTGTGGAAGGGGCCTCAGATGGGGATTATACAAAATAGAGAACACTGATGTACATTAAGGACTTTCTTTTCTGCACTTTTGTGGTAATTTGTTTCCTGGCTGCCACACTTTGAAGATAGATTTGAACTGCATTAAATGGTCAGTGTAGGCGGTGCCTGTGCAGGACCTCGGCCAACATATTCAAATGACACATACTAAGGATTCAGAGAAAGTAAAATAAAATACAAACACAGATGCAAACATTTTGCAATGCTTTCAGATCAATTCAGCCAACCCATCTATATTATCACTTTACAGGGAAAACAATGAACTGAGATCAAGAGCAATAAAACATAACTGAACTGTTGATTTTTTTAAAAAAGACACAAGTTCCTGTGCTGTGTATGTATACACACATAGAATAGAACCATAAAAATAAATGTACAAGCTACTAACATCTTCCATTCCTTTGTACATTTTTTACACTTGTTCGTTTGGTCCTTTTTTTCCAATGTAAAAGTTTCTTCACTTTGTGACCTGAGTCAGTTTGCAATCGCTTTGAGAACATGATAATACAATTTCAGTATGTTTTTAACTGACATTCTTTCTGCTATTATGTCACTGGGAGTGTTTCTACTGCCTTCATTCTTAATATGAGTAGAGCACTGAGTCTTTTTGACATTACAAATCCTGCCAAAATAATCTTGTCCCAATTAATCTTTGTTTGCTAGGAGTTACATACAACTGATCAGAGACAGAATGAGGATGCATACAGAGATTCCCATCTCTTTCTGCTCCAATTACTCCATTAAGCACTATCAGATAGAGGTAAAAAGAGCATTTTCCTTGCAATAATGGATTGAGTCTTCTCTTCCTCCTGCAGATATCCCCTTGGGCAAACAACTGAAAACTAAAAACACCTGAGAGCTTTTCACAGCCTCCCTTCAAAACTCACATACAATTAAAACAGCGTTTGTGGTGTAATGATGATCATGGTGGTCCATTACTAGGATTATTCAGCCCAACCTACCCATGGCCTCAGTCTAATCACTGTCTATTGGTCTAAACCACCTCATGTAGTGGCTATGAAGACAATATAGAAATAGATAGAACATGTAAACTATACCAAGGACATTGAAGAGCACAAAAAAATTAAGTGGCAACAATGGCATGGTTAAACTACATCTATAGATGTAAAAAATACAGAATATAGCAAAGGCTTCAAATGTTGCAACAATCTCCGCCAACCCACAGGCTACTTCCATTGCACCTTTGCTGCCTCTCCCAGGATAGAACACTGCTAGAGAAATGCTCTACAGTCTTGTCCTCCTTCTCTTGAGGAAAAGAAAAAGGGCAATTTTGTGGCAGACACAGTTCTCCTTCCTCTTCCTCTGACTCCTTTCACCCCAACAGCCTCTCCCATCCATAGTTTGCATGGTCCAAATATCGATGTGATTTGATTACAAGATTTTTGATCATTTTTATAATTTGCTTCTTTTCAAATATTACCAATAATCAGTCTGAAAAAGACTGCCTTCCCATTCTAAACTACCATGCTTTAGATATTATACCTTAGTTTCACCCTTTTTAGATTTAAAATGAATCATCACATTTAAGGAAGAACAACACAGCCCAACAACATATGGTTTTTAGGCCTGTTCCTGGGAATATTTGGGGCTCTGATGCAGAAAATGGTACCGCATAGGCCACATTTTATGGAATTGAATGTTTGCCAATATTTGTTGTCAACCACCCTGAGGAGTCCCCTTGGGGAGATAGGACAGAATATAAATAAAGTTGTTGTTATTGTTACTGTTATTGTTATTATTATCTCAGTTTCTTATAGATGGTTATCATGGTTTTCTATAGGTGAGCAGATGGTGACTGATAGATGGCATATAACAACAACAACAACAGATCCCAAATGTAGACTCTGCAAGTAAGCAGATGAAACAATAGAATACATCCTCAGCTGCTGCAAGAAGATTGTGCAGACAGACTACAAGCAGAGGCATAACACCGTTGCTCAGATGATCCCCTGGAACTTGTGCCACAAATACCCTCTGCCTGCAACAAAGAACTGATGAGATCACAAGCCGGAAAAAGTTACAGAAAATGAACACATCAAACTGCTCTGGGACTTCCAGATTCAGACAGACAGAGTTTTGGAGTACAATAATCCTGACCTCATGATTGTGTTAAAAAAGCAAAGTATGGATTGTCGATGTTTCAATCCCAGGTGACAGCAGGATTGAAGAGAAACAACTGGAAAAGATGACACAATATGAGGATTTAAAGATTGAACTGCAAAGACTCTGGGGCACAAACCAGTAAAGGTGGTCCCAGTGGTGATCGGCACACTGGGTGCAGTGCCAAAAGACCTTGGCCTGCACTTAAACCCAATCAGGACTGACAAGATTACCATCTGCCAGCTGCAAAAGGCCACCTTACTGGGATCTGCATGCATTATTCGCCAATACATCACATAGTCCTAGACACTTGGGAAGTGTCCGATGTGTGATCCAATACAACAGCCAGCAGAGTGTCTGCTGTGGACTCATCTGGTGGTGTTTCAAATAATAAAAATAACTTTATTGTATACCCCGCCACCATATCCCTGAAGAGACTTGGGGCAGCTTACAAGGGGGCAAAGCCCACGTTACAAATAAAAACAGCATTAAAATCAATCAAATAAAAACATAACACAATCAAAAGACGTCATCTTAAAACAATAAAGCTGAGATAACAGTCAAAGCTGGAATCAGGCTCAAATAAGTGCAATGCTTCCGAGATGGAGCCAGTGGAAAGTGCGGAAAAACAATGAACAGAAGCTGAGGGATACCCTTAAAAAAGTATTGAGTAACCAACAGGTGGGCCAGAAATAAAGTGAGATATGAGATATATGTTTTGTATCTCACAAACCAAAGCTGATGGGAGCAACTGGAATTAGCAGGCCAAATATACCCAGAAACACATCTAACATATGAGGCACCAAATGCGCATTAGCCAGTGCAATCTATCTGATGCTAGCTAATGGAAAAATGCTTACACTATCCACATTCCCACTTTCTTAAAGGGGAGGAACAACAGTCCTACAGATAGATTTAATTACAATTCTGTGAAGCAGAATTCTCTAACATAAGATACATATTCAATTAATGTCACAGTAGAACCGCAGCAGGATCACATCAGCTCATAGAAGAAACACACTTGGACACATATGCTCACAAACCCGACATCACAGACGAATGATAAAGTTAATGCACACCAACCTTCTGTTTGTCTCTGTTTCCTTTCTACTTCTTTGCGATATTCTTCCAGTTCTTTGTCTGTGAATTTGTTGAAGGGATTTGGTCCTGCAGTACTCACGATGACTCGTGGCTGGTACTCCTTCTCAATTATTGCCTTCGATGCTGTCACCAATTCACCCTAATTGGAAGAAAAGGCAATTCATTCACCAATTAACATATAGAGCACCAACAATTTTGGGGGGGGGGGGACACAGAACAATACGGGAAAACAATGGGGGAAATTATTTAAATTAGATACAAACATAACACTGAGGAGGTTTTCATTTTATTTATTAAAGTCATTAGGGACAGTTTCTTGGGTCTCACATCCCACTTTCTATATTTTGTTTTCAATCTCAGCCCCCTCCCCCTCTTTTTTAAAAAATGAACATTAACAAAACCCATGGATAATAACACAGCTCAACCAAAAAAATTTTTTTTCTTAGTGTCTTTGTTTTTAGGCCCGTTCCTAGGATTATTTGGAGTGCCGATTCAGAAAATTGCATTGGCTAGACTATATCAATTCTAGATTATTAAATATGGTTTTCTGTAAGCAAGCAGATAGCGACAACTGGATGGCATATGTTCTGTATCAGAAACTAGAGCTGATGTGGTCTATCCAATGCAATTTTCTGAATCAGCTCCCCAAATAACCAAAAGTAACTCTTTTGGTACTAATGTTGGAAAGTGGTCCCCAGTCAAGTGGTCCCTGGTCTAAAAAAGTTTGGGAACCACTGGTCTACATGAACTACAGCAACCTGAGCTGTTACATATTACTCGAAAAATACACTGACAGCTGCTGGTCTTATTTCACTGTGAACAACATGAGGCTTTTTTGAGTAGAAAAGCAGCATACACAGTAGCTAATTTCAGAAATAATAAAAACATTAGGTCTTTTTGCTAGATTCTCCATTTTCATTCCGAATTATTTTGATTTATCTACATAGTTTCCTGGTGTTTTAGAGAACAAACCTTGAAAGATGATCAATCAAACCATAGTCAGTTTGAAGGGACTCAATGTAAATAGCATACAATTACAAATATTATTCCCTATAAAACTTTAAACTTTTAACTAGGCTGGACTTTGTGCAAACCACAAAGCTTTCATTCACAAAGATGACGATGGATGCTAACAGTTGTACTGAATATCATTTGAAGTCAGAATGTGTCTTTGAGAGATAAAAAGGGAAGAGTGCTGTGGGAAATAGTCCTTTTTCTGCTGGACCAATGAAGTTAAAACATGTTTTGTAATAACATTATCTGAAAATAAGAGCTTATTTCTTAGCTTTTTTTCCATAGCTATGAAACAAGACAGAAATAAGGACAGAAGTCTAGAAATTATTTTTGTATGTCATGGAGGTGTAGGAGCTAGAATTAAATCTTGCCCAGGGGTAACATCAATTCCAACATTTGCTTTCCTCCAGAATTCTTTATAAATTAATATTTTTCACTATCATTTGTACAACACTTTGGAAAATACTGGTTTCCTGTCCTCAAAGTTTCTAGGGATGGAAGAAATATTGAAGCCAATAGACATAAATACAGCACTGTTCTGTGGCATGTTGAGGGGGAGATAACTGTCAGTCTTCCACGTCACATAGCTAATTCATACAATCAACTTCTGTCAAGAGTTAGCTTTAGGCTAGTCATCTGGCAAGATAATATTCAGAATAAACAAAACCAAACATTTTCTGTACCCACAAACTGAAGATACAACTATAAGCAACGGTTCCCAAGGAAGACCATATATCTGAAATGCTTTTTAAGGAATACTTTCAATATAGTTTTAGACATTTGTTTTTCTTCATCTTTCACTATTTTGGATTTGTCCCTCTTCCTTGCCTTTCTTCAGTCACACCAAATCAAATCAACAAGCAAGACAAAACAAAGTTCAGGCCTTGCCTAGTTGATAATTCCCATGCTCCAGAACTGGCACTGATACAGTGAACTGGGATTACAGGAGACATCACATAAAAAAGCAGCAACAGGTTACATAAAAGCCTAAATCCAATTGTCAGTCCCAACCAGATCCAACCATTGGATCAACTGCTGGCTACAAGTCAAGACTTACATTCGGCTGGTTTCTTGCAATAAGGATTGTTGAAATAAAGTAAGTAAACTGCTTGTGTGGAAGGCACATGCACCGATATAATCTGCACATACGATTATATTTTGTGTCAAATTAATACAAATGATAACAGGTTGTGATCCAACAAAAATGTGTTCTCTCTGAAAAAGTGTCACTATCAACACAAATTTACACTGTAGGAAGAAATGCTTTACAGCCATCAACAATCTTTCAGAATATGCTGACTGAGTTCAGACTAATGTAATCATGAACATATTTCAAAAGCTGGTAAAAAGGGATTTAACATTTTTCTTGTACTCTGCAATTCCTCACACAAACTGGATTGCAACTGTAGCAGAACAATCAATTCATTGTTCAATGAAGGAAATCTGAAACATCCACATTTGCTACATAGTGGTAAATATAAAATGAAGATTACTAACACTGAGTGATACAGGAGGAAAAAAATTATTATCTGCAAGTATTCATTTCTTTCGTGGGTGCTTGTTGTACAAAAAAGTCTACAGAGAATACTTAACTGTGACTTCCACTGATCCATCAAGCAGAGACGGAGCACAGGCAGAACAGATTATCTTGCCTCAAACTAATGCACTAAGCAGATGCTATTGTTTTCCAGAAGAACAACATTTGTGTTTGCCTTCTGAGCCAGATCTTGAGACTGTTGCCATCTAGGTTTTCTATGGGAATTCATATAAAAATGTCCTGTTTTGAATTCTCCATACCGGAATGAAGATTTATTTTCAAGACTATTGGCTTGCTACACTTTAGGACTGGTTTTTTTTAAAAAATAGCTACAGTTTCAGATCCATGTACTTGTTCCAATTAGGCTTTGTACATGCTTCGTAAAAAGACTGTAGGAATTCATAATTAACCTTTAGATTAGAGCTTTCCAAACTGTGTGTCATGACACCTTAGTGTCTGATGTAGTGTGTAGGTGTGGTGCTTGAATAAACTGAAAAATCCAAGTCTGAGTGAAATAAGCAATAAATCTATGAGTCTATGTGAAATAAGCAAAAAATCATATTATATATATATATATATATGAGAAAGCTTTTCATGAGATATGGATTTATCAGTATCTCATGAATACCGATCGGTAGTCATTTAGGTATTCAATTAAGGGATTGGCTTGACCTCCTGTTTGCTAGTAAAATCAAATTACAGTGTTGCGAAATTATGCACATCTAAAAAAGTGTCACCAACCTGAAATGCTTGGAGAGCTCTGCTTTAGATGCAATACTCCAGATCTGAACAACTCAACAGTAGTAAGCGGCCAATGTTAAAATAGGCTTCACGTCTTCTGACAACTCTTCCTCCCCCTCCCTCTCTGGGCCCCATGTTGAGCAGGTCTGCCATAAGTAAAGGGGAGCTGTGGGGGGAAGGGGTAAGAGGCAAGCTGGAATGTGCCTTTGAATTGGGCTACCTCCTCTCCCCTGGCTCTGGGATGCCTTTTTCTCTTTGTCTCACCCAAACTGGAGTCAGGGAATAACAACAACAACAACAACAACTACTACTACTACTACTTTATAGACCTCTCTATCTCCAACAACAACAACAACAACAACAACAACTTTATTTATAGAACTCCCTATCTCCCCGAAGGGACTCAGGGCGATTTTAAACACATATGGCATTCAATGCCAGGAAAAAACGTAATAACCAACTGCATCAAAACAATGCACATCAAAGAAAATAGAACCACCATTACTATAAACTTAATACCAAATAAAAATTAGCCAAAAATAAAACTTGACAATCCTAGCAAACATAATCACACAATATGAATTTAAATAGAATAAAATGCAAAACAACTAGAACCATGATTGGAAGTAAAATGGTTTCCAAAAGGCTGAGATTAATTCCAGTAGCTATAAAGATTTAATATATCTAGGTGATGTTATATATCAAGACATATTAGTCATCCTCCTCTCCGTATGCATAGGTGTGTTTTTAGCAGCTTTTTGGGAGGGAGTTCCAGAGGTAGGGAGTGACCACAGAGAAGGCCCCCTCTCTCGTTCTGACCAGCCGTACTTGAGATGGGGGTGGGACCAAGAGTAGGGCCTCCTTCGCATATAGCAGAGCTCAAGCAGGTTTGTAAATGAAGATGTGGCTCTGCAAATATTCTGGGTCTGAACCGTTGGCCTTAGCCAGAAAAGAAATTATAGAATTTATAGTTTGGTAAGGCACCAGCACTTTTTGCCAAAGAAGGCTAAAGACCTCATAAAGTTACAAGTCCCATGACTGGCAGCGGGAGAAATGGTGAGAAGGGTAGCCTTTTCAGGATTCCTGAAATCCTTGTGGGGGGGGGGGGGGCACATGTGGCCTATGAGTGGAACATACGTAGTGCAATACTCATTCACGTCTCTCTCTAACCAATTTTTCTTAGAGGAAAACATGTACAGCCACGTTTACATCATCTGTATTGCATTATTCCCAGTTATATTTGAAGAAATTACACTGGACTGTCTGGGATGCTAACACAAGGATCATGTGTAAAAGAATACTACCCACGGCAGCTTATAGCCTAATATAAGTTATTTATGATCTCAAAGTTAGTAAACTGGCACTCTTTTGAAGTTATTTTATATCAAAACATACATATGTCTAACTTGCAGACCCATCTAATTCTTTTTACATGAATGCATCAACAAAAGCTAGAAACCAGCGTTCAAGAGAAATTAAAAGGTATATAATAGTATATACAGCAGTATGACAGGGCAGTACCTTTCTAATAGAGACAGATTTAGCGGGACTAAAGGCCTGCTCTGTGGGATCGAGCCCTTCAATTGTTTCCGTACAGTCTGAGAGGGGAGCATCCTGCAACAGTAAATTGAGTGAACAGAGCAAACCGAGCTCAGGCTTCACATTATCAGCTAAGAGCATTGCGCATGAGCTAAACACATGCAGGAAAACAGTAAATGTTGATGCTAAAGCAGTGAGAACAATGCAACATGCAAGAGAAGTTAACCCCACCTTACCAATGATCACTATGACAATGACACTAGTCAAACTTCATAAAGTACAATCAAAAGGAATGTGGGTATCTTTCCTCTTTATTTAGAAAAGCCATTAGTGCATATGCTGTACTGGAAAAGCTACCCTTTGTGTAATTGTTCAATTAGATGACTGTACAATAAAATCTTCTTATTTCTCTATAGTTTGCATCAAGGAAGCCATTACTTAGAAACAATCATTTGACACAAGCGCTTTTTCAAATATAGTCGGTGCTACAAAGCCTGACTAGTTCAGAGTGGATTTTTAGCCCATAGAGGCGCAGCCTTTGCATGTCTCATGCACTACAACCAGCATGAAAGTTAGCACACTGCTAATGTCATGCTTCCACTGCGCTTCTGGCTCTGGGCATGGGTTGTGAAGACAAAAATGTTACCTCTAACACTTACCTTATAAATAGTTACATTCTGTCAGTTAAAGAATAATAATTTCATAGTGATGCATTAGGTGACAGTGAGAAATATACCAGAGATTAGCATTTTAAAGCAGCTTTTGTTCTCACCTGTACAAGGCTCCTGTCTACAACCACCCCAGATAGCACTTGTGACTGTGGGCCAGCAGTTTTAATGTCTTGCAGATTTTGTTCCCGGATCTGAAAAGAGGAAATACTGTCAACATCTGTGAATAAAAGAAGCTAAATCTGTCCACTGAATTACCACAGTATGAGCTGTTCCAAGTCAACCTGAACATGTAAGGCATTCCTGCAGCTACATACCCATCATTATTTTCATGATAATAACAGTTACAATATATGAGGTGTTAGATTTTGGACCATCAATTATTTCCAAAAATCTAGAAATCAGCTAAATCAGTTTCATAATCCTTTTTCCTTTCCTTGCTTTTCTTTGTGATTACCATATCTATAATCCAAGGTTTTTAATCCTCATCATTTCAACAACTTTTTCAGGTTTAAATTCCTGCCAGCTCTTTGTATGCAGCAAACTGTATTATTCTATAATAATGACAAAATTCAAAACTGAAATAAATACAGTTAAAACACAAATACATTGTTACATACACATAAAAAGTCAGTTAAAATGAAATTGAACTATTAATAAAATTACAATTATTTAAGAAAAATCCATAAAAAGACAAATATCAATAAAATGAGACAGAAATCTCGGTGGATTACAAACATTACTCTTTCAGAAATTCCTACCGGAGTCCTGCATTAAAATGCAGACTGCAATTTTGCCATTTACCTCCTGCCATGTACTTTGAATAATCTATGTTTGTTTTTTCACAAAGAATAAAAGAAAATATAATGGAAGAACATGCTTGTCATTGAAATCCCAGCATTTATCAAAATCCCATGTTTGAGCTCAATTCACACAGTAACCAATGGCCACTACCATGTCAGGACTGCCGGAGTTATTTCTGAAAGGTAGGGGCAATACTGGGCAATATTGGGTCTGAATGGGGCAGGACAGGAGATGAAACAATGGACAGGGCAGGAATGAGGAGGGGAAGAAAATGTGCACCTTCCTTTACGGGGATAGACGTAAAACTGACTACTACACAACCAACATATCTGACACACTTAATGAATGCCTGCAGATCTGTGGTATTCAAATTTATTTATTTATTTATTTGCTTCATTTATATCCTGTCCTTCTCTACCCCGAAGGGGACTCAGAGCGGTGTTACAATACAATATAATAAACATTTACATTAAAACAACACAATTTAAAACCAGTTATGAAAATCACGCCAACCGGAATCATAATCTGAAACCATTCCATTGGTCCGTTCACTGTTCCTTATTCTCTTGTTGCACGAAAAAACTTGCCAAATGAAAGCTTGGTCACATAACCATGTTTTAACTTTTTTCCTGAAGGTCAGGAAGGAGGGGGGCTGCTCTAATTTCATTATGGAGGGAGTTTCATAGCTGAGGGGCCACCACTGAGAAGGCCCTGTCTCTCGTCCCACCAGTCGTGCTTGCAAAGGCGGTGGGACTGAGAGCAGGGCCTCCCCAGGAGATCTTAATCTCTGTGGTGGATCATAGACAATTGGTTGTTGTCACAAAGGTGATAGGAAACCTTGCTGAACAAGTGCAATCTGCATACTAAATTTTAAAAAATGTAATTATCATAACAGAAACACCTGTTTTAGTTGCAAACAAAAGCAAATTTTGTAAAAAAAAAATTAAAGTGTTTGTGTTTTGCCTGATTTTTCTAGCTTGTTTTTTCAGGACAGTGCTTCAATATATGTGAACAATTTACAGTGAAAGGAACACAAAGCTTCTAAATACAAACAACTATCACCATACATGTGCATTTTCTATTTTAAAAACATGTCAAACTCAATACCCTTAGGCAGAATCTGGCTCATTATATCATTTTATGTAGCTTTCCAGATGCTGGAGTAAAATTCCTGTATTCCTCATCATTATACATATTATACATCTTGGCTAGAGCTGATGGGAGTTGTGATACGGTAACATCTGGAAGGCCTCAGTGGTGTTTGCATTTAGATACAAGGCTTGTGGATATGTCTGACCTCTAACCTTGCCTCAACCTCTGAGCCACAAGTGCTGTTGGGTTGCAATTCCCACTGTCCTCAGTACGTGTGGCAGACAATAAAAAGTGACGAGAGTTGTCATTCAACAACATCTGGGGATCCAAAATAGGTAAAAACTAAAGAGCACTGACTACTAGGCAAAAAGATATAGTTGGTCCTCTGTATCCATGAATTCTCTATCCATGGGTTCAATGACCCTTTGATGGCAACTGTCCTGGAACTGTATAAGTCCCAGTTCCTTTTGTCAGGCTGCCTCACCCACAATTTTAGAGTAGTCACTTTTCTGTTAGTTTTATGAGGGCAAAGTTTAAGAAAACTCTTCCTGATTTGTATCAGTAAGTTTGCTTGCTCCTTTGACTGGGGAAAGGGAGCTGTTTTAGATTAGAGTTATTACCACCAGGGAATCTTGGAAGCAAGACGTGTCTGCAGTTGTTCCCAGTGAGATCCAGGCTTGGACAAGCCATTACAAGTCAATTAACCAATAATTAAAGCCTTGGGCACTGGGCACCCCAGAGGCCCCTATACCAGAGAAAGTGAGTAAGGAAAACTTTCATCTACTCATTCATGACCAGCAGCTTCAGGAACAACCAG